>CAEMYA010000461.1:233738-287022 GCA_903131615.1 Diplodus sargus
CCCCCCCCCCCCAAACCTCCAGCAGTGTAATACAGTAGATGCTGGGTGGGAAACCAGAGATGACCCAGACTAACTTGGGGAAACTTGGCGCTACAAGTAAAACAAGCATTCAACCTATATACTACACTCATAATGTTGGGGAGAATATATCATCTGTGGTCATACAATGCAGGTATTCTGTGCTTTAGCTCGTTCTGAACACATTTATAGTTTTGGTATGCAGCTTTAAGTCTTACTGTCTCATCTCAATATCATCCTGAAGTGGTCAGTGTCAGCTTTCCAGTGATGCAGTGGCAGCCAAAATTAGAACTATTTTGACTGATAACCTAAGTCTTTAACGGTGAAGTAGCCAGCTAACTGTGTCGAAACATATTGGCTAGTTATGTGTATTACTTACAAAAGTGTAAAAACATTCTTATGGATCATTTTGCAACTTATCAGCTCAGAGGACTTGTTGTTGCAATCCCTTTGAACAATCAGTAGTACCTGGTGTCTTAAGTAAGGGAGGAGTAATCACGTCATTGGGGTCATCAGGTGGGCACCAGACCCTCAACACCTTCAGAGGGCTCAATTGTGTTACCCCCTTATGCAGCCCAGTTGCAGTCCTCTCTCTTCCCCCAAAGCAAGGTGGTGCTTCACTTAGCAGCCTCTGATAGCGATTTGATTGCTTATCAGAAAGCTTGTCCTCAAACCCCCATATTCTTCAGGAGCCTGGTTACGGAGCTGGCTACAAACCCTCAACACCAAAACACTGCATGGCTGCGTACTTCAGACTTCTACATTTGTACGCTTCACCAACTGCAGCCTCCGATGGCACCATGGGCTACACGACATACAGAGACTTCTGCAATGTTGACCACAAGATCAGGTGCGACCTGAGATTAGGTGTAGCGATCTCCGGTGGAGACTCTGACATACCCTCCACCTCAGCAACCATCTGAGAAATTACAGAGGGTGAGGTAACACCCCTAGGCATGCCAACTGCTGCTGATTTCTTCACACAATGTATGTATAGGCTGCCCTACACATTATTGTAGGCCCAGTTTAATATGCAAACAATTTCATACAAGCTTCCTGATGTACTCCCAAACTCATCTACCCCAAAACTTTTACATGACCAGACAACCATTCGTCCAGTGGCTCCCAATGAATGACAAGCCATACTTTTGAAGGATAATTTGAAGCATACTGCACACATTATATGAGGTCTTATATATTTGAACTGCCACACTGTAAAACCTGGTGCCATGAACAATGTAATGAACGGTGAGGGGCGCACAGAGGGGTGTTTAATAGGGGGCTCTAGGAGCTCATTTTGCAATCTGGGCCTGCAACACATTATACATGGTATTATGCAATAATAATGTATGTATAAAAAATCTAACTGCATGTTAACATTTGAAAACATAAACGTACAGTTTCCAGTGTAGTCCACATGACATGAATTAGAAATTAGATGATAAGATAAAAAAAAAAAAAATGGGACACTCAGCTGCCCTGTTTATGACGCTTCTTCCAAACGTATTCATTTTTGAGACAAGTTTTTAGGTCTGGTGTAATTTCAACTGTCTGCTGGCCCCCCCAAAAACTTCGGTTGTTGCTCCTACCGTGGACTGGAGCTGAAATACTGTAAACCAAGTCACACAACCAGGATATATTTAGAGTACTATTTTGGAGAGACAGCCTGGTGACTGCAGGTCTTGAGGAGATACAGTTACTTCTGGAGTCCACATTAAAACAGCAGGCAGTCAATCATGTTGGGCCATTAGTCAAAAAGGATTACGAAGGAAACTTAATTAATGAGGAGAGCGCACTGATAAATACAGTCTACTGCATGTCTCCATGGCAGCAAACATAAATATATATGCATTTAGGTACACACATATATACATTTACATATGTAAAATGGAATTTGGGGCTCTATGAAGTCATAAAAAAGCTTGTAAAAGTTTTCTGTGTCTCACATCACAGCCGGATGTCTTCTTCAGCAGCTAATAGAGTCAGCATGAGTCCTGCATGAGTCAGGATTAAAGGACAACTCTGCTGATTTTACACATGAGGATCAGTTTCTTAATCACAAGGAATATTATTCACTCCTGTAGAAATAGATGAGTCATGTCCAGTGCTGGGGAGTAGCCAGTGGCATTTAACATTTAAGCATTGTAATTGATTTTTAAAAATGAATGAAAGTTTGGTCAGCTAAAGTTACTGAGAAAAAGTGTGTAATAATGTACATAGATTATTTTCAGTATAATGCTTACATGTAGAAAATTCTTATATATCTGCAGGCAACATGGGTCAGCAACGTAGTCGAGACAAATTTGCCTCCAACACCAACAAGGGTAGGATGACATGCAGGGAGCTGTCTCTGCACATAGACAGGCTTCATTCACTGGGCAGCCGGTAAAGTTGTGAGCGTTGCAGGCTCCGGCATACCTGAGTCTGCCATGCCTGCATCTAGGTGACCATATCAATGGCTACATGACTCGTCCTTCTTTAAAAAAACAGAATTTAAAGTGATCCCAGTCAGGATCCAGTTTGACTTCTGCAAGTTAGGAAATCCACATACTGAAGTCCTGGACAGAGAAGGCATGATTATGTTAAGTCATTTGTATATAAACTGAAAAGAAGTGGACCACGAAGAGAGCCCTGTTGAACTCCTTGTTGTTTTAGTCTTTAATACAGAAGACTTAATATAGATTTAACAGAGAAGATAATTTATAATAACACATTGCTCACAGTTGGAGAGATAATATTCAAACTACTGCAGAGTTTTATCAGAGAAAATAAATCTGGAAAGATTATTATGATTTCATGTGTTAATGAAATAAATAAATAACCTATAAAACGTACGATATATATCTTCTGCTCCTAGAGGGCTCTCCACAAAAATAAAACAGACAATGTTTGTGGAGTGTTGTGTGGAGGGGAGGGCAAGAGCCGTTGCTAAGCTGCTTGGAGCCGGCTATAGAGCCTCGATTGGAGCCAGACCTTCTGGAGGAATAAACACCCAAAGTCACATCACTCATTGCGTCACAAAGAAACTTTGGATCTTGGCCTTGTTTTTTACGTTCACCAACTGGATTCTTTCTGCCTTAAACACTCCGATTTGCTATCGTGGACCAAAAAATGAACTCCACAGCAGTGGCAGAAAGGTCATGATTAACAGCATGAACTCTGTCGTGGGGTTCTTGAGTGCAGTGCAGCACCTGATACATAAATTGAGCTGTAATTTCAGTGAGGATATGATAGTGTGAACAACTATCTCAGGTCAGAGACCTAAGAACCACACTAATCTGTTTTCCATCTGTCACTGGCCTTTCATCAGCACAGCGAGGGGCAGCAGAGATATTAAAAGATTAAATATTCATATCCATCATGTGCTCTTGAGTCTGAACTTCACTCTAAAGGTCTAATTATGTGTCCACCTGTGGTGGACTAGAAGCCTGTGCATGTGTTACTCTCTACCTCTCTAAATACAGGCTGGAATTACCTGCAGTCTCCCACTGACCTGAGAAGAAACACAATATTTGATTTTCTTGACGCTCCACTAAATATAATGAGGGTATCCAAATCCTAGAGCCCATGTCAGTCTTTACATGTAATACAATTTTTTACTGGCCCCTGAAAAGCCTTAACAACCAGTCAAGTTAAAGGAGCTCTGTGTCATGCTGGAAGTTAGCTTATGTTAGCGGACTCCATTTCTAAACAGACTTAGCTCCTGTTGCTTTCTCCAGGAAGACGTGGAGACGAGGTACTGGGAACCTGCATAATGTCACATCCTTTGGACTGTTGCAGGAAATCTGACCTGAGTCCTCTACAGAGAAATCCACAGTCCAGCACCTTTAAACTACTAACACATGATCCACAGGCTTCTATAGCAACCAAGAGTCACATTACAATCCCCTCAAATATGGCCAATAAAAAAGCATAGAGCCCCTTTAAAGGAGCTAGTTAGCTAAGCAAACACACAAACAGGAATGTCAGAGTGACAGTTTGTGGTTTCAGAGGGAAGTAAATGCTGGAATACTTGTTGGTGAACCACAGTCAGGTGCAGCTTCCTGGAGTTATCACAGTGAGGTCGCCAGGTTTGGGACCACCTGGCTGAACAGACACCAGGAATTTAACTGTTATTCAGCGGTTAAAGTAAACAATCCCCCGTAAAACCACAGCTCATCTTTTGTACTCATGGGTTAAGGGTTTTGTTTTTAAGAAATGTAAGAAAAGCATCTTTATAGACAAATGTACCAAAACAGAATCACAAGCTCAAAGAACTTAACAGCAAGGTGAAAGTAAATGGATTTGACCCTGTTAGCTTTTTTTCTGCCCCTCACACAGAGGGACAACACAGGTGTGTGTTGGTTGTGTTTCTGTCCGGCTGATGTATGAAGGCTTTTTTGTTTTGTATTTTCCACTGCAGCGACACGCTCGCACAAGAAAAAAGAAGAAAGTCGGAAGAAAGGCTGGAGCCACAGTTAACAAACTCCTCACTGAGCTTTATGAGCTTCATTAAAATCATGCTGTATTCAAATTGAACTGCTTCTGTGCTGTTTGTGTCTCATTCAGTCAATATTTACACTGAATGTGATATCTGCAGAAGGAATTCATTATTTCCACCACTAGAGAGCAGTGCATACCATTTTATGGAGAGCAGCATCTGCAGTGGTGGAATGTAACTGAGTAAATTTACTCAAGTGCTTTACTCAAGTACAATTTTGAGATACTTCCAATTTCTGCTCCTTTTTAACTTCCACTCCACTCAGGTAAATGTCATACCTTTGACTCTACTACATTATTTGATAAATTTAGCTACTTTGCAGATTATATGCTGCATCAGAGCCAAAGTAATAAAAAAAAGCTTTGATGCAATAATCGTCCAGGCAGATAATCAGTCCACCAATAGTATACAGTAAATAAAGTACATACAAGTAAGTATATGTTTAATTAAGTTTTACTTGTACTTTTGATACTTAATTATATTTTGATATCAGATACTTTTTTACTGACGTACCATTCATACGTGTGATTTCTATCTATCTGACTTTTGGGTACTTTTTATAATCCCTCAACACCTGCAACTGTTACGTGTTGGGATCCACGGAAGTATATGAGCCATAACCACATGCTATAATTACAGATGTACAACATATTCACTTTGATAACTTAAAATGAATAATTATCATTGTTATAACAATTACAACACTGATGCAAAGACATTTGAGTAAATGCTCGTGGCTGTTATATAGCCAGCCATGGGCTTAATTGTGATCAAAGTTTCACATTCTTTATTGTGTTATTGTATGTTTTCATTTTGTGAACATTTTGATTGAAGTATAGCTGTTGATTTGTATTTTTCTTCAAACGTGCAGAGTGAAACCAACAATGAACTGATCTTATCAACAAGCACTTTGTGTATCAACACCTGCTAATCTTCGTCCTTTGTGCCACAGAGAATTACTGTTGTCCAAAGGCGTTTCACCATTATAAGTGTGATGCCGCTGGATATTTTTAAAGAGACCTCGGGTATCTCCAGCCATGTTTGTGGCTGGAGATAGGCGTATTTTAAATTAAATACCTAAACTGTTTTCAGAACCAGGTGGTTTTTATACGTAAACCTAATAAGAGCATAAGCACCGTCTTAGAAAAAAAATGGAATTTCAACTGAAAGAAAACTTGAAACATCAGGAAATGTTCAAGTGTCAACATGTGCATGATTTGTTGTAATGCACATTGCCAGAGTTTTATTCTTGTGACTGGGTTGAAGTACAACACCAATATTTTATTGATCCACTGTTAAAATTAGTCATTTGTTATGGGTTATTGGAGAACAATCACTAATACATGCATACATACATACATACATACATACATACATACATACATACATACATATAAAAACAATATTGGTGGTGACACACACACACAAAACAACAAAGAGATTACAATTTAATTATCCGACAAGTGATAGGGTACCAACACATGACATTAAAACATGGTTAGCTTGTTAAACCATTAACCGTTCACCTTAACTTTTCAATCAGATGAATTGCCAGACTATTTGAGACGGTCCCTCCCTATTTGACATAGTGAATCTTTCTTTAGATGTCCTAATTCCTTCATATGCTTGTCAAATGTCGGGGGCTTCTCAGAGTTCCATAAGGTGTGTGGACAGAGAGATGATTCAGGTTTCATGCCTGTTCTTCAACCCGCCTGGTTCAACCACCCCAAAAAGTGCAGTCAAAGGGGCAGGAGAGGACTCCTCGTTTAAATAAATAAATAAATAAGTGACCCAGTTTGCAACCTCTGACATTGCAAGATTGCAACTTTGAACTGTATCAAAGTATGTCTAATTCAGGTTTCCCACAGTAGATCTGAGATTTCTATTCCCAATTCATTCTGCCAGGCTACCCTTAAAGGAAATTCATGATGGGCTATGTAAATTTAGTTATTATTATTTAACAAACATTACCTAAACAGAACATTTAACTAAATGTTCTGTTTAGGCAATGTTTGATAAAAAATAAATAAATTAAAAAACTACAGAGAAAAAACTCTTTTTACTACACTGAGGTGTTTTTGAAGATTTAAAACCTTTGCAGGCGCTATTGGGTTTGGAGATAAGCGAGTGTGTTTTGTTGATGAAATATCATTACCCTCACCATTTGAACATATTAAACTGTTTTTTTTTTTGTAGATTTAACAAGCTGATTTTTGTCCCAGCTTTAGTGTTAAGAAGATTTTAAAGCTGTTTTGTGTGGAAAATATCAGTGTTGTAGCTCATACAGTGTGTAATGCGTGCTGTTGTTTTATATAGTATGACAAGTACAACAGTAGTATGTCAAGAATTAACACTTCACTCTGTCACTTTCAGTGCGAGGTGATGAGACAGTGGTGTTCTTAAAGGTATTCAGCTTAGGGGTCCCAGAAGTGTTTCACTTGTTCCTGCTGCTAATCCTAATACCGTATACATGTACGCTGTGTGTGTGTGTGTGTGTGTGTGTGTGTGTGTGTGTGTGTGGCTCATTTCTCTCCTGCTGCTCCTCTCTCTCCCGAGTTCTGTGTCTATAGACCTCTATAGCATAGACGGCAGATAGTTTTCCCTTCAGGGGGGCTGGGACTATCTGACGTCACACTCACACATGGAATGTCCACTTCCTACTCGCTGCAAAGTAAGAAGTGTAAGAATCAGCTTGAGGAAGCAGAAGGGAAACACTCATATTGCTTCATTTTTCTCTGCCCCCACTCGTGAAGGACGATAAAGTAAGAGGCGGGTTTTTCCGTTTACTGGGAGAAAAACTGCTTCAAGGAGCCGCAAACTGCACCTGGAGAAAAATGATTCTCCTCAAAGTCAGACAGGGATTATGAGCAGCTCCTTTTTTTTACCTGCAACACAAGGACCAGAAGGAGATTTCATGGGGAGAATGTGAGTGAGTGTTGAGGGAATCGAACAGCGGTGTTCTCGCTGTGGGAGGAATGTTCTGTATCTGCAGGGTGTGTTGAGAAATGTCAGGCTGATCACAGACAGAGCTTCTTTTACTGTCAACTTTCTAAGATTAACTCCTGTAAAGAGGGATTAGTTCTTATTTTGAAGGTTTTATATCCAGCATGAGCCCACAGATCATATGCAAAGAGTTTAAAACTGCCTGGGGAGGATTTTTCTGTCTGCAGTCAGCCATTCCATTCTTCTATCTGCGCTGATGTCGTGTAAAATGAAAGGTTATTTTTATCTTTGTTAGGGAAGATTCAGGAAATCTCTACCATAACCTTTATTATACATTGTAAATTTCTTGTTAATTAAACTTTAACGACACCTAGTCGTGTAAGAATGGATTTGGCACAGCTGCTCCGGTGTTGTTAACGGCACTGGCTCAGGCATGTGTAAGCTGACCAATCAGAGCAGACTGGTCGGGTCTTCAAGAGGCAGGAGCTAAGATAGTGGATGAATACAGAGCTGCGGCACTGGACAGGATGAGAAAACAAATGTGTTTTTTGAACGTTAAAGCAGTAGTAGTAACCAAAAATTTAATGACAGAACCTTTTTTTTATTCTCTTTTACAGGCTCAGCTTCAGGCTCGCCTATATTTTCTCTTACAACCTGTTCCAGTTCTGTGGACACACGTGGATACTGGCCAATAGCATAGCCAGGTTCCTCACATTTGGTCGAGGTAAGATTTACCAAAGGCGATCATTCAGCATCAGACTCTGGCAAAATTGAACAGCCCAGTGGATGACACAAGGATTCATATGTACAATACTAAAAGCTTTTTAGGCTTGGTGTGATAGAGAGGCCCATTTAAAGGAACACTTCGTCAAAAAAAAAGAACATTTTGTCATTGTCGTGGTCTGTCTGGAGACTTGGATTACAGCGTATGGAGCCAACGTTTTTCTTTTTTTTTTATATAGTTGTTTTTCCCATTTAAAAAGAAGTCCCCAGCTACTTAAGTCGTTTAGGAGAACGCTGCAACGTTGTTTTGCTGTAAAGCTCCAGAAATGTTTTGTGGACTGCGAAACTCCCCCTGACTTTCGATCAGCATGCGGAGAGGAGATGATGATGGATGGATTTTCATTTTAGGTTGAACTGTTCCTTTAAATCATGATTGATTTTAGCTAAGTAGGACAGAACCACGATAAATCTCCAGCAGTTGGCACAAGTTAGCACGATAAAATATGATTTTTCACTTTGCAGATGCCTTAGCGGACACATTTTACGCGGTTGGCTTTGTGATGAGTCTGTGCCAGCTGCTCTCCATCTTGGAGCTCTTCCACATCGCAGACAGGATTGAGAAAGCCAGACTCCTTCCTCGCTTCATCCAAGTGTGTATCACAGCTCCACCTCGTATTGGAATTCAATCATTAATCATGTGGAGCTTATAAAATGTAACAAATAGGTAATCAAGAGCTCTTTAGCCTTGGTGGACAGTGCATGTTCTCTGTTCTTTCAGGTTCTGGAGAAGAACCTGCTGCTGATCATGATCATCATGCTGGAGGAGATCCAGAGTAAACCAGTCGTGTGTGCTCAGTTCTTCTTGTGGAACATAATGGACCTCCTACGGTATTTCACCAATATTAAATGAATACTGTAAGGTTTGTTTTTGCCTCACTGGCAGATAGGGTAACTGCTGTGAATATTCGCAATCCTCAGACGATAAATCTGCAGAGTTCAGACTTCCTAGCTGCCCCCATCAGGTTAAAGATATAACAGGCAACATTTTCTCGTTAAAATGTCCTAAAATCGACGAGATCTTTCTTACGGACCCGACTGATGAATCAATTGGCTGATATCATCGGCCGATGTGTCCATATTGGTACTCCTGTTGCACGTACGGGCTGATATGAGCAACTATTTTTGTTCGAGATAATGCAGAAAAACTGAGCCAAGTAGATATATCTTCATCAACGCAATACTGGTGGATTAACATTGACAACACCTCCCATGATCCCTTGCTGCTTATACTGTACTCTGTTGTGCTTAAGCGGGATGCAGCAGGCCCGGCGTTCTTCGACACATTTATCTTTTCATCACTTCTTAATTAGTGTAGCTTTAATAACTTTATAAT
Source organism: Diplodus sargus (assembly GCA_903131615.1). Taxonomy (NCBI): domain Eukaryota; kingdom Metazoa; phylum Chordata; class Actinopteri; order Spariformes; family Sparidae; genus Diplodus; species Diplodus sargus. The sequence goes on from CAEMYA010000461.1 coordinate 243,296, forward strand.
GGCTTTTTCCAAGTCAACTGATTTGTGCTTGGTAGAAGTGTTGTCTCCTCTCACTCCTCCTGTCTCTTGGCGTGCTAATCTGTTTATTGGCTGACGTAGTTGCATTTCCAAACAAACATTCTATTGCTGCGGGCATCCGTGTTTTCCTCAAGCAGAAGCAGTGGGTTGCATTCAGACTTAATGCATTTTGTTGGAATACCGACTTGGCTCTATTGACTTGCACTGGACTGCAGGGTTCCTCTTTTGTTTTGCTTGACAGACCCTTTGTGGCATTTTTGGATTTTTGTTATTTTATTGTGTTACCCTCGGTTCCAATGCGTAATCCTCTATAGCGTAGCCTCTAGGTATATCTGGATTAGGCTAAACTGTTAGTGGTACCCAGATCCAATACTTGCTGTAGGGCCTCTATCATCCCCCATAAAATTCAAATTTATTAGTGAAATCCCCCAAGTGAAGTCAATATACAGTAAAGCACAGCAGTCAAGTAGTTAAAACTAGATTTTTATCTCCTCGGGAAAGCAACGGGCTGAAACTAAAACTGCATACTTTCAGGACGATAACATATAATTATTGTATACTAAGAATTGTGTCGTTAATAATTGATCTAAAGAGTAGAGGTCCTTATGTGCCCAGCTGAGATCTTACTGATGAAACTGGACTGAGTGTAAGTCTGGAAGAAGAAAAGTGCTGTTTGACTAAGAAAGTAAATGAATTCCACTTTGTCTTCCTTTGCTCTTGTACTGTAAACTGAGCAAACAAGCATATGTTGAAAGAATACAATATTTTATGATGTGGTAATTTATTTTTTTGCCCACTTTAATATGTATTACAGGGACATATATAGGTTTTATAACATGGTGTCTTGTTATACCATGTGAGATGAGCATGTAATGAAGTAATGAAGCACTGAACTGCCTGCTGTTCTTCAGTAAGTGGATGATCAGCTCATGTTGACTATAAATACAGCGGCAGGTGTACAGAGAGCTGCAGCAGGATCATGGGTGATGGTGAACAACATGAGTGTAGAAGAATGGTCTTTTCTCCGAGCTCCAGAGAGGTCTGCCCAGCCCAGCGTGATGGCGATCACGGTGACGGCCCTCTATGAAACGGTTCTGGCCAAATCAACTGTCAGTTATTGAGTCATACTGTGTCATTTTGCCCTCAGTTGGAAACCTCATCAAACATTTTTGATGTGTGCTTTGTGTGATGACAGGTACCCGCATGAGCTGCTCTGTCTCTTGGACAAACCATCCATCGCCATGCTGTGGACTCGCTACACACTCTGGATCCCCGTATACATCCTGTCAGTGGCCACTGAAGGTAACTGAACCTCTTCATCAACTGCCTTGCATTTATGAAAATGGACCAAATGGCTACATGGGCTTCAGACTGCATCTCACTACATTTAGGATGATAAACAATATGTTATTCGTAATATACGTTATATTGTAGCTGATCTGACACTGCTGACCAGTATGAACTACTTTAACATGACAAAGACACAAAGGAAGTTGTGTTGGCTTACAGGAAGTGAGTTGGCAAAGCAGAGGAGATGATAAAATGTCAGGAAGTGTGTGAGGAAAGTACATCCGGCCTCTGCCGAGTATGTGAGGCTCAACACAAGTTCACTGCAAACAATCACACGCTGCAGGCGGCTGTAAAGCTCTGGTCTATCAGCGACACACCACACCAGCGTGTGTTCCTTCAAAACAACACATGTAGTGTGCTTTAGTCAGAAATGTTCTTTATTTGACTGCTTTGGACAGCTTCTTAACAGGGCTGTAATGAACATACTGTGTTCAGTGCAAACACAGGGAAAGGGACAGTACACCCAAAAACAATATCCCTCTTACCTGAAGAGCTATTTATCATTTTGATTATTTTGGTGTGAGTTGAGAGTTTGGAGATATCAGCTGCAGAGAGTTCTGTCGACATGATGAATAGCACTACAGGTAATCTTGTAGTGACACTTCCCTTTAAAGGAATGGTGTGTTCCTGCTTGACTGTTTGTTTCCTTCTCCCTCAGGCGTCACCATATACCAGGCCCTGCCTTACGTTGAGCCAACGGCAGCAAACTCCAAACCGTTGAATTCAACAGTGTCGGCACACGTTCACCTGCCCGTCCTCCTGATGCTCTACCTGCCTGTTCTTGCTCTGGGTAAGACGAGTGAGCCAGCGTTCAGCCTGAAACACCTTCAGCTCTGTGGGACTTCCCTGTAAACAGGCCAGACAGTTTAAAGGCTTTTCATGCCACTGGAAAGTTTTATAAGAGTGACGCACAGCATATATCGGACCAAAACATCATTGGTGCAATATTGGGTAATTTATATCATCAGCTATTAATTGGTTTCTAATTGGTATATAAATGGAGCATTGAGCTGAGGAACTAAGATTAGTATGTTGTCTGAAGAGAGCAAGATAACTTCTACTTGCAACAAACTGAACCATCACAAGCTGTAACTCGCAAATGAAAAACAGGCTCAACAAGTGTCAGACAGATGGAAACCTTAAAGAGGTGATTAATATTAAATTGACATTTGACTCATGGTTATAGTCCAGAACACACGTTAGCACAAAACAAACCATTCGTGTCGGCCACACCTCCAATCGCACCCCATGTGCCCCACCCTCTCCCCCTACGCTGTCCAGCAGCACAGGGGACGGACTTAAGTTAACCTTTAGGGACCATGCATGTCTAGTGAGGATGTAACATATACATTAAGCAAGCAAGAGGATGGACATCTTTGCTATCATTTATTTCAGTTACAAGTAGAATTGGGAAGGAGAGGCGAGCGCAGGCAGGCCGTGAGTAAAGGCACATCATATGGGTGTGTTCAGATTTATGCCACTTTTGGAGGAAAACATGCATTTGCATTAAAATGCAAAGTCTGCATGACAGTTAGGTAGACCTGTTTTTTTCATGCAAAAGCAGTCTTGATTCTGGTGTTTTTCCACAAAAATGGTGCAAGTCCAAGAGCCCACAAACACACAACCCAGCTCTCTGAATCTATAAACGGGGTGGTCCAAAGGTTCAGAAGGCAGGGGGGCTCCAGAATCCAGAGTGTGTGACATTGCTCGCTGCTCAGTATATCTTCCCTCCACTACATCTTAACAAAGTCAACACATGTTTCCTGACATCTGCGATGGCTGAATGTTTTATACTGGACCTTCAAAGTCAACAGAGTACAAATGTGTATCTATCAAATAATCCTACCGATGATGAAAAGTTTAAAAAGGTACAGCTTTTGCACACCTTAAGGTCAGCAGGGTTTTTGTTTTGCAGCTACATTTTTACCTCATAATGACCTGACAAATAAATACTGATTAGTATACTTAATCGATTAATTAATACTGAAAAACACTGGTGTTGTCTTTTCAGGGGCCTCAGTGACAGTGTTGCAACTGCTGAAGGAGAGACAACACCACCTGGAGAAATGGAAGAAGATGAAAAGGAAATAACACCTCAGGTCGCCTCTGGAGGGTTTAAAGGACAGTTCAACCTAAAATGAAAAATATATATATTTTCCCTATTAATCCACCTAGATTGTTTTGGTGTGAGCTGAGAGTTTTGGAGATATCAGCTGTAGAGAGGTCTGTCTTCTCTACAATATAGTGGAACTAAACCTGGTTTCATTTTTTGCATCACCGCACATAAGGAAGCTTACATCTACTCAAGGACAAGAGGCTAGCTAACTAGGCAAGCTAAAATTACAGCTAAGCCGAGGTGGACACCATTTAATGTTTACATCTTCTGCTGTCACAAGCACAATTCGGCCATGAGTAGATACACACACACTAACACAGTACCATCTCATATCCAATATTTCTAAAAGCTCACACCAAAACAATCTAGATGGATGAATGCGACTAAAGGTGTAAAGAAAAAATACGTATGCTTGATTCTGAGGGGAGTTTGAGGTCATCAAGCCGTGTCATCATTGACATCTACATTAGAAGATCTTGAGCTCAAAATCCTCAAAATGAAATTCAAACTGATTAAACCTGTCCTATATTTGATGGACTTTCAATAGGCATACATTGTTTTGAGCACATTCCTCCAGGCATTCTCATATGTGAGTAAAGCAGAGCTACGATGGCAAAGTGCAGTTTGTCGACAAGTCCATGATGCTGCAGTGAGCCTCAGCTGTGTCCACACGTGCTATGGTAACATTTTGGTGTAGCTCCTCTGGGCTACCATCCATAAGCTCTGGTCCACACAGCTTTCTTCTTGAACTCAGCGGAGGACTTCAGGGCCAACAGGACAGCTGAAAGAAAGACAAGCGAGGATGATCAGATTATCCACTCAAACATGGAATATTCATTTTGGCCAAAAATGTTGTTTGTTCTTGTAAACATGTGTTCTCAGTGTAAGAGGAAAAACGGGATGTGTGTTCCAGTTGACCCTGTATAGGTCTCTGCTAGCTCCAGCCACGGCTGATGTCTCTGTGTATCTTACAATACCAACAGTGTTTCCTCCTCATTGAAGTTTTTCTTTAAAACGGCACTACTAGCACCTACTGGCTGGAGCTCTGTTGAATTAGGTCCGTCACTTTAAACGGGGTGAATATTTGAAAAAAAAATCGATTATTTTACCTTATGTATTTTTAATGAATTGACATCACTTTGTACAAATCTGTTATTTTGTTAATGACTGTGATTCCGTTTGTAAAACCAAATAAAAGGGAAAACATCTCAGGGGGTGAAAACTTTTTATAAGCTCTGTGAACTAGATAAGACTGGACTGGACTTCTTGTTGTTTTGTCCAGAGCCAAATCTTTCCAGTGAACTACCCGGTAAAGCCAACAGAACCAAAGCAATATTTTGTCATCAACCAGCTAACCTAGAGACCCAAACGAACCTCCCGTCTTACGCATACAAACACTGAGCTAAATAGAGGTGACATAAAGAACTCACTAGTGTGTGTTATATTTATGTTGTGTTCTGACCTTTGGCTGTGCTGATGGTCGTAGCTGACAGACACTGTTCAGGGCCTTCTGTGATGCTGAGAAGCCAGTCTATGAACTGACACACACACACACACACACACACACACACACACACAGACACACACACACACGTTTTCAGCATCTTGTTCAGCTCTAAAAACCTGAACCATTGCTTTTCAAATTAAAAGTGTTTACATCCAACACATTTACCTTGTGTGTCTGGCTGCTCCAGGGTTCTTTGTTCAGAAGCAGAGCCAGGCTGTGGGACATTCCCAGCAGGCACTGCGGCAGGGTGTGTTCAGTGAGTGACTCCTCACCGTAAAGACTGTGCTGTATTGCTTTGGGCTTTAAGTCGGGTTGCCATGGGGACCACTGGGCCCTAATGCCAAGAAGGAGGGGCATGAAGTGGTCACCCCAGGAAACTACAGCAGCAGCAAAAACCTGAAACAGGAAGTCTGTGGCCTGCAGAAAAATAAAATAAATCTACATTCAGCTAGTCAGAATATAAAATACTATCTGTAGTGAGTGAGTCTGACCAGGTCTCAAGAGCACTTTTCCATGACGTGCTGTACATCCATACATCTGGTACAAAACAATATCTCACCAAATAATATCTCTGGTTCTGCTGCATGTTTTCAATCCTTTATTTTATACTATCCACTCTGAGTCCAACAATGTTAACAGAGTGATGCTAAATTGGTGGTGTTCCATTTTTAAAGACAACATTGTCAATGTGACAAACAATGAGTGTAATGGGATACCAAGCAGGAAAAAACTAACTTTTCCTTATGTTGCAGGATGTGTTTTGTTTAAGTGAACTTGTATATTTCTCTTGTTTGAACATCGTTGGAAACATTTGGGCCAAGTACACAGCTCAATAAAATATATAACAATGGCCTAGTCGTTTTTAGATATTTCAATGCTGAACTCTTACATATCATATCTTTAAGGGTTCATGAATAACCACCTTAGTGATATAAGTGCTGTATTATAGGCAACTGGATGTTTTTCAGTTTCATGAAGATGTTTCATATCTCATCCAAGAGGCTTCTTATGTTCTAACTAGCTGGAGAGGAGATGGCTAGCTTTTAAACCATGTCTGGGAGGATACATTTGAGTAGTTAGGGACGTTGGGTCACTGAGCCAACCGGCCTTCATGTGTGTTGCTAGGGCTAGGTGAGCTCAGGTGTGAATGGTTGTTAAGCTGTCTGGGGAGGAAACTCAGTACTGCATTGTAGGTGGGTGATAAGTAGTGTTGTAGGACACTCCTCTGTTCTGGTCATTCCAGACATAGTTGACATAGTTGGATTCTTTTACTCCTTCAAACCATCTGACTTCTCTGGCCAAGATGTCTACATTGCTGTCCTCAAGGGGAAAGATTTTTCTCCTTCAGATATAAGTGGACAGCAGAGTCTTCAAGTGACCTTTTACAACTCTGAAACTGAAAGCTCACTCGTGTCCTAAACGACTCTGTAAGGACACTCCCACGCAGAGTTTAGAAGCCTGCAAACTCCCCTCAGGTTGGTTAGAACTGAAGAAGTCTCTTGGATGAGAGGTGAAACATCTTCAAGAGACTGAAAAACATCCAGTTGCCTACGATACAGCACTTAGAATTACCAGGACCTGGATGACTGAATACATTCATACATTCAACAACCTTTGTGACAGTTTGTGTTTCTTGCACCAATGGAAATCACTGTTTTTTCGTAATTATTTCAGTTATCTAAAGTGACAGAAATTACTTACAAAAGCAGCAAAGACCTTTTGATCTTCATTTTACCTTTAAATTAGATCAACTAAAATGGGAAGCCTCTATTAACTTATATTAGTAGACACATTCAACAAGACTGGAGCTGCATTCCAATCCGCCTCAGGAATTACAGTCATTCCTGAGGAGCCCTTAACTCTCACCTACATGCTGAAACGCAGGGCTTTAAACACAGGCTCAGTCATCTGTGGCATGATAGTGCCTGTTTAAAAAGACACCCTGCAGTTTTCCAGAATGGCTCAGAAACTTACCAGTTTGGTGTCTCCACACATGACAGGAGTTGCACCATAGGCGACATTTCGGATGTGTCCCATCAGCTCCAGGAGCCACTCCATCCGTTTGGAAACGCCTGTTACAAGAGCAAACCGACTGATGACTAGAAGACTACGACACACATGTATTGTGCCATGAAGAAGAGAATAATATGTATCGTGTTGCCATTTAATCAATCCTTAAAACCATTTTGTGTGGAATTTAAAAATCTCGACTAGTGATACCATCCCCCCATTTTTGCATTGGAAAACCTAATGTGTAGTATTGCACAGTATTTATTTACAACTTGAAATATTTTCACCTATGCTTTGTCACTTTCTATATGATGTGAATGCAAAGAGAGAAGTTTGAGTAATTTCTGGGATAACCTGTGTTGGAGCTGGTGGCCAGGCGACACTGGTAAAATGTCTGCAGGAGGATCCAGCCAACTCTTTGGCTTGGCCAACCACGAAGCACACCAGCAATGATATCATTGAGACCCAGGAGAGGAACTCTGCCCTGGGAGGTCAAGTAAGCCAGGATGAAGCAGGTCTTCTCCATCCCAGCCTAAACAGGACACAGTACAGATCTTGATTCACCACCATGTCTACTTTCATTTACAAATACTGATTGTTCAGCAGTATTTTAACGCTGCTAACCATTAGCCAGCAACAGTTTTCATTTTAACACGACTTTTTTTTTATTTTACAAAGCTGCTTGTGATGTGGTAAATGTATCTATTTGTTTCTCTGTGAGATTAAGAACTGTAATATGATGATGATGAAACAAAGAAAGCTTAAAGGTAGCAACGTTCCCATGTAAGCCTAAGCCTGCAACAGGCATTAAGAATAGCTACATAGAAAACCCTTATTTTCTTGAATGGTCATATAGTAGCCTCAGTATTAAATTGACACTGTTTCATAACCAATTAAAAGTTCCTTGTAAAAAGTTAGCGACTTTCACTCCGGATAAAACCACAGACGGTCAATTCTATATTTAAATTTGTATGGATTAAAGACAAAATGTTTAAACATTTTGAACTTATTGTCACATCATACTGTACCTCTGTAACTCGAGCGATTCGGTCAATCTCTGAATCAGACATCTCAGACAGACATTTGGCGATTCCCACATAGAAATCCACCTCATTATCCTAAAACAAAGTGAATGACATTGTACAATTACAGCATAAACACCCACCACCACATGCTGGATTGTGTTCTGATTCTAACCCATTCAAAAAACGGCAGGAGAGCTCAGAGATTACTTTTAAAACTTTTGTGATTAAAAAGTGGATTAACTTCACTCCTGTTAATCAACCTGACTGCAGCAGTGATATGTGGAGGTGACCTATATTGTCAGGGTTTACTTTTAGCTGTGATCAAGTATCTGTTGAAGCGTAAGAGGTAAAAGCAGTCGAAACGTCAGCTGAAGCTGGAGTACAAGAGGTATTTGTTGTGGATGTGTAAAAAGTGTGACAGTGGCTGAAATGTGAATAAAAATGATTTCAAGAGTCAGGTATAAAGTAGTTTCTTAATGCATAAACCTAATGTCCTTTCCGCCCTGTACCTGGATGTGGTTTGGCAGGAGGGTGAAGATCTTCTCTGTGGTGGAGCAGAGGATGGTCCAGCAGTTGTTGGGGGGATTTGGGAGGGCCATGGCTTGATTGAGGCCCCGAAGCAGGGAGCGGCACAAAGACAGACGCTGGGGACGAAGGTCCTCTTGGAACTGCTGCAGACCCAGACTCTCCACATGGACCTGGAGCTTGTCCTCAGCAACATGCTTCATCCACAGGCCCAAATTCTCATATAGGTGAGCCCGAGTCTGGTGCTGGAGGAGAAAGAAGTCTATTTGACTATAGTCAAGTCTACCGACAACTCAGAGTTCTTCACATGTCACATTCACTGACGACAAAGCTGCTATGCAAGGAGCTGATGTGCTCATTAGGAGAAACAGAGGGCAGAAAGCTACTAGGCCAAAACGTTAGAATGTTAGTTGTTACGGCCAGAATAAATTGTTGAAATTGAGAATTGTCCACTGTGTCCTGAAGATGTGTGTGTGTCCTACCTTTTGGTGTTGAGCACTTTAAATATGGCTTTGGTGTAACACCACAAAATAAAACACTGTCAAGGTGCATCCTCTAAGAGATTAACTATATTTGGCATATCTTATATATTCCTGAACTGAAAAGCTTTGCTTCTAATCGTCCAGCATACATGCAGAAACTGATATATCTGGGAGCTAACACCAGCTAATAACGTCAACCATGTAGATGTGTCAGTCAGGCTGTACTGTGTAGGATTTACCTGAGTAATAAAAGTAATCACTGGGACCTGACACAGAAACCCTTACGAGGAACTTACACTGAGACTGTTCACAAGGGGCGGTGACAGCCAGGAGCCCAGAAAGAGAGAGGCACTCTGAGAGGATTGAGCTTGACACGCTGCCAGCACCACACACTGATGCTGTACATCCTCTCCTGTAAAAAGGAAAAAAGACGCTGAGTTCAGTGCTTTGGCTCTGCAAGCCCCTAGGTATAACAACATAAATATGTAATAACTCTTACCGAAGCTGAGCCTCATCAGAGGAGACAGGACAGCACTCCAGTTGATGGGTGGGTACTGGAAACTGGCTCCAACTGATGCCAGGGGGGTCAGGGCAGTCTTAACCACGGCTGGATGCGAAAACTCCGGACCTGCACCCACAGGAAGAGAAGTTACTCCCAAATAAAAATCATGGAATTGTAACATGTGCAGGCAATATCAATAATCATTTCTACATATATTATCTTCAAAGTGGTGATATTAAAAGGTAGTTATAAACTTCTCAACAAACCTTTTTTTCCTGCCTCTGTGAGGAAGTCAATGATGGATCTGATGACACTTCTCTCTGAGAGGTAACTGAAATCCTGAGGTACTGAGAGGCAAACATATCAAACAGGACAGAGAAGGACTTTAGTCGACTCCATTCCACACAATTGTGGTAACAAGGATTTTCACACCTGCACCTACCCGCTGTGTGACTGTGACTGGTGGACATATGGGCCAAATGCAAATGACCCACCAAACAAGCACTGTTGGACTGCAAACCAATGGCTCCTGAGAATGCTATGATCTACAAGAGAGGCAAAACAAGCCAATAAGCCAATGACATAATGAGCAAAGGCCAGCTCAATTTGATGGTAACCTGTCATTTTATCCTGACAGGGGCATTATCGACAGTACGGTAAACACAACCTTTTTCCAACACTGTGCCTGTGCATCACTCAAAGTTTTGGCTAAGAGGAGAAGTGTCTCTGAGAGGAGGTCACATTTTCAATGAAAAAACAAAATTAAGACTGAAATGTGTCTTCATACCTGTGTGATGGCTCGAATAACCTCGTTCAGCCTGCTCTGCTGCTGGGAGGAGAGCTCCAGCTCACTCTTTAGCTGTGACACAGGACAACAAACTTGACAGAGCGTACGGTGACAGAAACATTCATGGCCTCATTCCAGCAAAAATGTATTGTTTACAAACACTTCACCGCAGGACATTTGTATCAATGTATTGCCCACATAAACATGATTTCCAGGCAACAAATAGTACTTACAGTAAGTGCTAAAGGATATTGTTGGTTTAATGTTCAGGCTGTTCTCGAATACATGATGATTTAGAATAAAAAATAGATCAATAAATAACTTCTTGTGAGCTTTTTCCACCCTCTCCAATCTCTCTCTCGCCCCACATTTCCTGTTTATCTCTACACAATTAACTATAATATAAATGCTAAATGACCAACTACTGTTTTGAAGCCTCAAGTATGGCAATATGGCCATCTCTATATTGGATTTTTCTGAGCCGGAAGTGACCATATTTGGATGAGAGCATGGAGCTGGGGAGCATCTCCTGATTGGATCTGAGTGAGAACTTGAGGACACGCCAACTCACAATGTAGCCTTAAAGCATGCCCTGCTTATTGTCTAATATTTTGTAAATGGAACTATAATTTACAAATGAACATCTAGCTGTATTGAAGATTTGAAACTAGCGAATGAGATCATAAACTCATTAGAAGACTAAATTGTAGAAGTAATAAATTGAGAAGTAGGATCATTTTCTCAGCCTATATACCTCCGAACTTTGTTTTTTAAACCAGTGGGGTTGCCCCATGCTGCCTGTTTGACTGTAGATTTAAGGCACTTCAGCATTGACTTCACTTTTCAGACCTGAAAGCACCAGCCACATTTTCTACCATCAATGGTTCTAATGAGTCAAAGTTCACTGTGTCAGGGTTACCAGATAATCAGTGAGCAGTGCTTTGCCCTGAAACAAACAAAAAAATAATAATATGCAAAGTATGTGAAAACAGGTCGCGGCAGATAAGAGGGTTTCTCACCTGAACGAGGTAACTCTCTGATCCAACTAAAGCCACCAGGCCGTTGATGGCAGCCAGTCGCTGCATGGTGGGACAACCCTGAAACAAAGAAAAAATTCCTCTACTGAGCACACGTCAGAGTAAAGGCTTGAATATATTACATAACAAGTTGTCTCTGCGTGGAGTTTGCATGCTCTTTTTTATGTGGGTTTCCTCCAACAGTCAAGAAAGAATTTGAGTGTGAAAAAGAGAAGCTCCTATTTCGATTTGATCCTCAGAATTCATCAGAAGTATGAAACCTGATATTAAAGGTGCTTTTACATTCTGACTGAGTTAGATGACAAGTGATATAGATCTATTATAAATTTGGTATTTCATGGATCTGTAAATGGGAAAGAAAAGGTAGAGGTAATACCTCGGCCAGTAAGATCTTGATCCAAGCAGCCAGCAGGCGAGGTTGGATGTCCTCTGCTTTACCGTGGCCAGACATTGAAAGGCCATGGACAGCCAACCCTAGAGCCAGGGAGAAGCCTGGAGTCTGAACATAAACAAATTAATTTTAAAAAGTATGTAAAACTGGGGTTAGACTATAGGAAGGCCTCAACATTGTTCTGTGCAGTACTTCAGCAAATTTACATCCAAATACTAAAATTGTCTGGAAGAACTTGTGAGCACTGTAGCCAAGATGAGAAAAAAACGAAGATCTCAATTTCCATCAGTGTGGTTCATCTAGGTCAATTTTTTTTCACTGAAGAGATTGCTGTGGTGTGGTAACATCAGAATTACTGCACACGAAGTAGCTGCTAAGCGTCCTGAAACAATCTAGCTGACAAGAGACTCTGTCCAGCTGACCTGCTGGCTCTCCTCGGTCAGGGTGCGCAGAGTGTTCATTACTTCCTCAGCCTTGGCAGCATCTATAAGGCCTCCACTGAAGGCCGAGACGCCCACACATGCCACAGAGTAAGCCAAGACCTGCACATGTGGAGGAGGAGAAGGAAGAAGAAGAAGAAATTAAATATCTTGTTGACCTGTCAAACTGCATCATAGTAAAACTAGTGATTTGCAGGGTTATTTGTACCTCCTGCAGCATGCGTCCCTGCCCACTGCTGTCCTGCAGGTTGAACAGTAGTTTGTCCAGTGTTTGGGTGACGTGGATATGTTGGTCCGTCTGTCCACTACTGCAGAGAGCTGCGAGCACCAGAGCCAGACCCAACACACAGCCAGTTCTGAGGGAAAGGAGTGAGGAGGAAGGGTTAAGGAAAAAGGAAAGTACGCATGATTTATTAATGTGCAGGGTGAGGGCAGTGATGGAATATCACAGTTGATGTAAAATGTATATAATGTAAGTACTTTGTTTTTATGTGGCGGACCCTGCCACCTTCCTAGCTTCAAATAGTGTTCTGGGACCTCACTTTCCTCTGAGAACCACTTGTTTATTCACTTATGGAAAAAATACATATTTCTAAGTTTGTATAACGGTACTACCTCGTTAATATTGTAAATATTAAAAGCAAGTTTAAATTTCTTCTCCAAAACGACATAAGTGCCCCTATTCTAAAGTTTGACTTTTGGGTACATTTTACACAATAGTTTAGGGTCCCATCACCGGCTAATTGCATTGTAAAACTGCACATTAGCTTTGTTTGTCATTCTACAGGCAGAAATTATATTTAAAAAGGAAGAAGCACAATGCAAGGAATTCACTATATGTCACTCATATCCTCACAGACAACCAGTTTGAAACCACTTGTATAAAGACTACAGCATATTGGTAAGACTCTCGTTGGTTAGGACTTCACATCAGGTCATGAGCTGGCACTGACTTGTATTCCAGGTTGGGGTTGAAGGAGCAGCTTTCCAGAGCTTCCAAAGAGCTAAAGAGAAGATCAGTGTCCTTCTGAACCAAGACGTCACTGTGCAACAGAGAGAGGCATTGAGGTGACAGTAGGTAAATGATGGTTTACAGCCTGTGTTTGAGTTATTACCACAGACACGCAGAACCGACCTGAGGCGCTGATGCTGCAGACTGGAAAGCACCATGCCGAGCGCAAGACCGGAGTGAAACTGGACAGCCTGGGAGTCATCAGCGGTGGGGGCGCCCGGCAGGCCGGTCTGCAGCACTGACAGGACCTGGACCAGATCATCCTTGTGCCACACCACCAGCACCGGGACCAGCAGGGACAAGGCCAGGCTGGCACAGGAGCGAGCTATGGCACTTGCTGTGTTCTCACCAGAGTAGGAGCGCTGAGAGGGAAGCAGGGTGTCAGGCGTGATCTCAGTGTAGCAGTTAGAAAGCAGCAAAGAAACAAGGACACCTGCAGGAGCTTAAGGCTCATTACATGTCATCTTATCAGTAGCCACACACAAAGGACACAAGCCCTTTAATGCTGTCAGAAAGTCTCTTAAACTTAATTGGTATACAGTGCATTAAGTTTTTGGAATTGTAATTATTTCCCCGCTCCATGACGACTGAGACGTGAGTTTGCGAGTGAGTTTGAACTGTTTCTCATTTGTCTGTAGAAAGTAGATACCATTGTCAGTCTTCATTCTGGGCACAAATGAGGCCAGCTTTAGCTATTATAAGATTTATGTAACTATCCCTCTGTTGCAGCTCAGCAAGTAACTCAGTGTTCATGGGAACACACCGAGGGAGTAAATAGGAAAAACACTTTGGAAGGCAGCTTGTGTCAAAGGCTGACGGTGCTGTAATGATGTTTTCTTGTCACAAAGCACTCCTCATCTCAACAAGACAGACAGCAACTACACTGCCTGTGGTTTCCAAACCTCCACCCACACCGCTATCACTGGGATAGAAAACAAGGTTTCGTGTTTTCTGTCAAGGCACGGTGTCCTGGTGTTTAAACTGGTGTTTACAGTATCAATAACAAAACCGTTACTTAAGCACTGTATGTGCTGACATTTCTGGAATTCAAAACACTTCCAAACAATATTTTTTTTCATCTGCTTTTGGACACTTATACAGTGTACTACACAGCACTGATATGCAAGACGATAAGTGCATTTCAGAAACCTGAGATGCTGTTTTCCTTTTTTCGGTTCCTGCCACAGTTTCCAGCATTGGATTGCATTTTTACAAATAGGAAGTTTCAGTTTGAGTCTTTGTCTATAATCAAGCGTAATCAGTGAAATGAGCAGCAGTTGTAATGAAAAACATTTGGATTTTTGGGCTGCAATGAATTATCATCATTATTATCATTATCATTATTACTATTGCTTGTGTGTTTGACTGTATTTATCTAATGCTTTTCTCATATGCTTGTTTGTAAGTAGTGGATATGTTGAAATATTGACATGTGTACTGTGGCTTTTTAGCTTTTGATATTTCCAAGGCCTTGCCTTCAAGAGGCTTTGCAGTGTTTCCTCTACATTCATTTAGGAGTGGCGGGCTGTCAACTCAACTCAGTGTCGCTAAAGTGAGTAAACTAATTGAAAGCATTAAGCGAATATCTACATGCCATGATATAACTGCTGACTGCATTTTCAGATAAGCTTGTTCAAATATTTCTCAAAGAAGAGAAAGTCACCTGATGAAGATGACGCTAGTCAGGTATCATTAGCCTTTTACTGACTCAAATGATGATGGTTAAGTAAAAAATTGTCTTCACACTTGTAATCAGATGTGATGTGAGTGTAAATTATCTATCGTTAATGTTTTATGTAATCGTATAAGACAAGTAACATTAGACAGGAAGGAGAAGTGGAACAAAGTGAAGGAGAGCAGAGTACAGCAGGGGGAGAGCCGAGTGAAGGAGCAGGAGAGCAAAGTGATGGTGCAGGAGAGAGATGAGAGTAGAGGAGAAAAACCTAAAGGGAAGCACAGGCTATCAGGCTGGGAGCCTAAATTAAATTACATTTAAATTTAATACATTTTTTTCTATTTTAATGTTGTTTTATTGTTATCATTTTATTTTTTGTTACATTCAGCCTTTAAAAAAACATTTTCCATGCCAGCCATTCAATAAAAAGGGGGATTATGCTGGGCATAAAAGAAAAATCTGCAGTTAAGTGTCATTTGTTTGCACTGCCACAGCTCCCCGAACAGCCTGCCCCCGCTGCTGGAAAAAATCCTAGAGGAAACACTGCTTTGGGTCTCCTCCTCTCTGTATGTGAACTAAGAAATGTGAACCTTCATCAACATCTTCTCAGAAGTAGTCAATTGAATAATTACTTGCAATCTGATGGATATACAAGATGTCAGAGGTCACAAATTGGTGGACCGCAGTCTGGGTCTGAACAAAAACGACCTATAACCAATAAATTATTATCACAAGTTTTTTCATTTTTTGTTTGCCAGATCAAAGTGAATAATTGAATGAATGGATGACACATGGACCGAAATTGTTAGACTGAAAACTGGACCGAAAAACGTCTTGATGGACCAAGAGACTATCAGCTGCAACCTACTGTAAATCGAGCCCTGACTACATACAAACTGGCAAACTCTGTCTCACCTCATGCTGTCTAGTGTTTGTGTCCATTCATGAATCGTTGTCGCTTTTGTTTAATTGTTCATTCTGTTTTCTCTTTTTTGGTGTGATGTTTTTATTAAATGTATTTATTATTTATAGAGATTTTGCATTGTAAAATGTGCTATATTAAATACATTTTACGCACTTATGTTTATAGCAGCTTTCAGGGCAGATAAAGAAACAAAAACATCATGCAAAACTCTGATAAAACTTACATGGAGGAACCATGGGAAAACTTGTCCTCTGGCCTTGTAGCTGCTGCTGCTGATGCTGAGCAGGGTGTTGAGAACCATGGCCAACCAGCTGGCTGTGGGTACAAATTCTGGTCCAGCCTACAGTGACAAGTCGGTAAAGACAAATTACAGAGCATTCTGCATTAGCTGTTTGTTTATGGGATCTGAGCACTATAATCACATAGTTAGTGGGTTCAAAAATTGAGTTTGTTACCCCAAGGCTGCCATCACTATCAGCAGGCAGGTTGCTCTCATATTTAGCGAGGGCAGCAGCCAGGCCGCTTAGAGCCAGGATGGAGTTCCCCTGAACAAC
Organism: Diplodus sargus; assembly: GCA_903131615.1. NCBI lineage: Eukaryota > Metazoa > Chordata > Actinopteri > Spariformes > Sparidae > Diplodus > Diplodus sargus. The sequence goes on from CAEMYA010000461.1 coordinate 259,652, forward strand.
AGGACTGTCCCTGATCAATACAAAGAACATCCGATTGTTAACATTGTTAGTATAGACACTCAGAGGGCCAGATCAGATGTGTGATTGAACGCAACATATTAAGTTATAACCAACTATTTTGTCTGTCTACAATGTAGTGATCACATGCAGGGGACTCACTTTGTCGCAGCTTTGATGACCTCTGCCAGCTGATCTCTGGACCTAAGGGAGGAGGACAAAAAAAGGAGAGACAACAAAGATGAGGGATAAACGATGAAAGACATAGAGAGAAACAGCAATTCGAGCGCCATCACTATACGAAAGAAGGCTCTCTCTTCTGCTCCCATGGAGCTCAGCTGGGCTCAGCAGAAAAAAAGCTACGTGTGGCCGCCCCCTTGTGTGCTCACTATCCGCAATGGAGAGAAATGGGGTGGGGCGCATTGGGAATCTAGCTGCCGGCGAAAACAGGGCAAGGACAGGGGAACATGGGCGTCCTGACCCTTGGCTTCGCGGACAGGCTTTTAGTATGTGGAATGCCACCTCTCTCGCAGGGAAGGAGCTGGAGCTGGTGCAGTAGGTAGAGAGGTACCAACTAGATGTAGTTGGGCTCACTTCCTCACACAGCGGTAGTTCTGGAACTAAACTCCTGGAGAGGGGCTGGACCCTCTCCTTTTCTGGAGTTGCCCAGAGTAAGAGGCGCCGGGCAGATGTGCGGTGTGAGATCCTCCAAAGGAAGATGAGGGTCACGTCTTTGGCATTGCAGGCCGCGGGGGGGTGGGGGGGCTCTGACTGTTGTTTGATTCACCCCGAGATTCTGAAGACTCTGGACATTGTTGGGCTGTAGTGGATTGACACATCTTTTCAGTGTCACTTTGAGGTTGGGGGACTGTACCTCTGGAGTGGCAGACCAGGCTGGTGGTTCCCATTTTTTAAACTCGAGACTGGAGGGTGAGCTCCAATTATCGGGGTATCACAATCCTATGCCTCCCTGGGAAAGTTAATTCCAGGTTGCTGGAAAGGAGGCACTGACTGATTGTTGAACTTCGTATTCAGGGGGAACAATGCAAACTCTGTCCTGGACATGCAACGGTGGATCAGCTCTTTAACCCTGCAGACTTTTTTCCCTGGCCCCAATCCTGTTAATTATATGCATGGACAGGATCTCAAAGTGCAGCTGTGGTAAAGAGAGTGTCTGGTTTGGGAAACTTAAAATTGCATTAGTGTGTGAAGTAGTCGGGATGAGGGTCAACAACTATGGTTCTCAGCCAGCTAATGGTGGATTGCCCTCTCTGTTTGGGCCTGAGTTCCCGTCCCAAGTGAAGGAGTTAAAGTATCTCAGGGTCTTGTTCAGCGATGGGAAAGTAGAGTGTGAGATGGACAGGTGGTTTGGTGTACTGCAGGCATTGCACTGGACAGTCCTGGTGAAGAGGGAGCTGAGCCAGAAAGAAAAGCTTTTAGAATGATCAGCATATCTGCATTCCAACCCTCACCTACAGCCATGAGCTGTGGGTAGCGACCAAGACAACAATATTGCTGATACATGTGGCCAAAATGAGTTTCCTCCAAGGGGTGGCTGGGCTCAGCTAGGCTTTCACATCAAAAAGAGCCAGGTGAGGTGGTTCAGGAATCTGTTTAGAATGCCTCTTGGGCGCCTCTCTGGAGGTTTTCCCAGGCACAACCAACTGGGAGGAGAGCCTAGGGCAGACCCCGAACTTGCTGGAGAGATTGTATATCTAGTTTAGCCTGGGAATGCCTCGGGTTCCGACAGATGTTGATTGTTTGTGTCCAAGTCATGAGTCACTATGATATGTGGCAAATATGAACAAGAAGAAATGCCTATCTTGTCTGAATACTTTGAAGTGTCTGGGGCAGCATGCTTTTCACTGGTCAGCAGGCTGTACTGAGACCAGGAGCAGCTACACTATGCAACAACTAACACCTTTAAAATGCAGATGTTTCTGGACAGCCTTGCCTAAGGGAAAATATATATCTTAGGTACAATGGGTGTGTGTACAAGATGCATTTATGAGGATTCCTCATTCTGAGCCATAAAGTTCACAAATTAAGTTTAGTGAAAGCTATCAATAAGATAATAATACAGTACATGTCATTGCATCATTACTGTCTGCAAAATTGTGCACTTTACTACATGCTACCACTGAATCCCCACCTTTTGTGGTTAAATCTGTTTTGAATGTGTGTGTAAACACAAAGCTAGCAGTATATTTAATTAAGGGATACTCACCACAGCCAGGCACAGTGTTGTTTGTACTGTAGCTCCTGTGGGTTCTCTTTGCCCTGTTTCTGCTGAATCTCCAAATCAGCACGTCGACCCTGAACACACACAAAAGATAAAACTTAACTTTAAGTTAAGTTAACTTTACCATGAAAGACATCCAATTCATTCTGTCAAACTCAGAGGAACTTTGTCAGGAATTGGTTTTTGAAGGCCAATAAAAAGGAAAAAGCCTTGAATTTACAGTCTGAATATTCCACAGAAATAAAGGAATAAATAAAAGCAATACAGATAAGTGGTTGCATTAGAATCGATAAAGTTACTGAGTAATTTATAGTCAACTCTTTGTTTGTGTCAGTGTGCACAATTTTGTCAAAACCCCCCATATAAAGTTTTCTTGTCTGAAACTCATGGATACATATTTTTTAGTGCACAAAACAGCACAATGTAATGTGGAAAGATCTTTTTTATTTTCAATTAAACAAAAGATTGAAACAGAAAATGAAACAGCAATTGGACTTTTAAATGTGCAATACAAATTTGCCTGGCTGTAACCTGAAACTTAATAATGTATGTGGTATGCATCTTAGATTCTGAACGTGACGTTCTGATTTTAGCCCACTTGTTTATAAAATATAATGGAAATTATCTTATTCATGGCTATTTTGATAATGGCAGAGTTGTCATAGTCCTCTTTTATTAAATCTGTCAACAATCAAAACCAATGGGCAGGACTTTCCGTCAGATTGGCCTAAGTCCAAGAAAAACATATTCCACTGCTTTGGTTTCTGGCCAGGTTTGACACTAACTGGCTTCGTTCACAGTTTTGTCCGCTATATATAGTAGGACCGGAGGTTATCACATGAAAACCATTAAGTAGGTCATGTTACAATGATCCATCTTTGTGACAACTGAACAAACCTTCTTTCTGAGACTCTGAGACTAACTTTTTTAACAGTTAAAAAGTTAATTTTCAGACTCTGCATTTTTCAGACTCAGAATGTCTACATATGTTATAGGCACACATATTGAAAAAAAAATCTAATTTCATCAATTATTTATTTTCACTTCATTTTCATATTGGCAGCCACAAACATCCATACATATCCTTGAAATTCCTGCAGTATCAGCAGTTTATGGACTGTCAAGTGCAGTCTGTCAAGACATGATGTCACATTTACTGGTGGAATTTCAATTATGGAAACAGGTGTTTTTCATTAACTCTATCCTGCTGAAAATCCTTAGAGATTGAAACCATTCTCCCTTTTCACATATCTTTACTCCGTGCTCTTTTTGAACAATGCCTGAAGAATGTTTCCTTTCTAGAACCCCATGTAGTACTTCAATAAATATGTACTATATTCATCAACTGTCAGAAGCACAAACCTGCAGGACAGCGTGGAAAGCTCGGCTCATGAAGCCTCGCCAGGCCTGAGGCAGGAAGAGGGCACGGTGCCATTCAGATGGCTGAATGTTCACCTACACATCAAAAACAACAAGCAGAAGTTTCGTTAAAACCACAGAGTGTGAGAGGCAGAGGAGGAGAGGGATTAGACTTACTTCATGAATGAGGGCTGTCAAGGTCTGCTGGTAGCTGCGGCTGCGGCTTATGAGGAAACGATCAATTGGTCTGCCATCACGATCCGTCTGCACAGGCAGCTCATAACAGAGCAGCAGCCCAGCTACACACGCACACACAAACAAAAAGTTTGCAAAAATACAAGCTCAGTGAAAATAGTAAGAAAAAAAAATGAGGACAGAAAAAACCCTGGAAGATAAATTCATTGATTTTCTTAGTCCCTTGGAGTCAGAACAAACTGTAAACACATCTGACATAATGTCACTTTTTAAATATATTAGTAAGCAGCGGTCTGTTTAGCGGACAGAACAACAATAGCATACATTTATTACATGATGTTTAATAGTTAACGTAGCTATATTGTGAAGCGGTTGCAGTTTGGTTAGGTTTAGGAAAACATCATGGTTTTATTGATAACATGCAACCACTAAATGTGGCATTTCTACCCCTTCCATTGCATTCACATCACAACACTGCAGTTCTTCTAATCATTTACCCCCTCAAGTGGTTGCCAGTTTGCTGCAGCTAACATTGCAACATTAGCACTAGCTAGCAAAAGCGAAAAAAAGCTTAATGGTGAGACAGCAGAGACTCAACAATGTAAAACGTATCAATTCACAATCATACCAAAGTTTTCTAAGTGTTTATAAAATATAGGCCAATTCCAATTTATGATGGAAAATAAATGTCTACTTGAAACAAAGAATTGTATCAGATAAAATCGAACCAAATCGTTCCATAATAAAAAGTATTATCCTTGAATTGTATCGTAGCCAATGTATCTAATGTCTTATAAGTGAGAGATGCACACCCCCTACTAATTGGGTATATCAAATGTTTTGGAGCGCTGCAATACAGTCAACAGTTTGTCAGTTTGAAAGTGTGGCAAGTTCGTACGGTTTATTATGTTATTGGTCTGGTACAAATTATGTTATTTGGACCAGACTCCTGTCCTGTGCGATATTATTGTATCATTTACTGATGCAGAGTCCTTGTTCAATACGTAAGTGGACACAATAATACCAATAACCTTAACACCTCTGCAGTAATGTAATGTAAGTGAACAAAAATATTTCCACAAAGCAATCAAATAAAAATATACATGTTGTCACCTGCTAGTCCAGGCTTCAGCCCAGGCTGCTTGTTTTTCTCGTAGGTTTTCAGCATGAATGATGGAATCCCTGCCACGGTTTTACCCTGGTCTGAACGCAGGTTTCCTCCTCTCAGGGCTGAGAAGTATACCCCCCTCGGCATCTGGCTCATCTCCTGCTTCACCAGTGAGGTGAGGAAGCTGTCAAAGGCTGAAATATCAAGGAGAGTATCAAGATGAACTTCTGTCAGGAGGATTTTTCAGACTGAAGCAAAACTACAACTGAACTTCCCAGGAGTGTAAGGTATGACAAGGTGATAATGATAGATGGGCACAAGGTTCACAGTATCACCCAAAATCGAAACCTTTATTTGAGTTTGATGAAGTGCCTCGCCCAGCTGGAAGCACCTCAGCACCAGTATGAAGCCTCATCTCTGACCGACTGTAATTTTACGATTTACCTGGTAGGACAGATGCGGGTGTGAGAGCCATTAGCTTCACGTAAGATGAACCCGGGATACAGAGATCCTTCTCTTCCTCTTCTTTCTCCTTCTCCTCCAGATCCTCCTCATTTTCAGGGAGCTTTGTGGCTGGTCTGGCCTACAGAGTGCACAGAACAGCAGCAATACATACAGCTGAATGCAAAACAGCCCACAATATAAGATGTGAAACGTATTCCCACATTCAGGGTGAAGAGATTGTGGACATGAGCTATGGAGCACACAATATGAAGTGAACATAAAGCTGCGGCCAATCTAATCAGAATCTATAAACTGAGCAAGAAATCTGAATGACCATACAGCTGTGCAAACAGTTAAAGTGCAACACGTTCCAAAGTCAAACAAACGCATACCTACAAACATTTACCTTATCATGCTATTTACCTTTCAGTTGGTAAGTTAGAGTATATTCAACGTTTTGAAGGAAGCACCTGCTAGCAACTGTTAGGGAATATAGGGAATAACAAACTAAATATTACTGTAGGCCTTTCGATGCAGCCAAAAGTGAACTGCAGTGGACTGCACAGGCTGTTAATACTATCTTCATTTCTGTGTAATAAGAAGCTAACAAGCCGAAAGCCATGCTGGTGGCGTTGTGAGACAGCATTTAGCCACAACAGTGCTTTGAGCTTTGTGCTATCACTAACGTGCTAGCATGCTCAGAATAACAACGAAATCATGCTACTTTTAAGCAGGTATAATGTTTTACCACGTTCCCCATCTGATATTAGCATGTTAGCATGCCAAACAACACACAACAGCAATACAACAGCAATCATAACAGCAAACAACATACACCAGCTATAAGAACAGTTAGGGTTGATGGGAATTATGCTTTGACAGGTATTTTTCCCAAACCAAACTACTGGACAAGTAAAACACTGACCATCTAAATGCGCTTGATGAAATCTCAGGCAAATCATCTGATAGTTATTTCAGAGTGGATCAAAGAGGTGCAAGAGACCACGATTACCATCCCCAGAGCTATACCGCTAAGTCGCAGCCACAACTCAAGCAAATCTGCCCCAGCTTACTCACTGTTTTATATGGATATAGCAGTGTCACACATTGCAGTGAATAGAAAAAAAAAAAAATCACTGATTCTGTAGTTACCCTGTGAAAACCTTTCACCGTATATTGTAGATATAGGCTAATGCTTAATTCAGATATACCGTTTCCACAACATTATTTGCATGAATGTCTTAGATGGAAATAGACATAGACTTGAGACTATTAGTGGACTGGAGCAGGACTCTTACTGCCTCAGGAAGGAGATTTATTGTGTGGGCCGCTTCAGGAAAATCTGCCAAAGCCCTGTAGCCACAGCTGGCCACCTCTGGATCCTGTTGGAGCACAAAGACACACACACACACACATTTTTTCAGAGTTTTGTATAGATGACTCAACATTTGACATACACACTGAGTGAGATGTTTGGTTGTGTAGCAGAAAAACACTGACTTAAAAAATGCTTTAATCATAACCCTGAAGGAAGCAGCTGGGTTTCTGATAATTCTTTGTGAGTTCATAACTACATCTGACCTATTTTAGATGACACGTAGTCATTTTATCCATTGCTAATATAAAACAAACTATAAGCATAGCTTTGTCAATGTACTGGATGTTCAGTTTAGGTGTCTAATTTATAAGTTATAAGTTAGACATGCTTTACCGCACCAACAATGTGTTAGTAATTATGAGCATTCTGAATTATTTATCAAAATCCTTGACATATTCTGTAAATAATGGCAAAAACACTCAGTCAAGGCAACTGACGACTTTGGGTTATGCACACGCACACAAACATACACACTGAGACATGCACACGCAGAGACAGAGACACACGCACATACAGAGACACACACATACAGAGACACACACATATACAGAGACACAGAGTCTCTCACACACACACACACACACACACACACACACACACACACACACACACACACACACACACACACACACACACACACAGATATCTTTAATCCACAGACCTTGCTTACGGCATAATTCCAGAGAAAGCTGACCACCTCCTCTTTCAGTTTCTGGAAAAACACAGATAAAAAGTCATTTTGAAGCGACAGCGACTTTCAATTTTTTATTTTTTTTTAAATCCAGCAGCAAATTGTGGCTGCCAGGAACATCTAATATCACCTTAATAAAAAGTCTCACGAAAGATTTAGCTGGTGCAAAATTTGTGTTAAAAAATTAGCTAAGGCCCCCGGGTGATCATCACCAGTTGAAGGACTTTGTTTTTACAGTAATTATCAAAAGACCACCTATATCTAAAGATCCCTCATTTCTTAGCATTAGAAGCTAACAAGCATTCATTCTTGTTTGTTTCTCATAAATTATTTCTCTTCAGATTTTTCAGTTCACCTGGGCCCACACCAAACAAGAGGGCTAATTGACTGAAGTGTAAAGGCACAATGGAACCTCCACTGTGACAACCAGATACCAGGAAGCTGCACACTGTCACTACATGCAGCGGTTGTTCACTACATTTTTGACTACATACTAAAGAAACATTTCACATGTTCATGTTATCTAATTTGTTATCTAAATGTTATCTGTCTCATTTCCACTACCTCCAGACTTTATGCTACGCTAGGCTAACCACGTCGCAACTCTAGTTTTGAACAGAGGTTAACTTTGTTATTAGGTCTTCTGTGGAACTTCTGTGTTGGTATGGAAGCTGGTCCTTGTTTTATGTTAGAGGACTCCATATCTATCTAACGTTAGCTACTGTTGATCTACGTTAGCGAAGTGGAGATAGGCACTGAGACGAGGCACTGAGAACTAGGGGTGGGTATTGGCAAGAACCTCAAGATACGATACGCATCATGATACTTTGGTCACGATACGATACGTATCATGATATCATGATATTGCGATATAAATAAAGATGAAAACACAAGTACCTGTATATGTACATCAGATGATACTGATCAGAGGACATACTGAGTCAAAACTATTTCATTAAAAACAGCCTCTCCATTTTATTAATTCCCATGAAATTTCCGGGCAGTAATATTCTCTTTGTCCAGCTCGTTGTTCTTGCTATCTCTCTTAACTTTGAAGCCAAAGTGCTTCCAAACGTCAACTTTAAATTGCGGAGGCGTTGTTAACTTGCCATCCATTTTGCAAAGACCTCAGCCACTCTCTCTACTACAGAAATACACCCGCCAGCAGAGTCGCTCTTCGGCGATATATCGATATTTGGAGTTGAAAAATCGATATTGTATTGGGCGGCAAAGTATCGCGGTATATTGCCGTATCGATATTTTTGACCACCCCTACTGAGAACGTGCATAGTCACATCCTTTGGACAGTTGCAGGAAAGAAATTCACAGTCCAGCAGCTTTAAACAGCTTCAACACATCGTAAACAGGCTTCTATAAGCAACTGAGAGGAGCAGGGAAGGTGTAATTTTTTCACATCACATTACAATCCCCTCAAATACGACCAATGAAAAAGTGATTAACATATGCAAATTGTTACAAATGGTTGTATAGAGTCCCTTTAAATCCTGCATTTACAAATTAGAAACTTGAAGAGATACGCAAATGTACTGCATTCAGTGATACGTAGGCCAGTGGGAAACTAATGCTGATTGGCTGTGTTTGCATGTCCATGTAAACATGTTGTTTATATATCCTTATTTATTGTTAATCCATGTAAACGTAGCTGGTTACAAGCTAACTTATGTATATTGAGGTGTCTCACAACATATCCTACAGCTGCATGGGTCCCTGCATGAAAAGCTCATTTACCCTCAATTCTCAGGGGCTGACACAAAAACTTCAGAAAAAGAGTTACAATACCAATACAGACAAGGTTTTAAATGTCGAAGAATTAACCGTGTCTTTTTTGATATTACCACTGGGAGGAGCCAAAGTTAGAAACAGACAGGAAGACACAAACCCCCCAAAACAAAGCTCCAACAATAAATACATTAGATACCTCGTACTCCTCTGACTTGGCAGTGAGTTTGGGAACCAAAGCCAGAAGTTCAGCTATGGCTTTTACAATCAGTGGACGGGAGTCACAGCTCAGCTCTGGCCCAATACTTCTCCATGTTGAGACAATATCCACTACCTGCAAAACAAGCCTCATGAAAACTCTGTTGTTATGTTTACATTAGCTGTGTGGTATGTGTGTGTGTATGTGTGTGTGTGTGTTTGTGACCTCGGTCCGGCACAGCTCCTGCAGTCCTTGTAGGGCAAGAGCAGCAGGGGTTGCCATGTCTGGTCTGGTGCACTGGTTCAGAGTGAGTGTAATGGCAGCCAACATGTCGCCACCATGCTGGTAAGGCCTGAGACAGAAAGGCAAGTCTGTGATACATAATACATGACAATCCTCTTAATCATAACATGTGGACAGCACTGGTGGAAATCAGGCATTCACGTCGGATGTTCCTGTTTTGATGTATTCACTGCATAATAATATATTTTCACTTTTGTTGAATTTTACGGACATTTATAATAAAATCTATAGGAACACATGCAACCTGTACATGTGCAGTATTTCTATCAGATCACCCTACATCTGTACAGAGGCATTACCCTACACCTTTAAAGGAAGAGCCAACCAAATCTAAAAAATGTAGTCATCATCCTCTCCCTCCATGCTGATGGAAAATCAAGTGAAGTTTCGTAGTCCACAAAACATTTCGGGAGCTTCACAGTGAAACGGAGTTGCAGCATTCTCCTAAACAAGTAAGGTAGCTGGAGACTTGTTTTAAAATGGAAAAATAACCAAAAAAAACATCAAATGGCTCCATACAGCTCGTGGATGTAACTGAAGTCCTGGAAGCCTTGAGATGCCAATTTAATTTAAAGAGATGTCATTTACAACCTAAGCTAATGCTATAGCTTATCAGCAACAGCAAATATATTAGCTTAAACAGGGTGTAAGTAATGTATTTTCATATCAGTCTGGGATCTTCGGACTTCCAGAGCCAAATGGACTGTAGTCTAAAAAATATTTTAAACGTTTTAAAACAAGTCCCCAGCTACTTCAGTTGTGTAGGAGAATGCTGTTTTGCTGTGACGCTCCAGAAATGTTTTGTGGACTACGAAACCTTGCCTGACTTTCCATCAGCATCGAGGAGAGGAGACGATAACAGAATTGACCTTTAAGGTTGAAGCTGATATTGTCTACAATGCATATGTCACGTGCAAGTAGGCTTACTTCTAAGTTTATTAGGGAAAACCTTTGAACCAAACATAAATGTAATATAAATGGCCACAGAAAAAAACAACAGACTCTTGATTGCTCTTTACTGTTCTTTGACAGTCTCCATCATGTTTAATCAATCAGAGCCTTGTGTCAAGCACCACTTTAGTCAAGAGTGTGGTGGTCTGACCTCTCTCTGCAGATGTCCCTGAGACAGGCGGCCCTGGCCAGGATCTGCTCCCACTGGGTGTCCCTCCCCAACACCACCCTACTGTCCTGTTGGCCCAGCAGACGCTGCAGCTCCGGGTAGACTCGATCCTTACAGGGATGAACAAAGTCATTTATGAGCGAACAAGAGGACAACATAGAAAACATAGTCTGCATAAATTGCTATGAGGATAGTAATTATTATTCATTATTACAGACCTGTTTCTTCCAAAGAGCAGTCATGAGACGCATTGCCACTGCTCTCAGCTTGGGCACACTGGCCAGCATGTGGAGAGTCTGCAGTACCATGGGGACACAGAGCTGGAACATTAAAGCACATGGTGTGTTAATGGTTAAAATTATCTGTCAAGAGCTTCATGCATATTCTCACAGATGTTAAAAAGAGTCCTCTGCATATACACACAGTTTTTCATATTCAGAATATGAATTTGCTTTGAAGAAGAACAATTTTTAGAGGTGATAGCTTGATTGAAAACTTGCAAACTCATTGTAAAGTAGGACAGTGGAGGCCAGAGGTGCTCAGTACCTTGTGAGTCCCGAGGTTTGGCAGGCAGTTCAACACAGCATGAGCCTGGCCTGGATTCTTTTCTTTCCCCAGTTTGAACAACAGAACAGGAATCAGGGAGGGGACCTGCAGACACACATGTGAGTTTCGATAAAGGAAACACCCAAGTAAAGCGAGGGGCCGTATTCATCAAGTGACTCAGAGGAGGAAATGAGACAGAATTGGCCAAAAGTTCTCAGACTGAGGCATTGTATGAGTAAATCGGTTTCTTGGGAAATCATTCCTATCTCTGCTAATATTCAGGAGAGCTCCTGAGCTGTCCTCAGCTGTTGGGTGTCACCAGGAGTTCTGGCAGAGATATTCCTCAAGAGGGGAGACGGATGACGATACGCTTATTCAAAAATCTCACAACAATACGCACTGAAAATGCAGCTGCGCAACATTGATGATTCTGTCAGAACAGACAGTTTCATCAGTCCTATATTTAACTTATATAATGCTGCTCTTCTAGTGCCTTATAAAGACAATGCGCGTGACTCAAAGGACCTCGGTGAGAAGATTTTTTTATTTTGAACACGATGTCCCCTGGTGTGTCATGAAAGATATCTCAATCTAATTACAACATTAGCAGTTTTAATATGTGAGAGATGTATTCATACGTTTCGCCACCTATGGGAGACAAATAGTTTTTCAGCATTATTGGTACATGCAGCTGAGCAAATGGCCAATATCATAAGATTAAAGTGTTTATTTTCTAATCTTTTTAAATCATATTTTAGCATATATTATTTTGGTAACTAGTTACCCAAGTGACTTATGTGCCTAGTTTCTGCATTTTGATGTTTACCCTCAACTAATTATGATTTGCCTTACAGGGTTTTGGATGGGATAAAGTGTTTCTGTTCCTATCCTGACACAAACCTGTGTTTGAAGTCATCTTTGTAATCTTTGTTCATAAAAAATTACCAGAGTCTGATGCTACCTTCTTATATTGTATCCACTGTTATCAGAGACAGAACTCTACATTACACTCTTAAAGTATGAAACTTGAAGTTAAGTGAACTGGTACTGAATAGTATATAAAATGTATTAATTTTAAATGTAATCATGGTGAGTAAACTACCTGCTCATCGGGAGCAGTTTGGGGTTCAGAATCTTGTTTAAGGATATTTCGATATAGAGTCGGGGGGAGCTGGGGAATCGAACCAGCAACCTCGACCCACTCTACCTCCTGAGCCAAAGCTGCCCCAAGTGACCAACGCAAAACTACACTGGCGCTCAGTAGAGTGCATAGCTCTTCCAAGGCAGAACAGTCTTCTATTATTCAATCAAACCGAATGTATTAAACAATATCAAACTTGACAGACCTGTATCACCCTAAATTCTAAACCAACCATAACTCCTTAACTAGAATTTAAGCTCACCAGATCTTAGATCTGAGTTAAATTGTACTCACTCATAGATACCAGCCACCTAAAATGGGGTCTATTCTCCTCCATCAAACATGCAAATTCATTCGCTAGTTTTTGTGTGATCTTGCTGAGAAATACACCAACCAACAAAGAAACATACACAGACGAAGATAATAGTCCTGTCAACAACTGTTGGGTTATACAAATAAGATCTGAAGATAAGCTTGGCTTCCAGTAACACTCTTGGCTGTTTTTACCACTACAGCAGTGCAGTGTAATTTCGGCCATTGTGCTATTATAATGTTGCAATAATCATTGACAGATGAGGAAAAACTTGCTTGTCTTAGTTCATAGTTTTGGTTTTACAGCCCAAAACTGAACTTTTTTGTTTTGGTCCCATAATTTCCAGCAGCAGCTGTTTTCAGTAAAAAAAACAAAAAAACAAACAAACAACACTGTACAAACCCTGCTCAGTGTCAAACAGCAAACAGACACAGTTAGAGAATAGCTGCTGAACATAGTGAAACATTTAGCAGCTACGGAGACCAATAATTCCCTCAGGAGCTAAAAGGATAGTCAATATCAGATTGCCTTCATCGGGGGACATAAACACAACTCTAAATGAATATCAATGTGTCTCTGTGTCTGATGGTTGTGTAATTAGAAACACAGTCTGTATTTTCTACCATAACCAAACAATGACAACAAAAGATGTATTTGAGTTATATGTTACATTCAGTCAAGTCTGCTGACTCCCTTGCTCACTCTCACTCATATCAGTTGGCATTGACCTGTAAGTGACAGGCGACCAAATGAAACGCACCTTACTTACTTTGAATAAAATGGCGTATTTCTCTGGTTTGAACAGTGTAAAACATGTGTACAATGTAAGTACACAACATCATAAAATAAACAATCAAAAGGTCTGGTTGATTTGAGACATTTCTAAGTATAATATCTTTACAGGCTTGCAGTCCCAACTTAATAAGGTGCTAATGTTTCAATTTTGAGTTAGCTTGCCTCTAATTTTCCCATATGGACAAAAAAATTAGTTGCACGTTTAAATCATTTGACTACTGTGTCGTTATAAAAGTATTAGTTTGGTAATCTTCAAGCCCCAGGGTCCAGTTTCCTCAGGGACCAGTTACATCCATATTTACCGATGCATAGCCACACCTCTGCATATGCACAATCCCCAGCAGGTAGAGCTGCGGTGACTGTATCAAGAAACACAGATTAACCACTACAGGTGGACTGTCCCATCTCCCAGTCACCTTGCAGTCTGACCCATGGTCATGGACGTCTGAGTCTCAGCTCATTTCCACTCTGATCCATGCTGATCAATTAAAGCTTCATGGATACAAGTTAAAGAGCAGAATGAAGGACAATGCATGGTTAACTGTTTATCATTCCCTTTAGTGCTGAGGTCAAAAATAGGAGCGAGTCAGGGTCCTTGGACACAAGTAGTCAACAGCTCTGCAGTGTAGCAGCCTTTAATTAACATAAAGCACTTACAGCTGCCCTGCACCATGGCTGTTGCATAGCAACCATTTTACCTGAGAGGAAGAGAAGGGACAAGGAAGAAGAACAGAGGTTTTTCTTCAAGTTAAATAGCCCTGAAAGATTTGTTGGAGGTCATATACTACAAATTGCAAATCAAGGGAATATTACTCAAATAAATGATAATTAATAAATATGGGTAAATAATTTTCCTCTGCACTACATTGCAACATTGCATCTACACACAAAGCTTGGTTTTGGTATTAATTTCTTATCTTGTAAGAAAGAAACACTGCAATCCTACAAGGTGTTTCCAGTGATTGTTCATGTAAGCAGGAAGATGTGAGATGATGTGATATGATACTGTAAGGACGGAAATCCAATGGATTCAAATATGCCAATAACCTTCTACCGACGCATGAAACGGCCGGCGCAAGTGGCACTCTGGGAGCAATTAGGCCGGCAGGGGAATACTCTGAGGCATCTAACGAGCCCGAGTAATGAGGAGCATATAGCACCATGTGATATTTCACATCATCTTCTGCAGCTAGTGACTCTATTTACAGTCCCACAGGGTCAGAGGTAAGTCTGTCACATTAAATCTCTCTTTATACAGCTGCAGAAACCCGGCAGCTAAAGGCTGGTTGGGTTTTTTAGAAAGATTTTTTTTTTAAAGTGAATTTCAAAGCCAATGTCAAAGACACATAATGCCAAAATTATGTCAAATATCAACTTACAGTACCTCATAAAAGTGAGAACACCCCTCACATTTTTTTTCTTAAATTTTTTCATGGGACAACACTGAAGAAATGACACTTTCCTACAATGTAAGGTAGTCCACATACAGCTTGTATAACAGTGTAAATTTACTGTTCCCTCAAAATAACTCAACACACAGCCATTAATGTCTGAACCGCTGGCAACACAAGTGAGCACACCCCTAAGTGAAAATGTCCAAATTGGGCCCAATTAGCCATTTTCCCTCCCCGGTGTCATGTGACTCGTTAGTATTACAAGGTCTCAGGTGTGAATGGGGAGCAGGTGTGTTAAATTTGGTGTTATCGCTCTCACACTCTCTCATATTGGTCACTGGAAGTTAAACATGGCACCTCATGGCAAAAAAATCATTGTTGCTCCAGATAAAGATGGCTGAGGCTATAAGAAGATTGCCATCACCCTGAAACTGAGCTGCAGCACGGTGGCCAAGACCATACAGCGGTTTAACAGGACAGGTTCCACTCAGAACAGGCCTCACCATGGTCGACCAAAGATGTTGAGTGCACGTGCACATCCAGAACCATGTCCTGTGGTCTGATGAGACCAAGATGAACTTATTTGGTTCAGATGGTGTCAAGCGTGTGTGGCGGCAACCAGGTGACGAGCACAAAGACAAGTGTGTCTTGTCTACAGTCAAGCATGGTGGTGGGAGTGTCATGGTCTTGGGCTGCATGAGTGCTGCCGGCACTGTGGGGCTACAGTTCATTGAGGGAACCATGAATGCCAACGTGTAGTGTGACATACTGAAGCAGAAGATTATCCCCTCCCTTTGGAAACTGGGCCGCAGGGCAGTATTCCAAGATGATAACGTCCCTAAACACACCTTCAAGACGACCACTGCCTTGCTAATGAAGCTGAGGGTAAAGGTGATGGACTGGCCAAGCATGTCTCCAGACCTAAACCCTATTGAGCATCTGTGCGGCATCCTCAAATGAAAGGTGGAAGAGCGCAAGATCTCTAACATCCACCAGCTCCGCGATGTCGTCATGGAGTGGAAGAGGATTCCAGTGGCAACCTGTGAAGCTCTAGTGAACCCTGAAAAGGTTTAAAGGCAGTGCTGGAAGATAATGGTGGCCACACAAAATATTGACACTTTGAGCACAATTTGGACATTTTCACATAGGGGTGTACTCACTTTTGTTGCCAGTGGTTTAGACATTAATGGCTGTGTGTTGAGTTATTTTGAGGGGACAGCAAATTTACACTGTTATACAAGCTGTACACTCACTGTGTCATTTCTGCAGTGTTGTCCCATGAAAAGATATAACAAAATATTTGCAGAAATGTGAGGGGTGTACTCACTTTTGTGAGATACTGTACATACATCCAATCAGAAAACACACACAGATTGCCAGAGATTTGCCAGTTTCAGCCCATCAACCACAAGTCATTGGTATTCCACCACTGTTAAAGACAGTTCCAACCTTCCAGCAGATTCTGAAAATCACAATATTTGGCCTGATGTTGTGCTCATTGGCATCCGTTTCCCCTGGTTGAACAAACAGTTGACCAATGACAGTAATGTAGGCAGGTCTATAACTTCTTGCACAGATATTTTAAATACATCCAGAAAATAGACAGGACTAGTATAACTTGTTTTGCCTTGAGGTAAAATGTGCATATTTTAGATTTCACAAGCACCTCACTGAAAAATTCAGGTTATTAATTCAAAGCTTCAGAGAAAGTGTTTTAGCTGAGAATCTGTCTGTGTTGTAAGTCTTGTGGATTACTTACCTGGCAGGGGTCGGCTGCAGCGATGGCCTGGCTAGCGTCCAGAGCCAGCTGGCAGACATCCTCCTGACCCGTGATGATGAGATAGGTCACAATGAGGGTGAGGGAGCAGAGCTGGCGCTGGCTTGACGAGATGGCCGAGCTGACAGACAGAAGCCAATCAGCTGCTGCTGCTGGATGATTTGCCAATTTACGCAGTATGGATAGAGCCACGCTGATCTCATTGTACCAGGTACTGAGAGGAAGCGCCAATGGTGGACCAGACTGATGAGAAGGAGAGAGACAGAAATACAATGGCACATATTCATCTGCTCCAGACTAAAATCGATGCTTTAACACACAAAAAGTTAAAGTAATCATAAGCTCTAGACTGTTCAGAGCTGGAAATAACATGCGTACCAACATCTTGAGTGACCACTCGTCATCCGATCTTACTTCCCACTCTCGAAAGAAATTTGACTTTATGTAGAACATTTGCCAAATTTACAGAAAGACCTGAACAATAAGAATTTGTCCAAGGGTGACCAAGATATAAGCATATCTCGGTTACCGTTTGCTGTATTTGTTTAGCATCAATAAAATGTTGCCTTCTTTCATAAGTTGAGTGTAAATGGTAAAATCAGTTGAAACTGTGTGTTCATACAGCTGCTAAATGTTGGCAGGTAAGACGCACTTTAGACATGCTGCCACAAACTGCCACTTTTTTACAAGGAAACAAAAACCTTCATGTTTTGATTTAATGCTGAATTTACAAGAGCACCGATGATTTTCCTTACTCAACAACTCTACAAATCAGACCATTTCTTAAGGGAGTCTGGCGATATTGTAGTGAGTAATTCAATAGTTGGATCAGTTGAAATAGACAGTGTGTTCACAAACATCTGCTGCTTTCCTTGGGAGGTTAAGAGAGTTCACACATGTCATGTCCGCGAACCACACAAATCACACTGTGTGTAATCCACTCTGCCTGTTGTTGTGTCTTCCTCTCACCGAGGACATCAGTTGACGTAGCCTTTTAAACCTTCATCCACGCTAACTTACTCTATGTTGGACCGTAAATGAATTGCATATGTGATTTTAACCAGTGCTGGTTTGTGAAGGCCAACACGAATATCTCCAAAATCTATTTATTTGAACATATCCATGAAATACGTTTGTTTTTGACAGGAAAGGTTGGAGTAGCATCCTCAGTGTTACCTGTCTGGGTTTTTCTGTCTCTCTGCTGATGCTGCGGAGCAGTCTGTGGGCCAGCTCTTGGATGAGGCTGTGCGTCCGCCGCTCAGCCAGCGGCTCTGTGAGGCTGGAGCAGGACAGGAGCTGCAGCACAGGAAGAACCAGGACTGGACTCAACCAGGGCGACACCTCAGCCTGCTCACGGACTAAACTCAGTGCTGTAAGAGAGAGAGCGAGAGAGAGGTTGAACCCCAAGAAGGTTGAAGGATCCATAAGGACAAATTAGGTTGTAAAGGAGAAAGGAGGAGAGAAAAATAATAAAATTAACAACAGATCAACTGTGGGAGGCTTAAAGCTGCCACCGTGGGAAATTCTGCAGCAAGTAAGGATTATAGTACCCTTAATTATAATTTATCATGTATCGATAAATCATATTAAATGCAGTGCACATTAAAAACTTTAGTTGTAATTAATGATTTCCCGCAAGATAAAATAAACTGGGTGTTCTTGCAGTGAGATTTTAGGAAGGACCCAAGAAATAATTACATAGGGCTGGACAATGTATCGATATTATATCCCTATATACTATATATACTGTAAATGGTTATAGTCATATGTCATAAGTGTTATCTTTTCCTGGTTTTAAAGGCTGCTTTGTAGTAAAGTGATGTAATTTTCAGAACTTACAAGACTGTTACTACTTGTTCTCATACGTGTCTTCAGCCACCATTAAATGAGGATGATTTATCAAAAATCTCATTGTTCTAATATTTGTCAAGTACCAAGAGTCATTATTTTAACACTTTACTATACTGATATTGAGGTATTTGGTGAAAAAAAACAAAAAAACAATAGTGATATTTGATTTTGCTGCCCAGTCCTAGCATTTAGTGGTAGGGTTAGGGGGTTAGGGGTAGTGCACTGTGGGTTTATAGGATATCCTTCATTGAAAACAGCTGCTGGAAACAAAGTTGATGGGAGCAGAATTTGTGGACCAGAAAGTCTAAACAATGAGTCTAAACACTCAATACACAAACTGACGATTTTGTGAAAATTCTCTGATCGTCACTATTAGCAACATCATTCACATTACAAATAGTAATTGCAGACATATTTAATATAACAAGTTTGATTAGTGCAGCGTTAAATACCTAACATTTAATTTCCAAGCAAGACAGGTTGGATAAAAGTATGAGATTTACTTTGCAAAACTGATGAATGTCAACCAAATCAACAAAGACTGCATTCATGTTGTGTGATTATTAGGTCTATTCACTTTAGTGGAAAGAAATACTGTATAAATCAAAGACCAACCCCTGGCAGCTTGCTAATGGTGTGTTACATTAAAATGTTTCATGATCTGCTGTATTAAAACATGCATGTGGTGCAGCAATAACAACAGTGATACAATAACCTATAATGAGTTTCATCTCATGTCTAGTTATGCACATGAGCACGAGTCTATCATCAGGCAATTACAAACAAATTACTGTAAATGAGTTGATCTGTAGGTCGATTTCTTTGTTTCCTTGAATAGTTTAATTTAGGTGTCAGGATTTACCAACTCATAATTTGATATTTGTAATGCTTGGCTTTATTTTTTACACATTTTGATGTCTAAAGGACAAATAGGTATTAAATGTTTTGGATTTGGTCCAGTAGATTGCCTCAGCCTTCAGACACAAAACAGCTGAAATGTAAATCCTGTAAAGGCAACTGTGCCAATCAAAGTGTCTTACAACATTATGGAAAGGATCCCTACAATGACAGACCTTTCTGGAAAAGGGAAAGATCCTTTTTGTTTAATTAGAAACAGACACTATATAGCTCTCCTCATTAAATACACTTCATTTAAACCCGCCAGAAACTAAATAAAACTCGCCAAAATCATCTTGGTTAGTCTCTCCACTGTTCCAACAATCACCAATATGGTCGAAACAAACTCAGAATTCAGCAAATTAGATGTGAAAATGTTTTTGCTTTACACCCGGTTTCCCCCGCTGCTCCCTGTCACTTACCTGATATTTCTACCTCAACAGACTATAAAAACAAACATCTGAAAATATGATTTCATTTTCAATCTAGCCTAATAAAACTAGCACTTAAAATACATACAGTATATATGTTGAAATCTCATAAAGTACCGATAAGTAGCCCTGATAAATGGTTGTACCGTAGTGAAACCAGTGGTGACTAGTTAACTCATGACACTTTGGCCAGGATGAGATAACCCTCCTCAGCTGCCCAATAACAGACCGACATGTATTTCCGGGGGTATTTACCCAGAGAAAGCAGGCCACTCTGCTGAGGTGCAGGGGCCTCTAGCAGGAGCAGGGCTACGCCCATCAACAGCTCGTCTGATGGCAGCTCCTACAAAAGAACAATCAAGCTCAGACACAGCAAAAATAAAATAATAATAATCTAAAATGCTATTGGATCATAAACGTTGCTGTGTCACCTGTTGGCAGACAGGCAGGAGCTTCTGTAATAAGCTGAGAAGAGGTCGACAGTCTCCATTTAAGCTTAGGCAGCGCTGACAGGCACAGAGCAGCTGTAGAAGCAGCCCAACTCTCTCGGTCCTCCAGTGCTCCTCAGAGGCCAAGACGAGACCCTGAAGAAGAGCGCTGATGAATCCACACAGCTCCAGCACTGCCTCCACGCTGTCCACCTGTTATCACACAGGACAACACATCAGTGCCTTAATGGTTTTGTTTTTTTCCTCCACCGAGAAGGAGATCACTTGTTTCCTCACAACATACTGTTCAAAGGTAATTTCAAACCAATGCTGCTACTCCAGTGAAATATTTTCAAGAGTTACTTGAATGTTTTGTTTTGTAGGACTTTTACATTTTCTTGTGATTACATCATCTTTAAATTTTCTGAGTGTTATACTGTTGGCAACTGGACTTGTTTCAGTTGCTTAAGATAAAGCACTTAAAATTACCAGGCTGAGCAGGGTGACTAAGAATCTTCACCAACATCTTTCAAGTTACTTAAATAAAAGTGGTATCAGATTTGATCACCTTAAAATGTCATTGCTGTTTGCCTGGATCTCTTTTTTTGTCGCCAAAGTCACAAATGCACAATGTATTGGGAGCACAGAGGATTCATGATTAGCACAATTTGAGAGGTGTCATAAAACCCGATGTCCTAAACCAATAAGAAAATATTGGAAACACGACTGCTACACAGTAATTTAAAAAAAATCTTGGTTGTAATTTCACCAACTGTAAAAGGCAGTCCAAGAACTATACTGCTATCATTATTTTGTGTCATTTTTTTTATTGGTTGTTGGCATGACCGTTCTCATAATGTAAAATATATATATATATATATATATATATATATATATATATATATACAAAGTTTTTTAAAATAAACAAAGGGTTGAAAACATTCTAAAACTATTTAAAAATGTCATTCAATATGGTATATAAATCTTGTAGTCTTGTTAAAACCTGGCTGCAAATGGGAATAATATTATAACTACACATTTCCCTTTGTTTCTTGGATAAGTCTGTTCTTTCAAGACATCATCTTTAGGTGACCTGTCAGTGATATTTATCTAAAGTTTGCTTACATAAGTTACAACAAGCTACTTGTCAGAGCAAGTCAGGAGGACCTCAAATTAAAGAATTTGAGGCAGTTGTTGATGTTCGCCTCTCATAGATTGTTGCATTAATTAACTTCGACATCAGTGCGTCACCTGCATATGTGGCACCAGCTGACAGAGGCAGTGCAGCAGGCTGTCATGCACTGGTGAAGTCTTATCCTGGTCCTTGTTATGGAGTACAGATCCAGCTCCTGGATATGCAGGCAGCAGCACCCCGAGGAGACTGTGTCGCAGGAGGGTGTGCTGGGGTTGTCTCTGAGGTTCACAGTAAAGGTATCGCAGGAAGGGGACCAGCATGGTGATGTAGGCTGGTTCATTTCTGCAGAATATATACACACAGTTTGTTAATAAGCAGCTCCAGCTCATTAAAAAGACAACCCAGTGTCATCACATAATATTAGCTAATATCAAGCTGCGTTCAAAGGTCAACACCATTTGACACGTGTGAACCTGAAACTTCAGCCTCGCCCTTGTAAGGCACCTCATCCCTACTGTATTTGCAAGGGAGTGTATATGTATTTGTCAGTACTGCATAATAACAGCTGACATTGGTGCGATGAGTTATTTGGCATGGGGTGCCTTTCACAGATGGCTTTGAAATTCATGTGGTGAAGGAGCGGGTGATTGTATGGAGGGTGCAAGGCCTCTGCTGCAGCCATGCTAACCTGTCAGCAGCCTGCTGAATGAAGTCATCAATCTCCAGCAGCAGAGCTGACCAGCAGTCCACTCGGTTTTCCAGGGCTGTGATGTATGGATGGGGACTGCTCCTGCAAAAACAACGGGACAAAGCAAAGGCCATGTTCACATCACAGTCTCCCAATTCTGATTTTAATCTCGTGCATGTGACGCGGATGTTGCTAGATTGCTAGATTATAAAATGAATCACAATTCATCTCAGTAATGATGATAATGACAACGTTGCGCAGACATTTCACTGAAGTCCAAAAATTCACATGGTGGCACTGCAGGGTTTGCAGCCAGATTAACTGGGATACATTGTTTGGATTATCTTTACCAAAGCTAATGGCAATCCAAATAACAGTTGTTGAGATTTTCCACAATTTTGTGCCAATCCTATAGATGTTGACACACTGTAAAAGATGTACTATAGATGGAAACTCCTACTTTGGAAAGTAGGAAATTGAACAAAAATTGACCAAAGTCGCCACAGTTCATCCTCTAGTGACCAAGATTTTGTATTTATTGTATTAAAAATATCATTGCAATCTATGCAAAAGTTTTGATCAACATTTTTTTAATCAAAATTTGAAATAACCTTTCAGAAATTTGAAAGACAGAAAATACTTAAAGTCAGATAGATGGTAGTTAAAGTAAAATCCTTCAAAGCTTTAAAATCAGGGGTATCAGAAGACTTACTAGGCCCTTTTTTGCTTCCATAGTTATGATACGACTTTTGAAGTTGTCACACTGCACAAGGTTTTGTCATGTAATCGGGAGTGTTACAGTCATTGTGGTTTGCACACTACATGACTGACAAGTGCCATTGTGGAGAGCTGGTGCCATGAGGGCAGGGTACTAGGTGGCACATGTGGGATATCCACATGAGTGCCAGGAACCAAGGTTTCTCCTGAAGTACATTTACTTGCAACAAGTTGATCGCTTTATTTACTTCACCTGTCAGTGGTTGTAATGCTATGTCTGACTGGTGTACATACCAAAGGTCTAGTTGCTTTGAGACGTTTCAAAGCAGAAATGTTCCATATTCTATCTTTTAAGTGTTAATATTATAAGAATGAAAGATTAACAGCAGAATGTGAATTCTTGATATTGACTTAACACTTATAGCGGGCGAGAAGAGGTCTCAAAGTGTTTGAGTTGTTCAAACTCTATTTTCACATTCTAACTTTACTTGTGTTTGTTTAATATTAAGAAATAAATATAGTCATTTAAAGTCTAAGGTTTTTCAATAACACCATTGCCAAGTTTTCCCCTCCTCCACCTGTCCTGTGTGTAAACAAGCCTCCATTACTTGTGAATTTACAAGAAACCCATTAAGTCCAGACAAAACACTGAGGTCAAATCCAAGGTGAAGTCTCTGTGTATTGTCAAGATTCCAGCCAGGCCAGAGGTTAACACAACAAGGTGTTGGTGAACACCTCCATCAGGTCCACTTAACCAATGCGTTCCATCAATCAGCACATATCTAATGTAGGAAGGAAGTTCAGAGGGTGGATTGTCTGTGCCTGTGACAGCCTGCCGTGTGGCCCAGACATGGACTACTCAGCGGCTGAACACCCCCCTCCTCCAAACCTTTCTTCCCGCTCCTCACATGGTGTAATCTGTCTGACCATCTCAGTCCCCCCTCCTCAGGTTCCCTGCAGCTGTCTACAAACCCCTCAGCTTCAATACAGCTCCCATCCATCAGCCTCTAACAACGTCCCCTTCCTTTCAGCTGCCACACAAAGGGGGAGGCAGGAAGTCAAGGCAGGATCCTTCCTCCTTTTAGTTCAACTCCAAGTTCACAGCTAAATCAGATTGCTGGCAATGGGCCAGGTAAAGGCAGTCTGCTGTAACGCCCAGCTTCCCCGAGATGTTACATCACCCACTCAGGTGAAGCATGTACACTCTCATATTAGAGTGCCATAGAGGAGTGTATTTGGTCCACGACAGTGTTTGGATGGATGGTGAGTGTCAAATGGTATCCACATGAATGCGAGTGCATAAAGTTTCCCAGCAGAACA
Organism: Diplodus sargus; assembly: GCA_903131615.1. Taxonomy (NCBI): domain Eukaryota; kingdom Metazoa; phylum Chordata; class Actinopteri; order Spariformes; family Sparidae; genus Diplodus; species Diplodus sargus. The sequence goes on from CAEMYA010000461.1 coordinate 283,861, forward strand.
TTGCATTGTTAGGACATCAATGTTCACATCATCGGTCAGTGGCTTTCATTAGGGGTGGGCAAAAATATCGATGTGGCAATATATCGCGATACTTTGCCGCCCAATACAATATCGATTTTTCAACTCCAAATATCGATATATCGCCGAAGAGCGACTCTGCTGTGCGGCAGGTGTATTTCTGTAGTAGAGAGAGTGACTGAGGTCTTTGCAAAATGGATGGCAAGTTAACAACGCCTCCGCAATTTAAAGTTGACGTTTGGAAGCACTTTGGCTTCAAAGTTAAGAGAGATAGCAAGAACAACGAGCTGGACAAAGAGAATATTACTGCCTGGAAATTTCATGGGAATTAATAAAATGGAGAGGCCGTTTTGAATGAAATAGTTTTGATTCAATATGTCCTCTGATCAATATCATCTGATGTACATATACAGGTACTTGTGTTTTCATCTTTATTTATATCGCAATATCGTGATATTGTGATACGTATCGTACCGTGACCAAAGTATCGTGATACGTATCGTATCGTGAGGTTCTTGCCAATACCCACCCCTAGTTTTAATGTTGTGTCTGATCAGTGTAAATCAGATTAATTGATAATGAAATTAATAATTAGATATGGACTTAAATGTCTCACAAACAAGCACAGACTTGTAGAAGGTTTAGCCATGTATTTCATTTCAATGCTTGGTCTTGAAGAAAAATATGTTACTTCTCCATAAGATTTGGATTTATTCATGCATGAGAAGAAACATGCATTGACTAGGGCTGGTTATAACCTTGGTGCACTTATTCGTTTCAACTAGTACATAGTCTAGCACAGAGCACTGACAAGTGTTTTTTTGCTATTAACTCTGCCAAAAGATTATGATTATGTTATCACCCATGGTTTGTCAGCAGGATTACACAAAAACTACTCCGTCAGATTTCCACAAGAGACCCATTAACTTCTGGTGTGGATCCAGGTAAAGGGAGGGATGCAGGAATTTTTTATCACTTTCTTTAACATTGGGAGATTTGACGGATTTGAGGACAATTTGATGTATATAAAGGGGAGGCCTTGGCGGAGTATGTGCTCAGTGCCATACAAATTGTAAAATGTCTCATTCGGTGCATGACTTTGAATCTGCTGATGTACTTTATTGTTGGACATTTTAAACCATTGAATATCAGTATTGATATCAACCTCTTAAATCAAATGTCAGTTGAGTGATGTCTCTGTTGAGGATTTTTTAGTCTTTATCTGCTCAGCTATGTTTGGTTGGGTGGAAGGTGGGGCGACGAGCTCTGTTGCAGAGAGTTGGGTGAAAAGACAGGCGCTCTGGAGGAATTAACACCCAGAGTCACATCAGATTCTGCTTCAGAGCTCTTTACTGAAGGGAGGAGACCTCAGATTAGTTTTTATTTCTTGGTTTTTAAAAGTGGATTCATCTCCACAGGAGAGGGAAAAAAGAAGAGAGTAAACTCTGGTGCATGCTAAGTTCAATGAGAGGTTGACCTGAACTGAAATACACACACATACACCCTTGGTGCATGCCTTTACTCACTAGCTTACGGCTGTTGTACAGTAAAGTTATCTGGTTGTGATGAAATGAAACGCATCGTTACCTTCAGTAAACCTGTGGATTTCTCTGGTTTGAACATTGTTGGATACATTTGTGATAATGCTAGTACACAACTCAACAACATATATAACAGAGGCCTAGTCATTTTAAGACATTTTGATGCAGATATCTTACACATTTGATCTTTTTTGTCCTCATTTGAACCTGAGCCCAACACCTACGCCTATTTTTCTTACCTCAGTCTAATTAAACTGTGACTGTACAATGAAGATACAGGTGTCGTTGATAAACTGCACTGTCTTACTGTCATGGGAACACTGATATATGTGGTTTGGTGAGTTGCTGCCAATCGGCCTGTTCATTCCTAGTCATTTAGGTCATTTAAGGACGTGTTGCAAACGTGTGGTTAGACATGGGTTCAATAAAATTACTATAGGTTGAATATCTGTTGCATTATCAATCCACATGTCACTGTAACACATGTTTCAATGTAAATGTGTGGAATGCATTTTCTTGTACCTGAACAGGCAGGCTATATAGATTGAGTATGTGGGAAAGCCTGCAGGGGACAGTCAGGGCAGACTACGCTACTACAGCCAGACTAACAGCACATGAGAAATGAGCTGGTGTGGCGGACTGAACCTTCCCTGATCCTGCTGGGGGCTGAAGTGGCTCAGAGTCTCGGTGGCAGCTTGCACAGGGCAGCGGCGAGCAGACGGTCAACAATGGGCACCAGTATGCATCCTCCATTAATCCCGCAGCATTTACAGTTACCCAGCAGTGCCAGGCCCAACGACCAATGAAGGGCCAGACTTCCAGGCCAACGGCGCCACCCTGCTGCCATCAACACATTCATCTTCCCACCAGGGAGGTTCAGGCCGCCAGACAGAAGCAGACAGCAGAGACAGAGATGAAGACAGAATGAGAAAGAAAAGGACAATGGCAAGAAGGAGAAGACTGTAGGAGAGGGAGAATGAAGGGTTAGAGATGTGGGGAAAGATAGGTTAAGAGGGAGCAAGGGAGAAAAAAGGAGGAAAGGGTGTCAGAGGTGGAGAGAGAAACATGGAGAGCAGGAGGGAGGAAGGGAAACATGAAGGAAAAAGTAAAAGAAAAAAGACAAAGCAGCACAGTCTTTTTATCACCCGCTGTAACTGATTAAGGAGGCCCCAGGATCTTGGCAGAGGTGCAGATCTAAGACTGGAGGGGGAGGAGGAAGAGGGGGCTCCATCCAGGCTCCAGCAGGAGTACAGCACTATGCTAGACACTATCTGCCTGGGGATATTCAACCAGATAGACTGACCTGTACCACAAAGAAACAAGCCTTAATAGTAACAGTATCGTCCACATTACCAAATCAAGACCGTTCTCTTAACAAAAGCATCCAATCAATGTCTGTCTGGAATGAAAAGAATATGTTCTGATGGTGCACAATATGATTGTTGATTTTCATTCCCAGGTAGTCAAATACTGATGCTTGGGATGGGTGGTCCATCCAAACTACCAACCCAAAGTGTCAAGATTCAACCATCTTTATATCATGTATCATATATATACATATATATACATATATATATATATATATATATCATATATATATATA
>CAEMYA010000461.1:287374-346829 GCA_903131615.1 Diplodus sargus
TATATATATATACATATATATATATATATATATACATCTTTAGTCTTATAAATCGTATAAATTGGTGGAGTTGTGGAGTTCACATATTAAGGGTCTCCTCCCACCAATTTTTCATTCATGGCACACATTAAGATCAGTTACCAGTTATGAATTGTACCACTCTGAAGAAGTCTGTTAAAATTATGTCTTTGCACCTACATGTCTGATAATGACAGAGCAAACATAACAACAGTCAAAGACAATGATAAAAGAAATATATATGCTTTATACCAGACACTGCACAAGTTAATGTACTGTATATGACAAGGACTGACCTGATAGAGTATGGACAGGTGAAGTGTGTTTCTCTGTCTCTCTGGTCTGCCTGCATCTGTAGCAGCCGTCCAATGACCTTTAACAGCCCCTGGACATTTCTGTTCACAGTTCAAGTCAAAAAACAGTACATAGAGAATGTTAAGAAACAAAATAACACAATGAAAGATGAAAGACTTTTCACCTTGAGAAATTTACTTTTTTAGCTCAGTTGCTCAGAGAAGATACATTGATCCCTTCCGAGTACAGTGTAAGGATGTAGCTAGCCAAGCTTAACATTAATACCAGAAGCAGGGGCAAATTGCTAGCCGGTCTACCTACATCTTTAAAGGTAACTGATTAACATGGTAATCATCTTTGGGTTTCTTTTACAAACTGTAAACAAACTCTGAAGTTTTCACTATTACTTTAACTTTTAAACAACATTCTTTATTAGGATACTGTATTCTCTCCAACTGCTAAGAGAGCCCAAAAAAGAACTATGAAAAATAACTGATCAGGTTGACTGATATGTATAACGACTGATTAAAAACTGAATGCTGTCCACTGATGACTTCTAAACTATTATCGGGTATGTATCATAAATTGTTATTATTGTGAACTTGATTGCAGTCTTTGGTTTATTTACAGGCACAGGGCAGTGTTAACATTCATTTGGAGTCATTGTTGTCCTTCTTGTCCTCTTGTAGCTTTCGTTTGGTCTCCATCTGAGTGAAATATGTGGCTCTTTAGCTGCTGAATGCTCCACTATGATCAACAGCTAGTCTCTAACTATGTCTGCGGAGCAGGTAGTCTACAAAGGGTTTATGAGCCTTTCACTGAAAACAGCTGCCTTGCTGATGGAAACCAGGTAGGTGAGAGAAGGGTTAATCAAAACCACCACAGATCTGAGGGGAAGTTTGTGATATGTCAATATAAAAAAAACTTGTATATGTATTTTTTGTCCCAACAGCCATAGGAAAAAAGGTCATGTAAGATGCCAATTCAGCATTTTCTATATAAGATGATTCTAAATAAGTCAAGTTGTATAGAAAAGGTCACTTTGCAGTCGGACTTGATCTGTCTATGATGGTCAGGATATACGATAAAAAGAATTAAGGATGCAAGTCAGCAGAGGTGGCAAGGACAATATGGCAGTGTCCTATTACTAAAAGCTTAGTTATGATTCTGCATACAGATGCTTTGTTACCTGCAGTACATGCTCCATGTAAGTACAAGTACACCAGTAACTGTAACAGTGAAATTCTTTGCCTGCTTTCATTTTGTCAGTGTCTGTTTAATTTAGCCTTAGTCCTCAACTCAAAGTCCACATTTTGTCATATTTCGTTAACTTTGGCCCTCTTATTTTCAATCAACAGAGACTTCAATAAGTGATAAGATTTTACTTCCAAATTCCACATAGAGCACTATTGAAAAGCCCATCACACTGCATTTACAGGGACGATGCTGCCACTCAGACAAGATCTGAGTTGGTTGTGTTTCATGTACCTGGCAGAGGGAAGGAGGTTGAGGACACTGTTGAGAACATAGTTCAGGTCTGCGTGGCCTTGATCCACCAGTAGCACCAGGGCATCGCAGCAGGCTGAACGCACCAGAGCATAGTCACTGCAGCACTGCTGCCACAGAGCTTCCAACGCTGGACCCTGGTACACAGAAACAAAACAGAACACACATGAGTCTTGGTTTAAATCTCGATTTAGCTCGAAGGGCATCATTAAAAGGAAGTTTTAATGCAAGTTTTAATTTCTTGAAAAAACTCCCACCCTAAATGTTTTTAATCAGGTTAAAATAGGAATTACTTTACACTTCAGAGTAAAGAAGCCCTTTATGCCACAAAAAAAAAAACAACGTTATTTTGATACGCAACTCACCTGGACGGAGGACTGTGTGATTTGCCCATTTTGTCCTTTCTCCTTTAGCACGGCAGCAACAAGATTTCTTACCGTCTGGAAAACAAAAAGCATGCTATCAGGTACAGTGTGTTCTCGATTAAAGTCAGGCATTGTTTTTTGAGAGATTTTTTTGTATTGCTTTATGAGCCACTTTAACACACAATGTGGAATTTCTGCATCTGAGGGTCTCTCAATCAAAACAAAACAGAAGAAATAAGAAGTGTCATCTTGTAGTTTTTGCTCTCACGGAAGTCATGTCTCCAGGCAACCAAATGAAAAACAACGTAAGCTTGAGTAAATGTGTGACTTTTTCTGGGTTTGAACATTGTTGGAAACATTTACATTACATGTTTTATGCTGATATGTTACACATTGTTTCTTTACGTGATGCACCACTAAAAATATGTCTCTCAAACATTTACCTTCTGTAGGTTTGAAAGGTAAACACCATTTTTTTTTTGCTATCCCAGCTCACTCATTGGCTAACATGACAAAACTGTTTCTGGCTTCTTCTACATGCAAATGAACAGACAGGCATTTTTCCTGACCTGATGTTTGATATGTTTTTGTTTGAAAGATGGTCACTTTTAATCCATGCTGACCACAAACTATAGCCTACTCCTGACTACAGCCAACTTTCAAGTCACAGTTAAAGTTTTACACAGTTTGTTTGTTTTTTTAATCACCAAAATCAACTGCAGGAGCCGCCTGGCTTTGCTGCCTGGGACACTGTATTTTCCGGCTAGGCTTCAAACCCCCCAACTCCTTCAACAAACTCTAAACAAATGAATGAATGAATTTAAAGCAGCTATGAGGAACTTTAACTTCATGTTAATTTTGGCGACCCCTGTGTACAAAATCAGTATGAGCACCATCGCCTCCTGTCATAAAGATGTTGATCTGCAAGTAAGTTAATATGAATATAAGGTAAATGTATCTATTTGTGGCTATGTATGATTACCAACTACCATATGAGGATGGTGATTGGTGAATTAAAAAAAACAAGCATTAAGAATAGGGATTAAAAATAACTACTTTATAAAAACTATACAAAAACAACCAATTTTCTGTCTGATTTTCTCCTTGTTGTGCATGTAATAGAAACAAAAAATAGTATGGATACTAAAACTTAGTGTGGAGACCAGAAGATGGAGAAAGAACTCGCACACCACTATCTAGTCTTACCCATGAGTCAGTAGCTTACCTGGGCTTGTATGACAGGGCTGGGGAAATCAAAACGTATCTTGAAACCCTCCATCATATCTGCCACTCATGCCTGAGAGCACAAGGAAATTGCATTAGGAGTTAACAAAACTTCTTCACAGTAAACAGTGCTGGGGTTACCATCTGTTGTTTCACTTCCAAGAATTTGAAGATTTGTCAGACAACACTATCAAAGGAAACCTTTTCAGGACAAAGTGAGGTTCCACCCTTCTTTTAAACTCAAGAATGGAAGTCAGCCTTTGAAAAAAAAAGAAGCTAAGTGACATTGCCAACTGTAGCTTCATAGCATTAAGGGTGCAAACATTCAATGGAGAAGCACTGCTTGGAGGTATTCAGAGGGTGAACCTTTGAAAGCTGATCCCTGCCATGTGTTATTAAATTATTGGCCTGCAGCCATGATATAACTTTGCATTAAATTATTCACAAGTCATCAGTATACCAGCCCACTCACCATCTCACAGGTTGCTAAGCAGACAAGTTTCCCATCTCAGGTTGTCTCATTAGTCCTGACAATATGCTGTACAGGTGCTGACCACCAGCTGTCTGAGGTCTGCACACCACAGCTGCTGCTTTAAATGGGAACATCTAACAGGTTTTCAATAGGACTGGGTATAGAATTCGTACAATTGTTGCTTAAATGTGTAAGCATCAAAAGACAAAAAAAAAGACAAGAACCACCCGAGCCAATGGTCTGTTCACCTTGCTGCCATCTGACAACAGATACATAAATATCTGTTGCCGTAACACCAGAGTACAGAGCAGCTTCTCTTCTCAAGCTGTGAGACTCTAATGAATAAATAAATGAACACTGAACATTGAAAGGTTACCTGAAATTTGCATTTAATATAATGTATGATTAGTTGGTTGGGTGCTGGATTCAACAGACAGCTTGCTTAAGGGTGATGCAAAGCAAATTAACCATTAAACAAGTACAATTGCTGATGTGACTTTACATTTCCTAGTTTCTAGTTTTTAATATTAGATGTAGTCTCTTTCACTGACTGCCTTCCCCACTCTCTGCCTCTACCTAAAAAGTTATCGCAACAGGCAAGCCAATAAAACACACAGTGAACATAAACTTGTGGTCATTTGAAGATTGTCGGAAAGTTGGGGAAAATGTAACTACTCAACTCAACATAATATTTGACAAAGGTTTAGCCATTTCAAGACATTTTAATGCAGCAATCCTACATATTATCTCTTTAAGTAATTTCACAAAGAAAAATTCCATACAATTACTGCTTTACAATGTGAAGATATTGTAAATTGTATATCTTTGGGTCCTGGTCTGTTGGTTTAATAATTTTATATATTTATAATGTTTTTAGTCCTCACTGTTTACTTTTAGGTCCCTTTTAATCCAACATTTTTCTGTTAATATCTGCAAACCAATATATTGGTTTAACGTTACTATAAACACAGGGAATACGAGCCTCATGTAGCCTAAACCAAGCCACCCCCTCCCCAAACAGACACCCAACCCAGCCCCCCTGCTGTTATCTAACTGATAAGCCAGGCTGCTATGCTGTACAGTCCAGCACTGAGCTCCTATACACTCTACATTGGCTCCCACAAGCTCCATGGCCACATGAACAGGTAAGTCAGCAGCACCTGCTACTCTACAACTATACTCCAAACTGAAACTCAACATTGCCTAGAGCTTATTTATTGATGTTTGTGGACAATGTGAAATGTCTCCATGTCACTAGTTGTGCATCTTAGCTTTGTATTTTTTTTAAAAGTGCTACCAGTATAAAGAAGCTAATAATAACAACTCAGTCATGTGTTAGAGTGATACCTATCATTAAGAATTAGCTGGTGTCCTGTCTAATTTAAAAAAACGTCAATGGTAAGCCAAAGCTAAATAGAAAGTTTGCACAGCAAACTGTTCCAGTGGTTTCTACAGCATATTTACCTTACAGCAAAACAATATAGGCTGGCCTGTACTGCTAGGTCTGCATTAGCAATAGAAGAGAGGACAATGCACCAACAGTGTTGAGCCAACAGTGCTTTAGAAATGACACCGCTGAGGCTTTACTGTGTGACACTCAATGCTGCAAAGTGCACACGCCGGCCAGGCACATGGGATTTTTGATGGCCTTTCAGGTGGCACGACACACGCAAACGTGCGCGCGCACACACACACACACACACACACACACACACACACACACACACACACACAGTCTCTCTCTCTCTCTCTCTCTCTCTCACTCTCACTCTCTCTCTCTCTCTCTCTCTGTCACAGCCACGTTGGAAGGTCTGATAAAACTGGTTGCTGGTTTTGGTTAATAAATGGTAATTTTTTAAGTTTTAGTCATTAGACACTAACTCAATTCATCAATCAAATGAAGATGGATCAACAGCAATCATGAGGTTATGTATTTATTGCAGCATAGCCCTGCTTGGCTATTTTTGATCATTTCGAAAGTTTTTTTGCACAACTTGGCAACACATCCTGACTCACTGATAGAGATACATAGATACAGCAACTGATATATACATGACAAGATGCCTAAATCTTTGTCAATTATTCAGTTACAACAAGAAACATACCAGATGCCCCGCCTAAAGGATGACAGGATTAAAAGATGCTGCCCCTCCAACACACAGAGTTCAAAACAGTACACAAGCAATGGTAGATAAACAGCAAAAACAGACATATGCCATGACAACACAAAGACACAAACTTTAACAGCAGCTGTTTTGATTGTGTATTTATTGTTTCAGTCATTTGTCAAGCACAAATGACAAACACTGCCTGAGATCCAGCTTCTTAAACATGAGGATTTGCAGCCTTTCTTTGTCAGCTATGACAGCAAATTAAATGATTCTGCGTTTTGGACTGTTGGTTGAAACAAAAAGAAGCCTTCGGAAGATGTCGCTTTTGGCTCTAGGAAATCATGATAAGCATTTTTCACAATTTGTGGACAATTTATAGACCAACTGATTAATCGCAGAAATACTCCGCCAAATAATCAACACTGTTTCAGGAAAGTGACTTGCTCATTTTTGAAAAAACAGAATTTATTCAATCCTATTAAATTAAATGACTAAATTGAGGGTACCCTATGGAGCTTTTGACCACTAGTAGCGCTGTGGGGCAATGTTTTTATGAACAGGTCTGTTTTTGTAAATCCCACGCAAGGGCATAAGAACGTCGTAGATGAACAGACCTGAGCGTACAAGTGAGCTGGTACCATATACTATTTTTACACCAAAATTAGCATGTATATGGGGGTTTATTAAATGTTGGTAAATGCACTGAAATTGAGTGATTGACTACTTTCTTAATGTCAGTGGACAAGTCACCTTTCTGTTATCATTTTTCAACGTATATGTCACGTTCATCATCACAGATGTGCTGGGAAAAGAGGGAACAGAAAGCTGCAGATCATGTACCTCATCAGAATACATCAAGAAGACTTCTGAAATCAATTCTGTAGTTAGACTAATAATTTTTTTTCATCACACCTGCCACTATGCCTGTCAACATGTCAACATTCCTACCCATGACTGCTCAGTAGTAATTACTACATTATTACATAAGTACTGAGAAGTGTTTCCCATACATAGACTTCACTTAGGACTTCTACTTGCCACAAAATGATATTTGCTGATCCATTTTAACATGTTTTGCTCTTTTTTAATCTATCCAAGAGAGCAACACACTTTGCAATCGATTAACTAGTGGCCAGTCTGTCTTCACTCTGTTTATTGTCAAAAGTTATTTCATGAGGGTTTTGGTTTCACCAGTAGAAAAACTGATTTGTACTACATATGGACGAATCAAAGAAAGATTGGCTGACACTGATCCAGGACCTCTAACATGGGCCCATGAGTCATGGTGCTACCACAACAGACAGCCTTAACAGCTAAACATAAACTTTGCAAAACCTTAAAGGAAATTTGGGACTTGTTGTGGCAGAGCATGACTCCAGTCACTATCATAACTGTTTTATGCTACGTTAACAACACACAACATGAAGCATTACTCTGTATACAGCAAGTTAGCCCACGTCATTTCATCCAGCAGGTGCTATATCAACAGCGTGATGCTGCTGTCGCCCACCGTGTTGCATCTTGCCAGCAAATCGTTGTCATTCTTGTTTTTAAACCGATTTTATACGGTATTATCTATACGGTTTAGTAGATTATATGTATGCCGTACTCAAGGACACTGTCTGCTCCGTCGGACAACACTTTCTATAGCGTCCTGTGGATTACATATTCTAACTAATAAGAAAGCGAAAATTGAATTGATAGATTTTTCAATGGGGTTTACTTGTGGCGCCTTCCTATTAGCCAGTCGCGGTCCTGATGCTGTCTACGTGTCGCACATACCAAACCAGTCCCTTATCAACTTTAACCGGAACCTTTGGTGGACAGCTACTACATTAGTCACTCAGTCATTATACTAACAATAAAATATAACCAACAAACTAGCAAGTGAAGTTAGCTGAACCGGCTAGTGAAGGCTACACTGGAGTTATCAACACAAAAGCTAATGCTGTTCAACAGGACGGTGCACTCGTAGTAAAAAATAGAAAAAGACTGGACTGCCTACAACAGTAAGCTGAGAAATGTAATCGACTCTTAGTTAAAAGTTCATACAAGTCTGTAAAACAATGTTGCTGGCCAAACTTTACCTCATTCATCCAGCCTCCTTCAAACCAGCATGTAAGTACGGCGAGTATCGAGGTCCAAAACTCTTGGAGACCGACTTGTCTCAAACGCCATACATTTGGGGCATTTTTACATGCTAAAATGACCTTAGTGTGAGAATCAAGACGTTAGTTACAACTCAGTGATAAAGCTTGTAATAACACGTTTGCATACATACATAATCTAGAGCTTTTCCGCAATCTCTGAAGAACTCGGTTAATAATTCACTGGTATGTACTGTTAAACGGACTGAAACATGTGGTTGTATGGCAGTCTGTCAGTGGCCTCATTCGAATGAACAATGGTGAGACTGAAATCATGTACTTGCTAAAAACTGAGGGGAAATAATGCACATTCTTAATAGCATATAATTGTATGCCATGGAAAACGATTTGACAATTATTTTTTATTTTTTTGGAGAAAATGATACCTTATCATACATGGGAAAAAAAACAAAAACATTTCGGATTTTAAGTTTTAATCTTCTTTCATCCAATTACAAGATGTATATTTGTGTGTGAAACTGAAAAAATGATTCAATTTGATTGAATAAGTTCATTTAAATATTTATATTAACATAATGGACTTCCATACAATGGTAACATGCAGATTTCAGATTATGTTTTTCCTCAACTGGCATTGTTTCATCATTCATGTTGCTGTATACCCAACCTGTGGAGGTCCATTTACTATTACTATAAGCCAACATACAAGCAAAAAATATTAAGTACCCAGACCAGTAATCAATGGGAAAACTGAAGAGTGGACCTTTTTTCCTCCCTACAGTAATCTAGCCATTAACAATAATTTCGCGTGTCATCCATGGAAAACACAGTCATTGCTTGAAAATAGCCCCTATAACTTTGACTTTCAGACTGTTCTATTGAGAGTCAGAGGTAAATAATGTATTGTTGTCACAAAAGCAATTTCAATCAATTTATTCGCATGTGAAAGTTGGCATTTCATACAAACTGTTACAACATGCTTCATTCGCCGGTTTTCCCCTGGGACTTGAAGGCAACATAATTACAGGACGGTCGCGGCCACCTGATTGGAGGTCCGTATGTCTGCTCTTCTCACATTGGCTCTTTACGTCTCGTGCTGTGTCTGCAGCCCCAGCGGGTACACCAGGCTGCGCGTGCGCTTCACCTCTCGGCGTCGTTAATTTAGCAGAGTTGAGCCGGAGAAGTAGCGGAAACAGGATATTTTGACGCTCAAAATAAAAGAAAGGACAAAAATAGATCCGAAAGGAGTACAGTTTGATCATTTGGTCTGTCTGGGAATGTAGCTTTACTTTATTTTGTCAGTAGTTTGGCAATAGTTCAACCAATGAAAAATATACACATTTCATCTTTTTAGCTGCATACCACGTGTGACATTTAGATTGGGAATGAGATATAAGCAACTGCTGCAGGTGTACACATGCAAACCAGCAGTACATGCTTCTCATTTACAATCGTATTCAATGACTGGTACTAAAGAAACAACTGTTAAAAAATAATCATGAAAGCAATTAGTGTTTTATTGCTTGGATTACAAAGAGGAGCTGTTACAGTTGCGTTACACAGGTACAGGGTCAGTTTGGTGCTCTCCATGTCATGTATAAGAACGTAAGGAAACACACACCTGGACTCCAAGTTGCCACAATGTGATATGGTCGATTTTTAAATGCTGATTTGAGTATTTTAGACTAAATTGTTTTCCATTCGACCCATTTTTGGCTAGTATGGAACAAATTAATACAATCACTAGACTATGAATCCTGGCAGAGCATTAGGAGGTCGGGAATTCTTAGGCAACTGAATACATCACTGAATAAATAAAACATTTCCGGCAGTAAATTTGTAATGCCTGGTCAAATTTTTCCAGGAAGAACATACTTGGAGTCTTGAACTATTTCTATAATACTAGCTATGGGGCCAGACCATGCAAGTCCCATAACTTATTAACACATATAAGTTGATAAACATAGGGGCACTAACAGCTCTAATAGTATCCTGCAGTCCAGTAAAGTACACTGTGAAAGGTTGCGCAGCATGAGGTTTTATTGTGAAAGTCCGGAATGGAACTACTCAATGTTAAAACGCGTCATTGACAGCCGGCGAGCCTTTGAAAGTCTTGAGTCTGACTACAGTTCGGGAGAGACCATGTCCGCCGTCATAGGCACACAGTACCCACCTCTACTCTCATTTAAAACTAATTCTCCATGAAATAACAGTAACGCGGGGCCTCAAGGATGGCCAACTCGGTGAGTATCCATTCGGAGGATCTGCTGCCAGTCCGGTCTAATCAAGTCTCTGTTTGGACATTTAGCTGTTTTGTGACACCGGAGGAGTCGCTGGGGTTTTTTTTTTTTTACTCCGTAACGAGGATTTTCAAGCGACACAGCTAGCTAAAAGCCGATACGTGCCGCTATCTCCTGAATGAACAGTGTGCTGCAAAATTCAGCCCCAAAACGGGGCAGTTTTAATATTTCTTCCGCTCACCGACAGTGAACACGTTCGCTAGTGCGTAAATTAAAGCTATTTCAGAATGGTTACAGTCCATCGTACAATTCGGCATAATTGTTACACGCAATGTATAAAGTGGCACTTAAATCAGAGGAAAATCAAACTTTCACAAGGCGTTTCCTTCTTATTATCTTCACATTGCCTTTTCGCAGCCATGTGATGTTTATCAGTAGTAAACAGCAAAGTGAGAGAACATTTAAATGGTGCAAAGTTAGTGGAAATGCTCATTCTGAATTTTACCTGTAGACTTAGGCTAATAATCAAAGTCATAAATCAGTCTCTGCAGGTGTGTAAAATTGCAGAAAACCAGTGTTTCATTGATTGAGCAGATTTTTTTTTTTTTTCTGGAGTTTTACATGATGCTCTCCATGCAGCAGACAAGGGAATATAGTTCAGGTGCTTAATTGTTCAGTAGAGATATGTCGGGTTAGATATTATTTGTATACATTTTACATTATCTATTGGTCTTAAGTCATATTCTTTTTTCAAAAACTTTTCTTGAAATTGGGCAGTAACCCATCATTTGATTTTACAGGGTGCTGTTCAGGTGAAACTAGAACTTGGTCATCGTGCCCAGGTCAGAAAGAAACCTACTGTAGAAGGCTTCACCCACGACTGGATGGTGTTTGTCCGAGGACCGGAGCACAGCAACATTCAGCACTTTGTGGAGAAAGTAGTCTTTCACCTGCACGAAAGCTTCCCTAAACCAAAAAGAGGTAAGAGACCTGTTATTTCTGCTTCATGTTGTCTCTTTGTTTCATGTCTTTCTTTGGCACTCTCCCTTCAAAGTGGCTGGGTTTCCCATGTGGTGAGTGGGGGAGTAGGGTTTAAACCCTCACGTCAGCCAGCGTCGACAATGATCATGTGCGCTTTGGTCCCTGTAGCTGATTCTGACCTCTGACATCTGAAGAAGGTGGCGGAAAAAGTGCATTTCCTTGTGCTTAATGAGTGTTGAGGAGAAAATGTAGTGGTTTTTGGTTCTGCGAGTAGGAACAGTTTCCTTTCTCTGTAATTCAAAGAAGACAGAATGGAAAGGTTGGAAATAATGACGCAAAGTGCCAATTTATGGTGTGTGCATTTTAGTGTTTCTTTTAAATGTCACTCCGAAAAGATGTGTTGTCTTGAAACCCTGCCAAACGGAATCATACCTGATGTTGCTTTTGGATATGAAACAGACAAACCTTTTATGATGGAGCTGCTTGGTTTGGGCGCTCTAAGTGTTAAGGTAAAGCAGCGAAAGGTAGGACGCGTGTTGTTTGCAGCTCTGCAGGCGCTCGGCTGAAACACAAGTGCTGCACAATAGGAAGTCTTTAAAATCTAGGCTAGACTGATAATTGTTATTCATCATGAATTTGGCTGTGCAGAATTCTCAACCACAATTTGATGTAGACACTTAGACTGCACATGCACACATGTGCTCTGTGCAATAACAGCAATCTTGTAGGTTCATTACATGTCAAACTGTGCAAGATTATAAACTCAGTTATAGTTTAGAGTGAAGAATTACCATTCTAAGGATGGAGGCGAGGATGATATTTTATTTGACCAGCAGTCTGAAACCTTGCAATATCCAGTTTATAATCATTTATGACAAAGAAACGCATCAAATCGTGGTGTTTGTGAAGCTGGCTTGAAAAATTATGACAACACTTGATAAATTTAATCAAAATGGTTGCAGATTAAGTTTCTGTCTTTCTTTCTTTCTTTCTAGATGGGTCTGCTAAAAATATTGGTTGCGCTCTGGGTCACATTGTCAGATATCACGATGACTCCATGATGAATCGCACCACCGTGCCCAGGAGAATATGAATATGAATTTGTGAATATGTCTATGGATCAGTTAGTGTATTCTATGTAATCTCATGCTGTGTTCTGATTGGTTGGTTAGCAGATATCTGTCCTAGCAGTAGTCACATTGTGTGAATTGGGTCTCACATTTCATGCATGGTCCAGATTTTGGTGCAGGCCGTCTCTGCTCACCAATCTCCGAATCGGTCATCGTTAGTCATATCTGGTGGTGCAATCTAGGAACAGACTTGCCAACCTTGAGACCTCAAAAGTTGGGAGGATTTCCGCGGGGTTTCCTCCCCCAGAAAAAAAAATTGTTTCATACACTTTGTAAAAATAACCAGAAGAACACTGCAACGGTTTTAATATCCCTTTAAATATATAGGAATCATGTAGAATACATTGCCCGTGTTTGTGCGAATCTCTGGTATAAACTAATATTCATCAGTTTTCCTTCATTATACACCCCTTCCCTTAGAGACTCTGTGCATGTCACTGCCCTATGTTTGTCAGCCTGTCGAGGGAAACTGATGTCAGTGCTCGACAGAAAAATCAACTCAGCGGATTTTACAAAATGCACACCCCTTAAGCCTTTTCCTAAGAAACAGGATTTTTTCTTTTCATGACATCCTTAATTTGCTTTAGTACTTATTTCTCTTCTCCGTTTCTCTTACCGCTTCACTCATTGAGTAGTACGAGGTGCTATACTACAGTAGACTACACGCTGTATAGTGGCAGACACAGGTTGTGATAAAAGGGGGGAAAGTGTGAAAATTTGTTGGGAGACATCCAGGAGAATTATGAGCCTCCCAGAAAAAACTGACGGTTGGTATGTATGTCTAGGACCACTGGTTTGAATTGATGAACGAAGGTTTGTCACCAGGTTTCTCTCAGGATTTTCTGCTTTTCTTTTTTGACAGCCCAAAGTCAAACAGTGTATTGAGGCCTTAGTCTTTGTAGTCTAACATGCTTGGATGTGTGAGGTAAAGGTAAAGGAGCATATGGCAAGGAAGGGATACATTTAAATGCCTCCTAGGTCTGAGATTTTTTGACTCCACATCAGCCTTTTGTGAGTTTAGGCCTGTTTGGACATTTGTGACACCGGAGGAGTCGCTGTCGTTTTTCAGGCGACACAGCTAGCTAAAAGCTGATCCGTGCTGCTATCTCCTGAATGAACAGTGTGCTGCCAAATTCAGCCCCAGAACGGGGCAGTTTTAATATTTCTTCCGCTTACTGCTTAAATTAAAGCTATTTCAGAATGGTTACAGTCCATCGTGCAATTCGGCATAATTGTTACACGCAATGTATAAAGTGGCACTTAAACCAGACAGAGCGAAATGAAACTTTCACAGGGTGTTTCCTTCTTATTATCTTCACATTGTATTTTCACAGCCATGTGATGTTAATCAGTGGTAGACAGCAAAGTGAGAGAGCATTTAAATAGTGTTAGTGGAAATGCTGGCTGTTTCATGAGTGATATTTATTCTGAATTTTACCTGTAGACTTAGGCTAATAGTCAAAGTCGTAAATCAGGTTCTGCAGGTGTGTAAAATTGCAGAAAACCAAGGGCTGCAAGGGCTTTCTTCAGTTCAGTGTTCCTCTCGTTGCTCCTCTTGTAATTACATCAGACTCGGGCGACAAAACAGCTTTGATTTTTTTACTCACCTTCCTGTACAGGCATTCATTTTATGGCAATGTTTTTGTCTTCTTGATGTACATTAATAATTAATATGTCAGTTTGTCTATCTAAGAATGCTGACTGCCCACAGTGAGTTTGATGAGTCTAAACTGGTCACAACTGCATAAAGGCTGTCTGTTGTACCGACAATCAATTCAGACCTTCAACTTGAATGTATCTAGGGCTGCAACTAATTTAACTTTATACATTTTTTTTTTAATCTGCCACGCGTTTTTTCTATTAACTTGCTGATTAATCAACCAATTGTTTTCAGCTCTAAATGTATCTATCTCTATCATTTTGTTTCCTCGTTTTAATGCTGTTTCATAGGCTTTTTCCCCAAACATTAACATAATACTTTTGATTGATTATGTATAAAATACAGCTCAGGGTCAGCTTTTAATTAAGATTCCCTTGTCATTCACTACCGTATCGTGATCCTCACACCATCCCCATGAAACTTTTTTTGTTATGAAGCTGTTCAGGATGGTGTCAGTGCTGATTCATTGACAGTAAGCCTCCAATAGCCATTGTCAATCAATAGTCTGATTTAAGTATGTTGCTACAATGATTAGTTGATAAATTAGTCGCTCAACCGATAAATTGAATGGTTACTACTTAGAAAAGCATTTTGTGAGTCATTTTTCATAGAAAATATAATATAATAAATATATAAAAAATGGTCTTTTGTTGCAGAAATTAAAATATTTGAAGATGTCTCCTTGGACTCACTACTACCAATTTTATTATCTGTAACCTTGTTCCCCCTTGTAAAAGCAAAAGCAGGCCTTTGTGGGTCTTTCAGATCTTCAGGGCACTAAAATTAAACCAGGTCTTTGTTACCCATCAAACTTCATTTTATTGGAAAATATTGAAGCTTTGCTCTAAAGTATAAGGATTACAGAGCAGGGCATTTTTTGCTCAAACTGGAGTTCTGTTTTACTTTGCCTCAACCTGTTTTGTTTGTTTTGTTTTTTACACTTATGATCTTGTAGAATGGATATTTGTAGTTGTAGAATTGCCTGTGCCTTTGGAAGTACTCTCCATGGTGCTTGTTCATCTGGAGGCACCACATCCCCTACACTTAATGAAATACTTGTCAGATTGTCTTCCTGTGTACAGTACTATGAAATCAGATTGGACTCTTGACTGTGCAGGGGAGTGGTGATGATGATCACTATGATGCTTGCTTAAAAAAGATCAATGTACACTTAACATGCCAAGGCATTGAAGCTCAGCCACTTCTTGGCTGGATGCATGAATGAGTTTGTAAACCTGGGCTTTCTTATGTGGGTCAAGAGATGCATTTTAATCAGTATTGTGAACAATTAAGTTCCACGACTAGAACTTTTTCTGGGATCAGAAAACACCAGATCTTTTACAGGAAATCGGGGACCTTTTTTGAAACTGGGTAACCTTTTTAAGAGGGTTAGGAATGTATTTAGGTGCTAGTAAATCTATTTGGGAACTCTGCGACATATATGGGGGCTAAGGAACTTTCTTGCGTATTCAAGAACTTATTTAGGGCCCTCGGAAGCTATTTCTTCTAGGATTTTTTTAGATGCAGTAATTTCTGGCCTTAATTTCCAGGGACAACTTTTAGGAAAGGTGGCCTCCAAGCCTGTTTTTTGCTGAAATATTAAGACATTTTCTTTAACATGTGAAAATGATCATTCTTAGCTGCTAGGAATGCCTGAATGCTCTGAAAGCCTAATGTGGCAGGTGCATATACAGTATATCACTGTGATATACCGAGCCTTGAAACTGATGGACCCACCTGTCATAAGTTCTGACAAAAGATGTGTCTTGAGACAGGTCCAGTCCACACGGCATGTTGGAAATCCTATACGGGATCATTTCCCCCCTTGCCTCCAAGCTGTCTATAAATCAAATTCCTATCTGCTGATATGGAACCCTTTAAAGCTTAAGTTTCTCCTAAAAGGCCTTTGATTACAAGTTACTAAATTAGATTTTGCTTCTGCACACCGAATCCTTCTCCCTGTTCTTTTTCGTGCTCTAGCCCAATCTTGATAAACATGATATGTGGCTGGAAGTGTGAGCAAGGGGGCCTTCAGTAAATCTCACATGATGACATATGCCATGAGTTCTCTTCAGTGTCTGTGAAGTCTTTAGAGCCTGTGTGTTTTTACATGGTGACAAATTGTGAACCAGAGTGCTTCCTGGTCTGTTGGGTCTTCAGATGCTCTTGAGTGTTTCTCATTGAAACACAGACCATGTGTAATAAATCGGAGAGAATGGCTCTGATGTTTCAGGCCTGCTCAGGTGAATGCAGCAGTTTATTACAATTAGACTAGCATTTTAAAACTAGTAACATGATACAAGCGCTGATTTGGTTTGTTGGATGGATCATCTCTATGTTGCACATAAATTATCTTGAAGGGAAAATCCACCTTTGTATGCTCTGACATTGTGAGATTTACAAATGCTTTATATTAGAGGCTGACCAATACACGATTGTTGAGACCAATACCGATTTAAGAGGGGAAACATCCACCAATTGCCAATATGGCAGCGGATATAAAGAATGTTTGAGCCAAAGTGAAAATTGACCTTGTGGATTGTACAATCGATTTGAAAAATGTAGAGTTCATTTTAACTGATACTGAATAAGTATAAAATATTGATCTGAAAAGAAACTAGCAACTATAGCTGTAAAATAGTAAATGGAGTGGAGTGAAAAAAGTATTGTTGCTTTGTCAGCAGGATTTCACAAAAACTACTGAATGTATTTCCACTAAACTTGGATGGAGGACGGGTCTCCACCAAGAATGGACCTCATTACATTTCGATGTAGTAATGGGACGGATCAGAGATAGTTTACAAAACAAGATCTTGGAGGAGAAAAAAATAACAGCAAGTCTGTCTGCACAGAGTGTTGCCATGATAATACTCGAGAGTCTTTCCCAACATAAGAAATATGATTCTCCAACAGATCCAGGAATTCATTCTCAGTTTAGTTAACATTGTGAGATGGGGTGTTTTTTTTCTACATTTTTGTGAATTTCTCAGGGAATAATGCATGGATCTCAATGAAAAACTTTAGGCCCATTTAGGTGGCTGGTATCTGTGTGCAAGTACAAAAAGGGGCTATAAGGCATTGGCGGAGGTATGCACTCCAGTTAAATAGGGGGTCTGTTTGATTCACTTTTGTTCAACCTGTATTAGTACCAACTATTAATATCAATTTTGTGTTGATCAATCAACTCATTGTTTTTGCGCTGATGGAGTTGTTGATCAGACAGAATTGACAGTCAGGGGAGTAGGAGATGGTGATGGATACGTGGCTGTTTCCAGCCATCCAGGTTTGTAGATGGTGGTCTGGAGTAGCCAGAACAGTCTAAGTGGTCCAGTAGGGACACAGCTGGCTACACACATGCAGGAAGTTTGGGTCAGCGCCAGTGATTCCCAATCTTTCCTTTTCTTTTTTCTCCCTTATTGCCAAAGTGTTTGATTTAGTGCAGTTTGCAGCTGTTGGAGATGAATCTTTTCACTCACCTGCATGCCGCACATGTTGCTCGCCCTCCACTCTAAAATGAAATGGGCGGCATTTAAACAAGTCGTAAGCACGAAGTAAACCTGTCGACAAGAATTGATTGTAGCCGTTTTGCTTATAAGAACCTACAGTCTAGTCTGTGTGCTGTGTTTGGAGTTTATGGATAACACTTTGTTTGTTTTTGTCTTTACTTTTATCAACAGCAGGAACATGTGTGCAGTGAGAAAGTGGCTTTCATTTGTTACATAGTGTGTAGCCTTGGAAACTTGATATTTCATGTGAGGAATGGGATGGTGCTAGGAGGAAAGAACCCATCTCATACGAAATGGAGTGGAACATCATTTTAACTTCTTCCTGTTTCACCAGGTTGTTGAATGCTGTTTTGTCAGCACAATGCCTGAATGTATTTTTTTTCATGATTGTATTGGGTTTTTATTTTTGTTAAAAAACAAAACCAAAAGTGCAATCCCTAAAATATTTGACCAGACGCACATTGAATGCAAGCCCTGTGTGCTGAGATACCTCCACCTGGATCTTTCTTACATAACCGACAGCAGTGTTTGATAAATGGAGTTCAGGAGTGTGAACTCTGTGAGAAGGATGGCAGCAGGAAAGCGTTTGTTATGTGACCCAGGGATTCCCAGCGGCCTGTCAGGATTTCAAAGACCCCAGCACGGATGAAATCTATCATTGCCACTTGGCTCACTAGCAGCTTTCATTTAAGAGGTGTGTATTATTTAGATTTGTGTCAACCTTTCTTCATTTGCTCTTGTAAAGATGCTGATGACAGGTAGGCTCATATGACACGCAGAAAGGATTTCAAACAGCTTTTCCACATCAGTTGTTTCTTTATTGCTTGCCTTATCAACATGTCATCACTTTGAATTCACACACACACACACACACAGTATATATATATATATATATATAGCAGTCAAAACATAGAAAGCAGTTAGAGAGAGAGAGAAAGTGATAAGAGACGGTGAGCGTAACTTGCTACCGCTCGTCCTCCCACACTCTCAGTGATTTGTTGTGCAGCTCAGAGAAGCTGCCAGACACACATTTAGATTAATGATGAATCAGTCAGTAAAGCTGCCACTGCGCTTCATTATTGCCATGCGGTTAACGGGCCAGCGTTGAGGTGTTGCCATGGAGACGGCCTAATGGCAATGCCATCTGAACAAATGGAGGTAAAGAAGCTCTTTGGAACCAGTGAAGGGGGTGCTATTTTGGCAATAGGCAGCAGCGGCTCATGCTGCTTAAGCACCTCATTTGGAGCCTCGGCTGCCATTTAATCTACTCTGGAGATGGCATCTCTTCAAAGGTGTTTGTGATATTTCAGAGGATTGTCACTTTTATGGAAAGATGTAAGACGGTGTAATGGGAAAGAAATAGGCTAGCTCGGTGAAAAGAGTTTGAGATTTGTGGTCTGTGCAGTGTGAGGAAGATGCACAAGAGCTGAGGTTCTTTTTGTGTTTTTAAGACCAAGGAGCTTTTTGTTACATGAAAAAACACTTGAAACCAAGATTTTTCCTGGCTGAAAGAGGAGGTATGGTGGTGCTTCAACTCGGCTGTACTAGCTCTGTAGTCAATTAACCAAACCAAACCAAACCTCTGTTTTTCGAATGGTGTGTTTTACATAGCACATACTTTTTACTGTAGAAAAAAATAAATCTATCGTATAAGAATCTCAGTTCCTACCTCTACAATTTAGAATCAATTTTATTAATGTAAGAAAAGAAAAAAAAAAAAATTAATGGCATGATGTTGATGGAACAAATCTATGTATATGTTAAGTATGCCAAAAAGGGATATGACAACATAAATCTACTAGTGTGAGAGCTGCCACTGGTGCAATGGATAAATCCTTGACAGCTGCACATTTTGCACATTCATACAGGGCAGTGGATGATTTCGGATGAACTCAGCTCATTATAATGCACAAGGCAACATATGATACCTGGATGACTGCAGTCTACTATGCAGACAAAGAACATGAGAGCGAGGTTCAATCACTGCGGTAGATGCATTTGAGTGATGCTGTATCAAATGGTTTAGACACCAGTCATACAGAAACTACTTCCTCTTCAATAATGACTTAGAAAAGCGTATTTTGGACAAAATAGTCTTGAGCGCTTGTCGAGAGGGGCTGCCTACACAATGCCGTCATTTGTAATTATCAGCAAAAGCATTGCGATGGCACCTTGAGCCAAACGTTAAACATTTTAAATGTCTAAAAACTGCTTGAAAATCATGATGCCCAATACAAGCAGATCACAGCCAGGCACAACATACCAAACAGTATGCTTTCTATCAAACAAACTAGAGAAGATGGAAAAGTAGTCAAAACCTTTGATTCAAGTAAGGAAAACTCCCCAAAACCTTTTATAGCATGAAAAACACTGGAAGAATCCTCACAAAGAGCGCACGTCAGTGGTCCGTCTCCCAGGACAGACACAGTGAATAAACAAAAACCTTTTTGCTTGAAAAAGTATTTCTGCTTTTTGAAAATAATATGAGATGAAGTAATATTGTCAGTGTGAAGCTTGTCCGACTGTGTAACGATGCGTGTCATTTTATTTGCCACAAGCTCATTACTGCTCCTGTAACTTGAATCATCTGTCAGTGAGATTCATCAAAGTTTACACTTGAAGCTATCTGAGGATTCAATTTTATACTTCCTATATTGGACTTTCCAAAAGACGTAGGAATTTGCCTACTGAAGTCAAACTACACTACAAAAGTTGAGCTTGGAAGAGTATCTACTTTCCTGAAAGAACGTTCTGTTTTGTTCTGTTAGCCAAATTGGCGACAGTACAAGCCCCTTACAGTGTACACACACACACACACACACACACACACACACACACACACACACACACAGAGATTGATGCATTAATGATTGGGCCAATATGTTAGCCTCTGGCCATCTTCTGGGCTCTGTGGAACACTCGCATGAAACCTTTTAACTCCCCTCATCCTCCGCTCAGGCTTAATTTGTGGCTTGTGTGCACATACCACATAAGTCAAGTCACTGCAGTGACCTACACATAAGATACAGATCCTCAGGCTGAAAAATGGCTCAGAAGCGGCGGTGCATTCCTTTCCTCTTTTCTGTGGCTTTGCTAATGTGATCTCTGAGCTGTGATGATACCAGTATTAATATCCTCACAGGGGATGAAGGATGCTTTCATGTACATGTGTGCATGTGTGGTTTCTTTTGTCTTCTGTCCATCTGAATAAAGTTTCACAAAGCAAACAGTAGTGACATCATTGTACAGTGACTTTTTCCAGTGAAGGATGCAACGTTTCATGCAGGTTAAAGCTGCACTCCATTTGTGTTGTTCAGTCCACTGTTCTTTTTTGTGATTTTTTTATTTTAAAGAACATACAGAAATACAGATTCAAAAAACTGCAGGACCTACAAACAGTTGGTCACCTTTGTATTTATTCAAGCAATTGCATTGAAGGATATACAAGTCAGTTCACATGGTAAATATCAGTGATCATCTTGTGAGGTCATATACACAATGCATTTTTCCCAGTACCGCAGGAATTTATCAGTCCTTAAATTCAATGAAAAAGTTATTCTTTCCATCCCTTGAAAAGTAGTAACCATATCTATCCAGTTAGTCTTTGTTGGAGGTTGGCCTGTAACCATTTTCATGTTATAGCTTTCTTGCTGGCAGCTGATAATATTTTGGGCCATAAAATGAGCTGCAATGTTGCCCAAATAAATAATCGTAAAAGAGCAGTTACTGCCATCACCACACATTAAATCGCATGTGTGACCTTCTGCCAATATGACCGAATGGCTGGGCAGCCCCAGAATATGTGGAAATGATCTGAGAGCTGTTCATCACCTTTAACTCCAGCATAGACCTCTTTCGATCACACCTGCGTCTACTCTTTTTAGCTCAGGGGTTGCAAAATATCTAAAAGGCAAAGGCCTGTACATGTGGAAGATGATTGGATAGAACTCATACTCAACCAGTCCTCCTCTGATATGACAAGTCCACATTCCTTCTCCCACTTTAGCTTACTCTTATTCGCTGAATGTTCATTTGTAGAATGAAAACTTGAATAGAGTTTTGAGACAAGTTTCCTGTTGTCTATATTTTTTGTATACCTGGCAATGAATATCAATTAAATTGGCGTCACAATTCTCAATGAGTTTTATCTCTTCATTAAAATAAGCCCTGATTTATAAGTTCAAAAAAAAACCCACATTTTTCCAAACCATATATGTTTTAAGATTTTTTTAAAGGAATCAAATCCTCCCTTTGATGAGATTGAGCAGTAAGACAAAAATAATATTATATAGCATTAAAATTTAATAATTGCCTCTGACTTTAGTGGGTGTGCTCTCTGCACATAATCAGATTCAATAATCATCAGTAATGTGGATGTAATGACTAAGCAGGTAAAGTATAAGAACAAGTTGAACAGTCACTTGAAATCACTTTTCTGTAATGCAGCCCTGTAACTCAGATTTTTTTTCTAAGTGAGAAGTGGTCTAGTGAGTTGACTCACAAGGCCAGTACATCATCTGTTAAAGACACACCTTCAAGCTGATTCTTTAGGCTTTATGAAGATCATGAAGTAACTCGGTATCAGATTGGATTCAGAAGCGGCGATACAAAATGACAAAGGACTCGGATCAGCGTATTAAGATTAATTTGTCCCCTTTCAAACTAAAATGCTCCTAAAACCTGTGCTGGTGAGTTGTGTGCATGTTAACAAATGATGTCAGTATTTGCGTGCTCATCAGCTGTTTAATAGTTTCATGATCAAACAAAGCTTTGAAGAGGAGATTTTAGAACTTTTATTTCAAGAGTTCATGTATTTTCTTAAATGTTCAGCGAGAAAAAATGGTATACCTCAAAGGCAAACCTTCCTTGAATATTGCAATGAACAAAATGGGTTGTTCCTTTATCTCTGCATCATCAATTCACCCATATCACTTGATGATTGTCTCACTTGTAGGGAGAGAGGACAGTAACAGTCTGGAACAGGTAGCATTTGACATGCTGCTGCAGGATCTGCAGAAATTCTGCAACATCTACTTCAGGATGTCAGGAGTCAAGTTTGACCAATAAATGCTAAAAAAAAAAGAGCCCACAGAACCCACATAATAGAGAACCAGATCAGTTACTGTGATCCAGCAGCTCGAAATTTATCTACAGCTGACACAAGCTGGAAGAAGCAATTTTGTGAGTCTGTGTATACATAAGGGACTTAACATGAGGTCATCTGTACAGCGTTTAGGATGGAAATACCCAACCTTGTGTGTAAAGGGTCCTGAGACCCCCTCCTCATCCCCCTCTCCCAGTGTCTGGCAGAAATCAAAGAGCTGCAGGAATTTGCCAGTAATTGTTTTACGATTCCTCAGAAATCATACCTACTTGTATAGGTGAACACAAAGAAAGCAAGAGCCATGAAAGCTGCAGGCTGGCTGCTGCTGCTGGTGGTATGAAAGGATGGGGAAGGGGAGGAGGTGCAGAAAGACGGGGCAGCCACTACCAAATAACAGGAACTGAGCTGTAAATGCCGGCTCTCCCTGGGTTCAGTCAATGAAAGGAGGTTGCAGGAAGTGGTTTATTGAAGCATGGTTTATATGGGCTGTCTGTTGGCAGCTCTTTCACTCCTTTCTCACTCGCCCCTGCCATAAAACATTTGTCTTTTATTTACAGCACCTCCAAACACCAAAGCTGGAAGATCTAATCACTAAAGGAGCCATGGTCTCCCTTTTCATCAATGAAATAAATGAAGCTGAAAGCATAATTTTTTTTACCACAACTATAACATGAGCTGTTACTGTACCATTTTGTTACAGTAGGTAAAATAAGGCTATTAGTCCAATCGACATCAAATAAATAATTCTGGGAACAATTTATCAAGTAAAACACCAAACATACTCTGCCTCCAGCTTCTCTCTACTAAACCTCGTAGGTAAGTGAATCTTTGGGTTGGTACTGTTGGTTCAAAAAATTTGAAAGACAGTATTTTATGTGGTATTTTCAGGTATTTATTCATTCACAAAAGAACATTATTGACAGATCAGTAATTCTTTCTTGAATTAATTGTTTGGGAAACCCTGGGAGCAGCCTAGCCAAATGTCACCTAGTAACCATATCGTACTGTACTTCATCACAGCACAACTCTCTTTTAAGGTGGCCAAAAGATTAAAACATTCCTTCACACATTATTTTAAAATGCAAGCCTTAAGGTTTTAAATTAGGACGCATTGCCAAAAATTAGTTTAAAGTATGTAAACTATGACATTACATGACGTAACCAAAATATGACTTTTCTTTTTCAGCTTTTTAGTGTTAAACTTGTCCATACATATGTCTGTTGCAATACTGTCAAATGCAAACAAAAGGAATCTTTATGAAAATGTTTGTTTTATGTTAAGCATATTTTAACACCTAGTTCAACACCAATTTTTTACTGTCTGACAGTATCATATATATTCTGTATCACTTTGTTCAGTGACATGTTTTACTGAATAAAATCTTAAAAGAAAGCATGTTGGTGGGACTATTTGATAAAACTGAAATATAAACATTTGTATTGTAACATGTATTTGGGATCATTTGAAAACTTTTAGACCCCTAGTAGAATTTAAAGTTCTGTGGCTTTGAAAATTGTTTAACTGCATAGCATGAGTTAAACTGGCTCATACAGCATTCTGCCGCATGTTTTACCCTTTCAAAGCAGTATTAGCCAGTCCATAGTATTCAATTTGCTGGACTACGCAAGAACTGATATTCCTGTTGATTGGCAATTTTCTAGAAATTTATTTTGTCTCTACATAGAGTCTATATATATTGCCAATACCATGACAATGGGATTTAACAGAATCATGGTCGTTTGAAGCAAGAAGGCTGAGGTCGTGAGATGGAGTTGGAGCAGAGTAGAGTTGTTGGAAGCCAGCAGTAGATGGATGCTGGCTGGTCAGCTTAATGGTGCTATTGATGAGAAATTAAGATTCTAAGTATAGTTCCGACATACAGCAGTGGTGCACAGTTGTGTCTTGTAAGTAGAGTGACCCCTTGAGAAGATGTAGCATCAAATGTCAGAACACACACACATAATGGTTCTCAAGGGAGGTTTGGGAGTCTGTTGGCAGCACCTTGTCCCAACTGTGAGTCTTGTTTGTCTGGGATCTGCTATCAGGAGCATCCCATTGATTTTGACCCCAACCCCCACCCCACCTCTCATTTCAATCCTCCAGTTCTCTTTTCAGTCTGTGTTTGGTCCCTTGAGATGGGTGGGGCCTCACACCTTTGTGGTTAGTCGAGCATGTGCATATGGTGTTGTTTATGTTTAATTTCTTGTCATCCAGCCTTTTTTTTAACATGCAATCTGTCTGTTTTTTGCCATGCTTTACATACTGCTGGTTTGGGTGCTGTTTTGGTGAGAAGAGATTCCTGTCTATAACCTGGTTTGTCATGTTAAATCAGCTCTAGTTTAACCAAATGAAGATGCTGTGCATGATGAGAAGTGAGTTGTGCGTGCAATGGTTGAACCCTGTTCAGTATGCCCTATTTTTTGGGTCACTAATCCACTGAGTTGGCTTTTAACGCACACTCGGATGTTTCTTGCATTCTGGTTTTAAGTCTTGGCAGACTAATCTCCGTTTGTGTTCTAGGTTCTTGTTGATTAGTGTGAGGTCATCTGGGTCAGCAGAGAAACTATAGTGTGGGGTTGTTTTGAAGGGAATGTGCCTAGCCGACCAGAGAAGCCACCCCTACTGAGCTGCTAATCACCACCCACCATTGTTAGCGTAGTTCATATCACAGCTACTAATTGTTTTTTAGATAGCTATACCGTCATATGATTGAGGATTGTTTTTCCAAAATGTGTGGGACTCGGTATGTGTTTATTCACATTTCGAGGATTGGTCAGGACCAGGATTGGGTTTAGAGCCTTAAGTCCTTTATGGGACAAACCTGATTATGTCAATAGCATTGTCCTGAGTATTAAAGGCCAGTATTGGCATTAAATGTCTGGTTACCTTCATAATCTTGGTAATCAGATTTTTACTCAAAATTGCAAATATTGTTAAAAACATGTTTAACATGTTAAACATTTATTAAACATGTTAAACAGTTGCCTATTTACGCAAACAGTTGTCTGTATTGGAGTATAAACTTGTCTGTTTCTCACACCAATGCCTTTCTTTCTCTACGCTGCACATGTGGACACCTGCCGCTCAAACGCCTGGCATTTATTTCACACTTGATGCTGAGATGAATGGCTCCATTAGGAAGAAGAGGGATTAACAGTAAATTAGCAAGCGGAAGGAGCTCATATTTGAAGCCACAAGCCTCACTAAAGAATTTCTTGTTTCCAGTCTTGTCTTTTGTTTTACGGTCAGGTCCGTCGTCTAGCTCAGCCTCATTACAAACCAGTCTGTGTAGAAAGGGCAAATACATAGTGACTGGCATTGTTCTGTGATTGGCATCTGGGTTTAAATCAGGGCCATGTTAATAAATGACACAGCCCTGTCCCTCTGTGAAAGCTTCTGTGACCACTGGCAAGTTTTCTGTTACAGGTCAGTGGTTGCATTGTGCATCTTTGCCTCTCAGACGCTCCTTCAGATAATATTAACCTTTTTAACCTGAACTACTGAACCCCAGCTAAGATGCTCCACCGACTTCTCTTCACATTTCTTGGGTTTATCTTGTGTCCTCAGGGTTTTACTCTCATTTTAACCATAACTTGACCTGTTAGTAGAATCCTGTGGAGAGGGGAAGATTAAGTTTTCATTTATAATACCACTAGTATTTGCTCGACAAAGAATGTGGACAGGACTCAGACAGTGTTCGTTGATACATAATAGTTTTTTTTTTTACTAATAAAAGAAAGGGCAGGGAGGTGCAACCATAAAAACATCATAAACATGCAGAGTTTCTCCCAGGACATCTCCACAAGATCAATTTATTTTGATATCTAGTTATGTGTAAAAAAAATAACCAAACTTATTAAATGTATTGCTTATAATGTGTGGAATTGCATGATTTAATTAGAAAGTAATTTTTATATGTATTGTGTGTGTGTGTGTGTATGTATGTATGTATTTGTGTGTGTGTGTGTGTGTGTGTGTGTGTGTGTGTGTGTGTGTGTGTGTGTGTATATATATATATATATAATGTATATATACCCTTGCTTCATTGTGCTCTTTCACGTGGTGCTTTTTTAGATATTTAATTGCATTGGTGGTGTTGTACGACGCAAGGGAGCTTCCGCCTGTCTGAATAACGGCTTTGCAAACATTGCATTATGCTGTCTGGCTTTGCGGTGTTTCCAGTGTAAAATATTTCCACACAGCGGACATGTTGGCTAGCCACAATGCTGCTCAATGCTAGCCTGTCTGGCTTTGCGGTGTTTCCAGTGTAAAATATTTCCACACAGCGGACATGTTGGCTAGCCACAATGCTGCTCAATGCTAGCCAGCTAGCAGACTAGCCGGCAGGAATCAAATGTAGAATTCATTTCAGCAGACGACGTTAAAGCACAGACATGGCTCATGGATCGTAAATCTCCGCAGGTTGAATCGGAAATTTCCGATCTGTAATTCATTTCAGCAGACGACGTTAAAGCACAGACATGGCTCATGGATCGTAAATCTCCGCAGGTTGAATCGGAAATTTCCGATCTGTGAATTACATTGGTATCGGACCCGATAACGATACTGGATCGGATCGGCCCCATCCCTAATTAGCGGATGGGATCTGCATTTCATGTGAGGTGGCTTGCCTCTGCCCCAGGCACTGTTATATGAGGATAAATATTGTGTAACAATAGAAAATGTCTCTCGTTTTATTGTTAATTTTGTTGATTCGCAAATCACACTCCTTATGGCAATATTCGTCATTTGGATGGATGCATTCTTCCATGTGGCCAGGATACATTCTAGTTTCTATGAAATGTCAGAAAGTAGTGATGAGGTAGGAACAGCCATAACGGAGGCAAATCTACTTCTGTGTCTTTGGCATCTTATGAGTAAAAAAAATGCTCAGTTTATATGTGGAAAAGACACTGTCATTAGGCCTGTCTCAAAAACAAATTTTGCTGGACGATAAATTGTCCAAGAAATAAATGCGATTAATGATAATATTGTCATTTTGAGACCATTATTCAACTAATATAATGGTACTGGCATAATAAGTCATGTACACACTTTCAATAGTCAATAAACCTTTATTTCTAAAGAATATTTAACACTGGAATTGGAATGTGAAGAAGACATTTTAAATATCCAAAATAAACACACAACCAAAAACAATAACCATAACCCTTTAGTATGTCGTCTTTCACACTGTACAGTTGTGGAATTGCCGTTTGTGACACGTATGTTCTCCCAGGCAATTTGTACTGGCTCTCAAATGTTTGCAGCATTACATCCAGACGTAGATCGGAGCACACAACCCATTGGTTTATGACCTGTGGTCATTTGGTTATAAAATAAAAAGAAGACAAAAGATAATGGTTCACCACGGTCATTCGGTTTGAAGTGCTCCCACACTGCAGCTGTCGCGTTCGGCTTTGAAACCAATTCAAAGCCGAAGCTGTTTTTATTCCATCAAATCTCAACTAGCGTTACCTCTGGCTTGCTACTCTTTAGGGGCTCTCATGCCGCACTCTGTGTTATGTGAGAGACAGGGCCCCGCCTCCCCACACAGAGAGACTGACATGAGGGTTCACGTGAGAGACATGAGGAAAACAAACAAGCATGCAAATGGAAATTATCGAGGCCAGCAAATTTATCGAGCTGATTTTTATTTATCGTACGATTAATTGATTTATTGATTATCGTGACAGGCCTAACTGTGATACTGTCTGTCCTACAGACTATTAGTCACACTGTCGCCTGGAAAACAGCGCCTGTCTCTGGTGTGATCAAGTGATGTGATTTTGACCAAAAAGTAAAGGTGCTCCAATCAAGAGTTTTGGGGCCAATCGCTGGAAGCAGTATTGGCTGCTCCCAATCACTGATCAGAAAATTAGAACATGGTGTGTCAGGATCTCAATCTGAACACGTTGAAAGAAAACACACAGATCTCAATGGTATGATGTGTACTGTTAAGCCTCTTTTGGCTCCACAACACTGGCATGCTGTATGAAATGCTTGGTTCAGTGTTTATACAAGCCTTCGTTGTGGCGCTGTTGCCAAAGTAAAGAGTAAAATGGACAATAAGAAGTGTATATAGTTCTTTACCGTGGTGTGGTGTGCACAAAAAAAAACGCATCACTGATGTGATGTGAGGTGATGTCAAAGTGGGTTCACACTTTGAACTGATTTGTCCATCAGGGAGTGATTACAAAATCATACCTATTTGGTAACCATTCTTTGATAACCAAATGCAAGGAATTCTTGTTGATTATATTTCTGTTGTGCTTTTTTGTTGTAGAGTCTATTGATGTGGTTTTTTAAGATTTTTATTATTTTCTTTTTTTTCAGTTTTAATTACTGATATCAGTCAGTAATCAACCTCAAAACTCTGGGATTGGTCTGGCTCTAATTGCACGGTCACTGTAGCTGAACCGAAAATATCTCAGCATGACATCATGTCTACCCAGCTACCCATGCAAATAAGAAAAATATACCAACACATGCACAGAGCATTTGTGCTCAAGTGTGAATATTTCTTTCCATTTTGGGGCAGTACATCTCATCTCCTTCTCCGCCTCGGTTTGTGTAAAGGTGTGGTGGTGAATGGGCTCTTTTAGCAGGGTGTAATTGAACCTGACCCACATGCACAATTAACCCTAACCCATAATATTTGCTCAGTGGTATTGGGTTTTGGATGGCTCGGCCCCAGCGGTGAGGTCAACCTCGGCGTAGTCAGCCGAACCATCAATCACTGCTGCTCCCCGAGGGGGCGGGGCTCCAAAAAGAAACAAGAGAGCACAGTGATGGTGTGATTGGTGCCAAAGCCAAAGACTCAAAGTATTTCCAAAGTCTGCTGCATCACTAAAAAGCAAAGCGGTCAGTTGTATGCTCAGAAAAGCTGAAACGTTTTTCCAGCAGTCTGCGCTGTCCACTTTGGGGACAGGTGAGAGACCAAATACTTTTTGAGCAACTGTCAAGAACTGATGTTTGACACCAAAAGTCAGATAGTCAGTTGATTGTCTCATGATCAACTGTTTCCTGAATTTTAATAGAAATATGTGTAAATGTTATACTGTTATGAACTTCTTCTGCAGCTGTCAATTCAAACTGTAATAACGTTGATTCTTTTGATAAAAATTTGTTCCTCTCCAGCAAAATGGCATTTTGAAAAAACGTGTTGTTTTGTACTGGTTCTATAGCACTATGAAAATTTCCGTTGATTTCAATTTAATTAGGATCTAATTGCTGAGAATTACCCTCAGATATCAATAAAGGTTCCAGGCAAAGTCAGTGGAACATGAATAAAGTTTTTTTTTTTTGGCAAGAATGAATTGTCAATATCAGTAGTTGTGTATTGCCACTAGAATAGGGATGCACCAATATGACAGCAGAACATCAGTGACAGCCGAAATTCACCTTGTTGACTGCTATCAGCCTATCAGCAAATGACATGACATTCACCCAGCAGTGGCAGATGTATATCTGTTGACTCGCATGAGTTTTCATTCATGAGCTACTGTCTAATCCTGTCATCCCTGATATCAGTGTTAAGGCTATGTAAATACCGAAGCATTATTATCATTCAATGGATTGCTGTATAGCAGCGAAAAAGCTTTTAAAGCAGTTGCTTTTTTAAAAAAAAAAAAGAATCCTTCTCATGTAACAGAAAGTTATATTCAAGGTTGTTTCAGAAGCCTGTATGATGGAATTTGTATTCTTTGAAAGAGTCTAATGAAGGGCTAAATTCCTTTAAAACTTTTTTTTTTTTTTTTAATAATGAAGATTTCTTTGTTTAATTTTAATTAATCAGCTAAACAGTTGACTAGATTATCCATTACACAACTAAGAGATAAATTGCTAATAACATAATCCGACTATAAAACTGAAATTATTGGGTTTAGCCTAGGGATCTACTAATGAAGATCCTACAGGGTAACTTGATTTTGTCAGATTACAAGAGTGTTCAGGATTCAGTGGTACAGTAGTGGTGGTCTGATGGTATATTTTTAGTATCATAATGTCATTGTTCCATTCATAAAGAAAACCCTGACTCTTAATATAAAAACTCCAAAGAATATCAAAGCTTTTTTTCAATTTTTGTTGTAAGATGGAAAGGATGTTGGCTCAGCATGAATCATTTTCACATTTCCCTCTGGTTGTTATACACTTGTGTCATCTTAAATATCCTCCATTCATGCCTTTGCACCAGAGTGACATTCTCTGAAGCAAAGACGAGACCTGCTTTTAAATGTACTTTCAGTAAGCGCAGGTCACATATAGATGGACTTAATTGGTAGTTTTTCTCTGGGAGTCCATTGGGAGAGAGGCTGACAAACACACACCTCCAGGGAAGCACACCTGAGCTCTAGTGCTGTGTGTTTGTTTTGAAAGACCCATGGGACAAGTCTTCACCTTGTCGTGAACTGGGTGGATTCACAAGCTTTAAAGGCCCTGGTTCTAATTTAAACCACAGTTTTTGTGTCGGTGCAGGCAATGGAAGTGGGAGTTAATGAGATCTCATGAGAATGGAGCTGCAGGTTTAGTGGCTCAGCACATGTAGTGACACACTGAAAGGCTTTCAGAGCAAAGGCAATACTTGCATACATTTTCGTACTTGTCTTCCCCTGATCTTTGTGCCAAATGGTGAGAGAGTGTGAATAGATAATAATGGTTAAGACTGTTGGTGTTCAGCAGAGCACCCTTGAAGGGGATTAGATGAGGGTAGTTGTGTTGCATTTTATAGAGCTAAATTAATCTAAACCAGTCTTTCAGATTTGTTAATCACCTTGTGCTGAAGGTTGACAGTCTCTCTGAAATTGCAAATGTATTCTTTATTTCAGTGTGCAAGGATCCCCCATACAAAGTGGAGGAGTCTGGATACGCAGGCTTCATCTTGCCTATTGAAGTTTACTTCAAAAACAAGGTACATTTAATACTGTTACTCCACAGCAAACTGAACGTAATGTTCGTTAAGTCCTGATAGACTGATCATGACTGTTTTCCTCTTTTCCCTCTCTCTGTGGATCACCACTTTCCCTCAGGAAGAACCGAAGAAGGTTCGCTTTGATTACGACCTGTTCCTCCACTTGGAGGGCCACCCGCCTGTCAATCATCTCCGCTGTGAGAAGCTCACCTTCAACAACCCAACAGAAGAGTTCCGTAGGAAGCTATTGAAAGCCGGAGGGGTAGGAGTCCGAGAAAGTATTGTTTCTTAACTGTCTAGCAGGAAAAACGTTGTATTTTTCAGTGCAGTCAGTCATACAGTGTCACACATACATACACAATGATTCAACATCTGTTTCACCACAGGAAACTGGCCAGTAGATCTGCAGAGGGTCAAGTGCCCTGCTAAGGATGCCTTAAAAATTAACTGTTTGAGAAAAGCCACTCATACAGCAGCTTCCTGTATATGAGTAATTCTGTATCTTGTTAAAGAATAAGGCTGTTGACACTTCCCTTGCAAAACCAAACAACAATGTAGCAGTGCTCACCTAACAGTTTTTAGTTGTCATTATAAACAGAGAAATGCAGAAGCAAAAGAATGGCAGGTAAACTTGACCATAAACCAGCTGTGATGGAAGTAGAGATGGGCGATAGAAATGGAGGGCATTGCGATGGTTTTTTGAGGTCTTTGGGCCGTCCTGAATTTAAGTGAGGTCAACTACTACCGATCTAGATGCTGGCACAGCATGACATTTGTCAATGAACATGGTCAGGTGACAGTCTAACAAATTACACATGACCTTTGCTGTGTGAAATAGCACTCTGCCTTTTCTTCTTCATTTCATGAAACAGTCTGTTAATTTCACACAATATTCACACAAATGTTTCTGGACCTGTGGAATTGCTATTTTTTTCGCTCATATGCCCCGCAGCTGTTATTCACAAGAGAAATGTGACTGTGGATGCCAAATGTCTTTCTATTTTGTACGAGTTTTAACCTAACCTCTCCTGTAGGGGTGTGCATTTCTCTGCCTTTATAAGATGATCCAATACTTATCTAGATACATGGGCTATGATACAATTCAGGGACGTTTCTCTTTATTATGCAGAGATTTGGTTCTATTCCATCTGGTTTCGGTATGAAATAATACAATCCATTTTTCTTTTTTTTTTCTTTTTCTAATATAGATTAGAGTAAGCCAATTCTATAAAAGTGGCATTGCTTGATTGCTTGCTCCTCATATAGATATTTCATAAAAGACCAGGGAATGCAATGTATTTTTCTTACTATTATGTATTGTCTGTTGTCTGGTTGTCCATGAGCAGGGTCTCTCTGAGCTGGATCGGTCTGCATTGTCTCTCCAATCTTTTGCCGATGCTTACTCCCAATAGTATATTAATATTTACCTAAATGTGACTTTTATATGTATTCAACACATTGAAAAAACTGTTGTAGCTTCTAAATTTGGCACACCTTACTTTTTACAAGCTATTGATCCAAATGCTGGAGAATAGCAGCTTACTTAGCGTCTGAGTTTACAAACCCTTTGCTTTTGCCAACTCAGATATCAGTCAATAAGCAGTGCACCCAAATAATATTTCACATTCACACACTAATTTTCACATATGGAGCAAATTGCCTGCAGTGTAAAGGCCAGCTGTCATTTAGGAGAGCAGTGCTCCAACATTAGCAGGCTGATGTGGACAAAACACAGCAGAGTTCAGTGAACACAGGGCCGGGTTTGGATCGGCTTTATTATAGCCGATATAGAGCCATGAAAACATGTCAGGATCAGCTCAGGACATCCCTAGTTGCTTCCTTAGTGTCAGGTGCAGTTAGTCTATTGGCCCTGGGCCAGAGGACCCCTGTAGTCTGGAGGTTTTATGACTAGAGCTAAGTGCTTTGTATTTACTTTGCCCTTCACCCCCTTCCTAGCCTCAGAAAGGGCTCAAGTGCTGACGTAGACCATGTCCAAACTCCCGTTCTCTATTGTCAGGAAATTCTCATTACTAAAGGGTCTTCAGTGTTACTACAGGTACACTCAGTTCAAAGTTACTTTACCACACTCTGTTCCACAGATTTTGACAACAATAATAATAATGTTTCAGCTTAAATTGTTTGTATTTTATAGGATTAAGCTGTAGATGATATTTATCAGTCTCTTTCATTGTCCCTCTCTTTAACAGCAACGGGATCCTCACAAACGAAGTACAGAAGACTCAAAAGTAAGATTTCCAACATGCTTTGTTTGTCATTGATGATGCAGATGTGTTTAATGGTGATTTGCATACCTGTCTAAAGTGATTTCAAATTGTTTTTGTTGTAATGATAAGTAGTCCTGGCTGGGTGATTCACCATTGTGTAGCTCTCTAGTATAGCACACTGAAGCCGCTATGTTGCATATACTGGCCATCTTTCTCGCCCTGTAATGACTATGAGATGTTCCAGCAAAAAAGGGCATATTTGGATGTTTGAATGTGTGCTCTGTAGACATTTGAGGCATTGAAGAGTCATTACAAAAAAGTCTCCCTAAAAGCCTTCTTAGTTCATACTGGACCACTTAACCAAACCAAAACCAAAGTTACTTGGAACGAGCCAGGCTAGCAGATTCTTCCTGCTTTCTGGTCTTAATCTTAGCTAGGCCGTCCACACCCTGGTTCTCGCTCTTAGCTTGCAGACATGAGTTTGATATGAAACATCTCAGCCAAACCTGGAAGTGAGGCATATTAACCCAATTTTAAACTATTAATTTATTTGAATTATAATGCCAAGTAACAGAAATGCCATGGATGTATTCTCTTTTGAATAAAGCTGGGAATTCTTAAGTGTAAAAAGAAAAAAACACCCAAAAAATGATTTACATGCCGATGTGTTGCGTTTCATGAATAAGGTACTTGAGACACTTTCAGGTATTCTTAAAATGAAAGGTTTAGTCAAGATCAGCTGGTGTAAGGAATCCCAATAATGCATATTTTTGGACTTCTTGGAATAAGTATAATGTATTTAAAATGTAATTGGACCTTTTTAAGAGAATAAACTGTTGATTTAATGTCCAGGCCCAGCCCTACTATATATAACTGTGGCCCAAAACAACATCTTTCAAAGCAAAGCCTCTAAACATTTTGGTTTGTTGCTGTTACTCTGGCAGGTGATGGTAATGCAGGAGGGCTCCACCTCCCTGTTCGGCCAGCACCTGAAGCTGCCTACACTTACCAACAGCTCGCTGACATCCACCTTCTCCGAGCCAAAGAAGGGCAAAAGCTTCCAGGGGTCAAAGGTCAGTGTTGTATCCAGCCACAGCCTGGAGCTAAGCAACCTTCTCCTCTGCCTCCACTCTCAGCCCCACCCAGCTTCAAGACATTTTACGTCTTTAGTCTCCAGACGCTAATCCCCACATATTTGGCAGCTTCAAGAAGTCAAATATATTTAAACTCTGGGATTTCAAAGACATCCACCTTTGGCTTAAGCAAACTATATCTTGGCTGCTGCTTGGCCATTAGAACTCACTTCACTGACTCAGAGACATGCTGTGAATCTCTGTGGGTTTGAAGATGCACACATTTTGCACTCTGGACTTTTATAACTTCCTATGCATAGAATTTTCAGACTATGATGTACAATATGAGTGAGGGGAACTGAAGAGGGAGATGGAGGAATGACTAAATGATGACCCAAGAAGCATGTGAGATTTGACACGGTATCTTGTGCAGCAGTAAATCATGAATGTCAATAAGCTGGCATGTTGTTTCCATTATGTGTTATTTTTACTCCCTTTTAACTAGTGTCATTTAAGAGCCAGGTTAGAAGAGGCCCTTTTCACATGGAAACAGTTTCCAGTCTAAACACAGTTTGTGATGAATTACTGGTGGAGCAGGATCTCTCCCTCTCTTGCCTCCCCCCCACCAAAGAATGGCAAAGAATACTATGTTAAGGTATCAAGGTAAAAAAATAAAACATACAATATAATGCAGGTTTTTAGAAGCATTACATTTTGTTTTCTTTATAAACAAGGCAATAGATTAATTCAATTTAATTTTTAAGATATATTTTGGGAATATTTTCTCTTGCTTGCTGTAGACAGTAATGTTTGTTTGAAAATGATTTTGGATGTGGTGGTGGACGGGCATCGGACCGGCAAACACTCTCACTAATGCTAGCTACAATAGATAGGAAGCTTATCACTC
The DNA here is from genome assembly GCA_903131615.1 of Diplodus sargus. NCBI lineage: Eukaryota > Metazoa > Chordata > Actinopteri > Spariformes > Sparidae > Diplodus > Diplodus sargus. The sequence continues at coordinate 323,211 of CAEMYA010000461.1, forward strand.
GTAATTGATTGATTGTCATCAGGAATTAAGTACTGCTGGGAGGTTCTGACAAAAATGTGAAGTATAAGAAGTACTTCTTCTCTTTTTCATCATACTTTGATTATTTTGCTGGTATGATCATGAAAAGAGATAATAAACTGCATTCTGTGTCACAATAAAAGAGTCCCAAAATTGTTTTGATTTAGCTTGCTCAAAAATATACTCAGTTCCTTGAAAGTGAAAATGTATCCCGGATTGGTTTGTTATTATGATGTGCTATTAGTCCTGCACCGACAATATGATTGCTATTGGTCCTTCCATGATTTACACCAACTTAGGTCACCTGCTAACCTGCCAATGTCACGGTGCTGAAAGGTTTGTTAAAAAGTGCCACTTTAGTGATCTCTTCAATGTTGATGGCAGTGGAGGCATTGTGTGTCCCCTCCAGAGCACTAAACCAGTTTTTATGTCATGCCGCCCTTGGAGGGAAATGGGTTCACTGCATGCTGGAGTTTAGAATGAGCCGGCAGCTTTACATCCTGAGGTCCCGAGGTCACCAGCAGATCGACAAAATGAAAGGTTTTAGAGGTGATTGGGCACAGTTGTAACACACCCCGTCGTCTAGACTGCTTTAATGGGTTTACTGCATTGATGAAATATTGACAAGGGGGCTGGAGGTGAGACCCAGGGACAAATGGCCCCCCGTTGTTGGAAGGAATGCATTTCCTCCTTTCTCCACATTGCTCTTCACTCCACTTTTAAAGTTGCACATGTGTGCCTGCTGAAAAGGCCCCTTCACCCCGCTGAACAGCACTGTTTAAAAGAAGTCCTGAGTTTGCTCTTTAAGCCTATAGATGGGGACTGAGAAGACTCTTTCGATTTTCTTTTTTGGGATAGACCTCTTTTCACTGATGGCAATGGCAAACTGCAGGGTGGCATGCATGTTTTCTCTTGTGCAAAAGGCAGAGGATTAATCTTCATTTGACCTGGCTGCCTGGTTTTTGCTCACTTTGTTGTTCATAGCTATGCATTTTAGTAGTTTTGCTTGTCTAAAGCACAGTCCAAAGTTGCAAGAAGACAACATAATCACAGGAGGCATTTTTTTCTGCTGTAAAGAATGGTTTGATCACTGCTCAGACAAGATGGGACTATAAATAAAGGCCCCGGTTTTTCATATTTAGGGTTATTGAATTATTTTCACAGAAATACAGGCCAATACCATCATCAGACAACAGTATTTCTTAGTCACTAAATATGCTCTTGCTCTATTATGTATGCCCACTGACCTAAAGTGGAATTTCCCTTTACCCTACTCCATAATCCCTTGAGCTGAAGTTTTTTTCTGAGGAAGCTTAGATGAGTCTGTGTAATACTGCTCTAACATGCTAAATGTTGGATAGAATTTCTTGTTTTTTTCTTACATGACTTGAAGAAGTATTTAGCAGTGGGAAAGATGGCCCTCGCATAAAACTGGGCTGTCTGTGCAGTAAAAGACACAAGTGTGTTTTTAAATTGGTGCTACATGAGCAGAGAAAACTGAGAAAAGGGCTGTGGTATTCCCTTTTGCTCAAATGGTAGAGAACCTACAACAACCACAATCACTGTACAGCAGTGAGTCAGTAAACACTCCGCTGACTGGTATAGTTTATAGTTTATCACCACTGCCTAGTTTAGACAGGTTGATCAGATTTTGGTGAGATCCCCTTACTTGATCCAAGGGAAAGAAAGAGGGGCAACTTCTATGGATGCCCGCTTGCGAAAATGCAGAAGATTGGGGGGCTTTGAGTGCAGGCAACATTGAGAGTTTATCATAGTTTTATACTACCAAGATTGAATTGATGCAAAGCTGGTCAAAAATGGCCAAATGTTCCCTTTAACTTGCAATCATGCAGTTTAAAATGATTTAGACTGCCAGCAACCAATAAACCTATTGTGTAATCTTTGTGTTTATACAATGTAGGATGTTTCTCATTTGTTGGGTTATTCCACAGGATGGCTCGAAAGGAAGCGGTACAACCCTTCTCACCACCGCTACAACCACCAGCACTAACAGCAGCAGCTTCTCCAAACTTCACAAACCCTCCAAGGATCACAAAGACAAGCTTCCGAAAGACTTGAAAGAGCCCAAAAGTGCCTTCAGAGACTCTGGCTGGGAATCCAGCAAAGCCCCCAAAGAACCTTCCAGGAAACCCAAAGAGAACCAGCCCCTTCGAGATATCAATCCTAAAATGGGCTTCAAGGAACCCAAGTCTTTGTCTAAGGAGCATCGGACTGAGTTAATGAACCACGGATCAGGGCTAAACAAGCGTCTCTCCACCCCCGAAGGTGATGATCACCTCACCAAAAAGCGTAAAAAGGGATTGTTGGATTCATTAGGGAAGCAGACGTCTGGATTAGACGCTCAACATTTGGATAAGAAACTCTTGAAGGATAGATCGCAGATGCGATCAAGTAAATTGCGACCAGAAGGTGACGAGGCAGAGCGCAGGAAGGTGTCTACACTTCCACCATTCCAGGAACTGGTGGACCCCAATGACTCTGACATGGAGGACCAGTCAACCAAATCAGATGTAAGTAGAACATCCTTTTGGAATATTTTTCAACTTTTAAATGTTATCCAAACCAAATTATAATTTCTTTATCAGACCATAGAGTGAAGGATCTGAATTTATAGATGTATGCATCTAAGGTAAGGAGACATATCTCCACTTATCATGGAGATGTAGCCGCCTGGCCCTTGTACAAGTCTAGCACATTGTACTTACTGACTGGAGCTTTCAGGCCACTTACTGGATCAAGTAAGTAAGGGGTTTTGAATGGTATCCAATTCTAAGAAGGAGCAATTGTTGGCGGTCAGTCCTTCTTCTGCATGGAAAGGCTGTAAAATCAAATGACCAACAGCGAGAGAATCTTCTTTAATGGTGGTCTGTTGGACTTCAGGGGGTTGGGCAGGGGAATTGGAAGAAGGGGTGGGCACCAATAAACCTAGTGGGAGTTCAGCTGCATTCGTCTGGGTGGCCCGACAGGAAGTGGCCAAAACTGAAGTTTGGATGCTTAATGAATTGCAATTGCCTGATTTTATACACTTTGAATATGTTTGTATAGGAAAAAATATATATGAATGTAGAATGGGCACACTTGCAAACCTAAGTATTCCTCTGTACCTCCACCTCAAGAGCAGGGTTAAAAAAAAACATTGTCAACAGTGGCTGCTCTCATGAATAGGCATTTGACTGGGTTGCCTGGTCCACACACATTTGGTGGAGAACCTCCCCATAAAGAAGGGCTGTTTAAAAGCCAAATAGTAGACAAGAAAGATTTATGGTTTTACAACACCTGAGGAGAAAGAGGAGACACGACAGTGAATAGCATAGTGTTCCCCTTTAATCCCTTTAGCGTTTGAAGGAAGAAAAAGGGTGAGCGTTTGTGGAAGAACGGTCTAAATCCCCATGCTTTGAGCAGTTTTCTTTTATGTGACAGTGTTTTCATTTCTATTCACAAATGCTTGTACAAAGCGTGGGTCTTTATGAATCTTTCTCTGTAGAGCAGCTTGTTTAGCCAGGGGAGTTATTACTTAGCACTAGCAGAACCTGTGTTTTTGTCTGTGCTGTATGGAAATGCCTTTTTAAGCTCTCCTACAGGGACTGGGGGTCGGGTCGGTTGTAAAGGGGATGTGGGGTGACAAATGCCAGGTGTTTGATTCTCCCCAGGCTAGCAACCCCGGTGGCCGAGTGCCGGGCGGACACAGAACGCCGCTCTCATTTCTCATGTGACCACTTGTTTGATCTCAGTCTTTTCCACTGAGCACTGGGCCAGAAACAGCAGAGAGGAGGAAATGTGGAGTAGGTGATGACATGAAGGGAAAGCAGGCTGGCGTGTTAGCATGAGAACCTTGTTTTTAGCACGCTGGATGAGGGCACAGGCTGAGTGATTTGTCACCTGCACAACTTTGTGTAGAGCTCACATCATCACAGACATCTACTGTAACAGCTTACTGTTAAAATGTTCTCATGTGCCTTGTGTTTTGTGATATTACAAGAATGATGTCAATGTTGTGCAAACATTATAACAAAACTTTGAAGAAAAATCAGATTAGTTTAATATTTGGCACTTTGTCTCAGAACACTGCTTAACCCTTTAATGCTCTCACCCAACTTTCTCTCACTTTTCCTTTCTTAGCACCTTTGGACAGTATCAACACATTTTTTTTTAAATGATTACAGTTTTTAACAGTTGAATTTGGGATGTGGTCTATTAAGGACAGTTTATTACTGGACACAATGTTGGAGACAGTGCACCGTTCATTCCTATGAAAGCTCAGAGGTGTTTTGAAGACTAAAACGCCTCAAACTATGGTAGAAAACAGAGTCATTTCACAGAGGTTGTGACTCTCAAAATAATTCATTCACCGTTTAACAGACACTTCATTCACAATGGGTCTATTGACGTTTTCTCTTCTGTTACAGCCGTTTCTAGTGCCTTCGTGAGGTGAAACATGACATTATTGATGTACAACGTAACACTTCAGATAAAAATCAGATGGGCTGCCTTGCCTGCAGGAAGTGGGAATAGGGTCAATAGACAATTTTTAGCGGGTTAACCCGGGTTTAAAAATCCTGTGTAGACCGGCTAATTTTTTGGGAAAAAAACAGTATTAAAGACCAGGGATTTTATACTGAAGTATCTTTTTTCCACCATACAGCTAAGCAAATGTACATACAACATTTTAACTTTAACGTGGACATAAAACAATATTTAAGATAAAATGTTGAGTTTAGGTTAGATAACCTTGGAACTTAAGGAACTCCAGATTTTACACATCAGTGCATGTTTATAGGTCTTGTATAATACTACTGCATATACAGTATGAACAATTTACTTTGTACTCTGAATAGAATTAATAGAAGTCCAAGTAAACCTACAATGTATAACAGTTTAAAAACATATTTATCATCAGCAGAAAACTAAATGAGGAAATATTTAATTTTGGTTAAAGTTGTAAATTCCTTAGCATAATTTAGACATTTCAACTAATATCTGTTCTGTTCTCCTGAAACAAAGTCTTTGAACACTTCCTCCCAGACATGACACATACGAACAGTGGATTTTGCCACAGACAGACACATACCACCTGTCTGGATTGATACACCCAGGGGTTTTGGGGCGCTACTTTCACATTTCTCAGTAGATGTTAAGGAAATAAAATGTTTACAGCCACCAAAAGATAATAAATAAACAGGTTAACTATGATATGAGTGAAAATAAAGCTAAGAAATTTGTGTTGCAAACGACACCATTTTAGCATAAATTATTTGGCTCTGAATGAATCCACAGTGTCATACTCAAAGGCTTCTTAATTCACATTGAAATAGTTCTGTTTGGACAGCCCCTGCTGAATTAGACAAGCAAACTAAATAGTCTTGGTCAGTTTGGTCTCGTTTGCTGGCATTTCTCTATGGCTATCCTAACTGTGCCAAGAGTTAAGAGAAGACACCAGATTGATGCCAGCAAACTCCAACTAAAGACTATTTATTTTCATTGAAGAGGGCAGCTTTGGTGGCTTTGAGTAAAGCAGGACAAAGGCTTTGAAAAAGGGGGGGTGGTAAGATTTATGGCACTGTGAAGAAGCTGTCCCATAAACCAACAGACCAGCTGTGTGCTGTTTGTAGGAGGTGACAACCATTGAAGTTACTCTGCCTTTTGTCCTCACGTCTCTCTTTTTCTCTCATGTTTCTCCTGAAGGTTACTTCTCACCACTTTTGTTTTCTTGGGCAGCTCTGGTTTGCAGTACCAGCTTCCTCTTTTTTAATTTGGGTTTATATGCTGACATCCAAATACATTTAAGCTCCCTTAAGACCAACACATTTTAAACCCACATCATCAGTTGAATGTTAAGTTCATAATAATTGAAAATCCAGTCATATTAAGTGTTGGTTGTCCTGGTCAACACGGATGCAGTAGAAAAATGTTGGTTATTGTTGTTGTGTTTGTTAGAGTCTTCCTTGTTCAGATGTGACATCACATGCTTGACGAATCACAATGGACAGCCCCTGAAAGTACCTTGAACTTGCTTTTAGCACCAGTGCAGCAGCAGGGCCCGGCTTTCCTCCCCACCGCGGGCAGAGAACAGTGGAAATAAAAGCATGACCCAACCCATGACCGTGTTAATGTTTCATTAAGTTCCTGCAGTGATTTGATGGCAAATTAATGAGCATGATTGTATAATGGCAGCAATGTTGGTATTTGATTTTTGCATCAGTGGGAAGAAGCTCCTTGGTTTATTTGTATTTCATTCAATGGACTGAAGTCTCAGAAAGCTCAACACACTGCAGCTTGAGAAAACATGCCCTTGAATAAAACAACTTGAGAAACACATTTTACAGCACATACACAGTAAAAAGAAACGCACTGCTAGCACAGAAAACACAAGCAGGCACAGGAAAAACTGCACTTGATTAGTTGATTGACCTCCCAGTGATTCCAGACTTTTTTGCTGGATGTTATCCCAAACCTCAAAATGTAAAACAGGGAATAACACTCAGTTTGATTCAGCAAAACACATCTGATTTGAGGATGTGCTTATTTCACCCTGGGCACTCACACTGCATACTTGTTAAAATTTATGAGCTGTCCATACTTCTAAAAGCACTGTTTGAAGAGGTTGGAGGGCAACAGATGACTGTATCACAGTGATTAGAGCAGGCCAGTGTTGGACAGACTATACAAACACTCAATTTAAAGGTAACTTCATCTCCTGAGCTAAAACAGTTTCTGTTTTTATCATAAATATTTTTTCTAGACATCATTTTGTGCAATAAGGCTTTTAGTGGCACTGACCAAACAAACTGACAGCCGACTTGTGTGCACAGAGTCACAGTGTTATTTTAAAAACAGTCCACTTACACTTGCACAAAGAAGGACATGCAGAGGTTTTATTCTGAGCTGAGGGTGGCTTGATGCTGTGTATTTCAATGTTGGGACAGTCACTGCTGTTCATTGACCAGTATGGCTATGACAGACATTCAGTTTCATTCTATATTGTATTTAAAAGTATTACGTTTAATTTGTCAAAGCCTGCAGAAATCCTGACTCTATTTGATGGCATTTATTTTCCCAATATTCTTGAATTTGTTTCTTACAAGACCGACTTGGCCTTTTATAGTGAGAGAACATTTCTCACTGGCCTCATAAACATTGCTACTTTGACCCAGCCTAACACTTCTGGGAGTCATTTTCAATAGGTTGCATTTGAATTCCTTAAAGAGGAAGCTAATTGTTATTAACTGAAATTGCTACTTTAAGTCTCCGAATGGAATAAACTAAATGTCTGGGAAGCCGCAATTTAACACTGAAGGCTGAAGTCGAACTGGATCCAGCATGCACCAATGAAATGTTAGATCACTTGTTACAGTCATCAGAGGAAACATTTTATCATGAGGCATGATTGTCCTCTGATGTAAACTAAAGAGTCCATGTGGTTTGCTGGAATGATGACAAAAGGAAGACTGCCCACAGAAATCTCAAGATATTTGATTACTATGAACCATATTGGCACAAATATTTTCTTGGCTGTTGTTCGAAACGTATTCCCTGTTCCCTGTTTCCCTCATCTCAGCTATGAAGTCTAACAGAAGTACAAGTGTCAGTGATGTAGGGAAAGAAATCCTCACAGTTCTTGGAGCTCTGCCCATTCTCTCACCTGTGCATACCTGGGATAACTGCAGAGAACAGATTTGGCTGATTGATTGACGGGGTCTAAATGTTCATAAGCTAGTGACATGACTCCCCTGTTGCAACACCTAAAAACAGCTTTTCACTGCCTTCGGAAATAGCATATTAACTTTGAGACAATTAATTTAAACTGTCTGCTCATTCGTAGGGATTCAAGTTCTACTGTATGCTGATTCGGTTTACTCTAATATCTTGGTTATTTTAATAGTAGTAGTGGAAATCTATACCTTACCAGTTTGTCTGGTTTGAAAAAATTACACAGCCCTAAACTGACTCAGTCCTGCCAAGCTTCAGAGTTGGACAATATGACAATTTATGACAATATAATCCATATAATCAATTTTTAATAATATGATATTGTCCTAGTGTTCAAACGTGAAGTTATATACAGTCATTAATCTTTGTTAAATGTTTGAACCAAACAATTCCTGAGATAAAATGTGTAATATCTCTGTATGAAAATGGCTGAAAACAACTAGACTTTTGTCATTTATTTTGTTGAGCTGTGTACTAACATGAGTGTTTTCAACAATGTTTTAATCAGCGAATTCTACAAGTTTTACTGAGGGTGACATTGCGTTCATTTGGTCATTTGTTGCTATAATTTCCAGAGATGTTCTATATCTATCTATCTATCGTGTGTGTTTGTGTGTAATTCAGGTCAGCATTACAGAACATAAACAGCTGACCATGGATGTCACCTGTAGCATTGCCAGTCACGTTGATAAAAACGGGAGTGAAGATAAATCCAGTTTTTAATCCCAAAAGTTACAAAGCGATCTCTGAGCTCTCCAATCGCCAGTAAGCGGCTCCTGAACAGAGCAGAATCTGATTTGACTCTCCATAAGGTCTGGATCTATACCCATCTCTCTCCTTCAGAGTTGGCCAGCTCTGAGCAGCTGAGCAGTTCTGTCCTGGCTTCACCAAGCCATCTCTAGGCTAACTTATTCTGTTTTATTTTGGTTGAAGAAGAAATTGCATATTTTGTGCTTCAGTGGAACCAGAAAAGATCAAGATTCTTGTGTTTGAACATAAAACCAGGCCAGAGGAAGAGAGTTATGGTCTCTATGTTTGTGAACACCCTGGCACACACTCATAACTGACTTGTGGTTTACTGATGTGGTGATTGTTTTACTGCAGTCCTATACATGATTTGGGATTCCACACTAATGTAATAAGCATACTTACGTTTCACTACTGTTTGTTGCTGCAGTTGTGTGGCACATCATTAAACTCTGTGATTTATTCAGCTAAATGTAAGACCTGGGGCATGAGCAGTAAAGAGAGCCTGGCTTTTGTCAGGTGAAGCCTGCAGTAGAGCCGCTCAGACGTTGGCTTTGGGCCCTGACACACCAGGATGACTTCAAAGAATTAGTGCTGACAGAGACGCACTAATGTGCCACCTCACAGCTTGTTAAAAGCAGCACTTAACCTCACCTCAAGACTCGAGTCAATGGCCAGCTGGCTGCTGACATGCAGTATTCTTCATTTTGGCCCAGTAATATGATCAGGGTTGGCATTCACAAAACCATATTATCTCCAGCAAGTTGAGTCCCCTGAAAAAATGTTTTCTGTGAGCTGGGGGAGTTACAAATAACATTCTTCCAGAAGAATTGTCTCTACAGGTGGTTGTTTGAAAAATGGATTTTGCATACAGTCTCCTATACTACCACTGACAATGTTGAACCACAAGTTCCCGTTTTCTTTCACATGTGTTGTGGGGATTGTTTTCTGCTTCAAAAATATATCCTTTGTGCTAAAGAAAATACATTCATTAGGCCTTTCTTTTGTGTTTCTTCTGTATGTTCACCTTTAATGACTTGATAGAAATGATGCAATATATGTCCACTGAAAAATTTCATCATGATTTTTTTATTTGTATGGATGGAAAAATATTAAATAAAAGGATCTGAGAGTTTTTGTTATATTCCATTTTATAAGCAGTGTGGTCTCCATATGTTCCCAGTAAGTCCATTAGGTTTGGGACACATATATCTAATATATCTAGTTATTTAAGATGAATAATGACATCGTCTGCCAAAAGCTAAATAATATGTCCCTTTCCACCAATATGGACCCACTGCAGGTCTTCACTCATTTCTTGCGCTACTGGTTCAACATATAAAGCCAAGAGAAGAGGAGACAGACAACTGCCCTGTCTTGAACCTCTCAACTGAATCCTATTAGACAGGTTTACAGTTACCTTAATCCTTGCTCTAAGCTCATGATAAATGCTATTAATTCACCAAATTGCATTTTATTGAGGCCAAATCGCTTTAGTAATTTATATAAAATACCAAACTATCACTTTAAAACACCATGTATCCAAACTAACCAGAGCCATGCTTGTACCCTTTTTTGAGTATTGTCTATAATACCAAGGCACTCCAATATTCTAATACAATCCAGTGTTTGGCGCCTTCTGATAAATTAAGTTTGATATTCATTGATCTCGTCTGGTAAGAAAGTCTCATATCTTTTGCAACTGATTGAGATAAATAGCCTATGTAGTCTACATTCAAGAGTGAGATTAAATTAAAAGTGAGATTGATAAAAAAAAAATGTCTGGGTAAAATAGTGATAATGTTTTCTTTATATGATGATGGAGCCCTCCCCTCTCAAAGGTTCCAGTTAATATGGAACAATAGCAGAGGTGCTGGCTACCCATCACTGCCTGGTGATGTACTGGACTTTATATTTTATATTAATCAATCCCACACTAAATAATGCATTGCAGATGTAGTGTTACTAACTTTCTCTGCACGGTTACTTTCATTTAATGTGATTGTGGATAGAACAAAATAGGAGAAGGAATGCTAAAGATATTATGGCATGAATGTGGCTAGATTGTCAACATGGCAAATATCTGCCCATATTGGATGGTGTTTTTTTTTTGTTTTTTTTTTACTGACTTGTATTGATCAAACCTGAGTCTGTGTCATGTGTGTTTTATTTATCACTGTTTTGTTTTGTCTTCTCTTTCCCAGTCCGAACAACCCAGTCCAGCCAGTTCCAGCTCCAGTTCAGGCTTTGCTCCCACACACCACAAACGACAAGGTAATTTATCTGCATCGGGTACATACGTCACAGCCTATGTCATGCTCATTGACTTTTTCTGTCAGTCACATGGATTGTGTAGTTTGGTCAGTGTTAGCGACAGAATTTTCATTTGTTATCCACCCTGTTGGCTCTGAGATCAACCGAACATAGAGCAGGAGAGACAAACTGCCTTCCCTTTCCCCCTCCATCCGGCCTGTGACCTGATGTCAAAAATATAACATAATCTGGCTCACAAGTGTTTTATTTCATTTCATCATTTGTTTTTGTTGTTCAACACCAACTTAAACTACACCTTCATATGCAAGTGAATTTTATTTATTTATTCATTTATTTTTTCCAGCAAAGTTGACTTTTATTTGGGAGGAGACTAGTCACAGGAAATGCAATGTATTCAGTTACCACCGCTGACGTTCGTTTGTTGTAGACAGCGGATTCATTTTAAATATGTAAATATGTGGGGGCAGTTTTATTCAGTCTGTGGGAGAAATGAACAAGTTGGAGCTGTTTGATGAAGACCTGCAGGTAACGGGATGCACACTACCAACAACTCAGTTTCCCAACATTATCAGGTTGGCTGATATGAGTTTAAATCTGACGTATTGCCAAACGGGCGCATCTGCTTTCTTTGGACAGCACATGCTCCACCATCGTCTTGTCAGTCAGATCTCGCCATGCTAAAAGTTAAATGTGACTCCTGTTGTGCTGCAGTTCTGTTGCTGCGTGGAGTAGACACCTGTAGTCGTAGCATCTGTCACCAGACTATTGTATATTAAAAAAGTATGATGACTGACTGGGGGTGATTGTCAAGTAAAATGATATGGGTGGGAAATAAGCACCTGCCATTGGCCCAATGCAGTAGATTTATAAAGTCGCTGAATGATGCAGTGACTTTGATCAAGACACGGTGGCGGGTTAGCAATTTGGACAGGAGATCAGACGGGGAGTTGATTTATAAATCTAACCTGTCAGGGCAGCAATACATCTGTGTTGCTGCAAGTCTGCTAAGTACTCTGGCATGATGCTGGATTTCCAGTGTATAACTATTTTAGACATTAAAAAAGAAAATCTGCTTGGGATTTTTTTTCCGACGTGGTTTAACCAATCATCTTCAGCACAGCAAAGGCATAGTTCCACCTACCAATGATATAAGGCAGACCAATGTGCGCGAGCCAATCAGAGGTGGCGTAGCGTGGGTTTTGCCAAGAAACGTGATTGTGGTGAGGTATCCCTGCAATTCAACTCAAATGGAAGCATAGTTCATTAAATCTGGCGAAGATATAGCCTAACTTGAGAAAGGAGTTTAGATGATGCTGGGCATGGAAAAGGGAACATGATGTAGATGGGAAGCCGATCAGCACTTGGTGCCACAAATTGAGAGAGCCAGGATCTTGCTTCTGCAGTGCGTGTTAGAAGAAGCTACCGTACGGCAGCAGCCATAGGACAGTGTTTGACCGTCATGAATTAGGTACCAGTCACAAAGCTTCAGTCCATGTCCTCTGTCAGACAAGTGCATTACCAGGAACAATGTGAGGACAAAACTACCTAGACAAAGCCGTCTGCTTCACATCAGCATGAGAAAATGAGACATTATACTGTGCACTTCGTCATACCAAGAATAAAAAAATTGATAACCATTTGTGAGAATTTAATTAATTAATTAAAAATATTTTCATCTTCATGAGATTTTTAAAAAAATTTTAAACCCAGACAAATGTGACCAAAAAGTATGATTTTAGAATCCACCAGCCCCTTTGTTTGATGGAAAAAAATGTCATTTCCACCACTGAATGAAATCTGTGTAAGCCTGATCACAGTCTGACATCATGATAACTGGCTATCACAGCAAGTGCAAGCTTTCCATAAGTTATTTATTAGGAAAAAAGCACTGTCAAAAGATCATTTCTATACAGATGGGGTTTTTTTTAAATATGAAGAAAATATGAGTGCATTTTTACAGTGTAGTTCAGAGGGCTGATAGAGTAAAGAAAATATGGTGCGACAGCAAGCATCTGGACATCAGTTAAACCAATGTTAGCAGCACACAAGTCAATAGAAGTGATAACTTCCATTTCGCAAAGAAATGCATGTAACCCCTTCATTATTAAAGTCTACTCTACATGTATTGTATGAGTCATGGACAGACATGGATATAAACTGCAACCTGACTGGCAGAGGCAAGCAGCACATGGCGGTAATTTTCGTATTAAAAGATTTTCTGGGCGATTTTTGGCTAATATTTAATAGCGACGGGTGACAAGGCAGGCAGGAAATGGAGAGCGAGGATAGTGACTTGCAACATGTGACTATTTAGTGACCAAGGCATTTCGGACATCCCAAAATCATAGTATAAAGTAATAATGTTACATGTTTCAGCTAACTTTTCCAAAAAAATTGTAATTTCTTTTTTCCCCAAATTCTGACTTGATTTTTGAGATATTTGGATTTCATTCTGATCATGTTTTTTCTCAAACCATTGCTAAAATATATTTTCAGTGTAAATAATCTAAATCTCTTATTTGAAAATGAAAACAAAGACACTGGCAGTCAGTGATACTAGCAGAGCACCATCCTCATTCCACTTCGACTTTTTTTGACCTCCAAAACTGTTTATGTTGGTTCACAGCTCGGTTTCAGGCAATGAAAATATGGACTGAATGTCATCATAACTGCTCAAAATGATGTCCAAAACTATAAAAAAATAAATACATTAAAAAAAACGTGAAAAAAGCGTGAAAAATCTTTTAAAGATAGTCCAGAATGTATTGTTTGGTCCAAAAAGGAACAGTTTCTCTTCTTGAGGGTGACCTCTGCTTGTTTGTTTGTAATTTTCTCTGGATGCAGTGGTGGACTTCATCATCAGGAAAAGGGTGGCTATTCCTGCCACCACCCACACAGGTAACAGTTCCTCTGAGACCTGTGAGGCCCCCACACCCTTTTCACATGTGCATGGAGAATATCTTTTAAGCTTGTCTATATGCATGAAAACTCATGCATCTCTTTGCAGTTATGTGGTATCAATGATATGATACCATTCTCAAGAGCACCCATCACTGCTGATCCAGCAACATGTGTACATATGTCTTCTTGCACTCTATGATGTCTTTGTAAGGGAACACACAATTATATATTTATTATAATATTACATTGTTGTCCAAAAACTATTAAAAACACATCAGTGAGTCACACTGTTGCACTGGGTGACATATTCCTAGATTACCATGAACACACACACACTGTAGTTTATTTTGTCTCAATCCCACAAGATAGTGTGTGTGTGGGACCGTGCGAGGTATGTGCGATAGTCCACCACCGAAAATATATCCCAACAAATTCACAGTTTTCTCAAAACTGCAGTGAGCAGTTGTTTTTAAAAATGGCTAAATCATTTCATAAAAGAAACTATATATATTTGACTGATATATGTATTTATTTTGTTAAGACTTACCTCATCAGTAGGAACATGTTGGATCAGAGCTGAGAGCCGCAGGCCAGTTAGGAAGTTGAGAGACGGACTAACACATTGTTGGCTTTGGTCTGTCTGTGGAATTTATGGACAACAAGAAAAATATAGAATAACTGCAGCCATGTCCTTTTTAAAAGAAAAAGTGTAAATGTGTCTTTGGCCCTCCTGGAATCAAACCAGCAACGGTTCTGCTGCCACAAGCTCCACTGGACCATCCCATCATCAAGCCACCTCACATCATGATTTGCTGCCTTGTTGTTGTTGATTTATACATTTTGTTATAATGCAGCCTTTTACTGAAATTATTATGTACTTCAGTATTTTTTTCCCCTCATCGTTCTTAAAACTGAATTATCACATTGACATAAGTATTCAGATCCTTAACTCAGTTCTTAGTTGAAGCACCTTTGGCGGCAATTACAGCAGCGAGTCTTTGCACACCTGGATTTGGGGAATTTCTGCCATTCTTCTCTGGAGGTCCTCTCAAGATCTGTCAGGTTGGATGGGGGCCCTTGGTGGATAGCCATTTTCAGGTCTCTCTAGAAATGTTCGAAGTGGTATGAGTCAAGGCTCTGGCTGGTCCTCTCAAGGACATTCACAGAGTTGTCCCTAAGCCACTCCTGTGTTTTCTTGGCTATGTGCTTAGGACTGTTGTCCTGGTGGAAGGTGAACCTTCGGCCAAGTCTGAGGTCCTGAGGGCTCTGGACCAGGTTTTCTTTAAGGATATCTCTGCTCCATTCAGCTTTCCCTCAACCCTGACCGGTCGCCCAGTCCTTGCAGAAAAACACGCCCAAAGCGAAATGCTGTCACAACCATGCTTATCCATTGGGATGGTATTGGGCAGATGATGAGCAGTGCCTGGTTTCCTCCTGAAACAACGCTTAGAATTACGGCCAAACAGTTCAATCGTGGTTTAATCAGGCCAGAGAATCTTGTTTCTTGTGTTCTTTAGGGGCATTTTTTTTTTTGCAAACTATCACTGACGATAGGCTTCCATTTGGCCACTGTACCATAAAGCCCAGATCGGTGGAGTGTTGCAAGGATAGTTGTCCTGTTGGAAGTTTCTCCCATCTTGGTTCTTTCTTACCCTGCCCTTCTCCCCCGATTGCTCAGTCTTTGAGTTGCCAGCTTTAGGAAGAGTTCTGGGTTTTCCACACTTCTTCCATTTAAGAATTATGAAGACCGTGCTCTTGGAGACCTTCAATTCAGCAGAAAGGTTTTATAGCGTTCCCCTGATCTGTGCCTCGACACAATCATGTCTCTTGGCTTTGAAGGCAGTTCCTCAACCTCATGGCTTGGTTTTTGCTCTGATAAGCATTGTCAGCTGTGAGTCCTTATATAGACAGGTGTGTGCCTTTCCAAATCATGTCTAATCATGTAAATCTAGCACAGGTGGACTCCAGTCAAGGTGAAGAAACATCTCAAAGATGATCAAGAGAAATGGGAAGCACCTGAGCTAAATTTCATTATGGTGCACTGAGTAAATTGAGGGGGGAAATGTATTTAAATGATTTAAGCATAAAGCTGCAACATAACAAAATGTGAAGTGAAGGGGGCTGAATACTTATTTAATGAAACTCAATTCTATTCTGGTCTCATGTGTTCTGTCACACTGACTCACAGTGCTGGGCCCGTTGCAGTCAGTCATGCAGGATTTGCACTCAGACGACAATGATGAGGATTCAGAGGACGACGATGACAATGACATGGACTCTGACGTGGAGCGACCACCACACACACATCTCACACACCATCAACGCAGGTTAGTAATTGGTCACAAACAAGCCTGGTTGTTGACTGAACTGTTTGAAACTGTACTCACAGACACATAGTTAGGGTTGTTGGGGATTTTCTGTATAACCCCTTAGTACAATGGGTCTTGGCTTGTTCTTAAAGGGGATGGTGCTGTCAAAGGCAGGTCTGGGTCTAGCGTGGGGCTCTGATTAGCCCATTTATGCAAGACTCCAGTTAGAACTTGTCTTAATTTACACTTTATCCTCAGTTTACTTCACTGTACCCCCAGCTAAGTGCCTGTAAATATGCTTCCAGGTTGGCTATACCCCTGCAGTAAAGGCAGCATTATTAACTATAGTATAGTCATGTCAATCAGTTAACATTGTACAGACTGATATGAGAGTTTAAACCACTGTGCTGTTTACATCGAGGCCCTATAATCTGGCACCTTTAAAGCTGCACACATTTATCTTGCAATACTCACAATGACTGAACTGACTAATATGAAAGGTGTCGCTTTCAGTGATGAACCCACAGAGAATTATCACCAAGCTCATGGAGCTTTTTCAGCCTCGTGCAGCTAATTTTATGGTTACAAACTGACATTTGAAACATTAAGTGGCTAAAGAGCCAGATATTTCTTCCCAGTAAGTGTGTTGAGACCAAAACAGAACTAAAAGTAGAGTGAATGTTTGATTTACATACATTAGGTGAACACAACTCCACATAAATAGCAACGCTGCTCTGTGTCTGCAGGGTGTTTTTGCTAACTGAAGTTAAACTCAGCTTTAAATACTGGGATTGCCAAAAAAACTAACCTTAACTGAAGAGTTTGTTCTTTTCTCCCGTTACTCCCAGGGTCAGTTTAAGTAATGGCAGTGAAAGTGACAGCTCCTCACCCTCACCCCCATCCCGCAATGAAGCCCCTCCCTTATTAAAGACTACTAATAACCAGGTAAGATTATTATATTATATCAGATATCAGGTATTTTGTCCGTGCAATTTAATGTACCACAAGGAGAACCAAGATGTGAATGTATTTAGCTCCAAGTCCAGCGGAGTGACCATGACTCGATGTGTTTCCCCTGCCAGATACTGGAAGTGAAGAGTCCCACCAAGCAGACCAAACAGAGCAAGCAGGACAAGAACAAAAGCTTAGACTGTGACAAGGTACAGGCTGCTATTTTTTTTTTGCTTTTCAGTATAAAGTAGCCCATATTATAGAACAGCACTTCAGTAGAGTCTGGCACTTTATACCACACTATTCAGACAGACATTGGGTTTGACTGGTCTGACGTGTCATCCAGCCTCACTTCACATTCTTGCTCCTGACAATAGGGTAATACTACATGTCCCTGATGCTGTTTGGCTTTCAAAATACCAAAAATATGAATTTACATGTTTGTTTTAGACTTCATTTCTGTTCTGGAAATGTATGCAAATGTGTGCATTTTTAACTAGATAATGCCTCCTATGGATATGTAAGCATTTGATTTCAGAAAATGTAAGTAATCGACTGGGGAAGTTTCATGGTGATCTCTATTATTTAAACTGTTTACACTGTTTACCTGTAGTGTTAACTTTTCAGGAGAAATGTGAGGGAATTTGACTGAATTGAGAAAATACATCACTAGGAAGGTGTATTAGAATATCGATGTAGTTATTGGAGCTGTTTGCTGCTCTGCTCGCCAAATGCAACTTTGCCAGATGGTGTGTGTGCGTGCGTGCGTGCGTGCGTGCGTGTGTGTGTGTGTAAATATGGCTCTTGTGTCAAATGCTGTAGCCTTGGCCAAGTCTGGTATAAATGGGTTTATCCTGCACCTTACTGTATGGCAGTGGCCTGTGAAAAGCCATAAGCTAACAAGGTGTTCCTGTGTTTCCCAGGCTTATCTGGACGAGCTGGTGGAACTGCACAAAAGACTGATGACACTAAGAGAAGGTCATATACTGCAGCAGGTATGTCTGATTCACTGTAATGTATTGTCACTGCAATCTGACGGTATTACATTGTGATTACTGTCACGTCCATTCTGATGTAACTTTCTTATGGAACCTTCCTCCTCTAATTCAGCATTAACATCTCCCACAATTCATCTCACATGGCACACACTTCAGATGAAGTTAAACTTATGGATGCTTAAATACTTGCATGCTTCCAAGTTGTAAGTGAATGCTCTAGATTCAGAGTCAGTGTGCTGCACTGCAGTCATCTGATGGTTGAAGCTGCTTCCTCAGCCTCTGCTATACTTGATGTCTCCCTGTATTTCTGTTTACGTCTATAGTCTCTCTAGTAAATGATGAGGTCCAGAGGGAAAAACTTGGCCTGAATGCTGAGGACATCATTTCTGAGATGAGCTGAAAAAATTTCTCTTATCATCTTTGTACATAATTCGAAGTGAATAACTCGGGCTATGTGGGTGGATGTTTTTTTTTTCTCCCAAGGGTTGTGCCACTGTTGTGGTTTTTTTTTGGTTTTTTTTACACTTGAACACTTAATAAAAAAAATGAACATTATCTTGCCCTTCTATTTCTATCACACAGTGCTACAGAATGCCCCATGGTAAAAATAGTTAAGTTGTCCTCAACTTCCCTGTTTGGAACTGTCACCCTTTACAGACGGATGATGCCCTGTGACACAAGAGCCTTGCCCCCAGTGTCTGTATGCTCGGCCATCGCTCGCTATCAGTCTGATATTTAAAAAGCTAGCGAGCGATTTGTGTGTTTTTTCCCTTTAAAAAATAGGCCCAGTGATGATTGTGTTGGTCGGTTAAAGGTCTAGTGCTGGCTGTCAAAAACATTCAGTTGGTATTTATTTTCATCACCTTCAGCGGGATCTCTGGAACATCCTGATTTATAAACTCTATCATTGGCTAATGTAACGTAGGGGTGTAAAGATGAATTGATCCAGATTGATATGTTGATTCAGTGATCGATACAAAGGTAACTCATGTTTTCAGTCGAGTTGTGCTGTCTGAAATAGAAACGGCAGGGTTCTCACGGCAAGTCCTTCTGTATAGACACACATGCACCTGCTTTTGTTTTAAGCCTCCCGTGGACACATGTTGCAAATTAGTGTTTTGCTACCAACACTAAATACAATGCTTGTGGCGCTTGTGCATAATTGTATGTTACAGCTCCAATGCTACGCCTGTGTCAAATAAATAAGGCTAACTTGATTAGGAGAGCAAAGCACTGGTGTGATTTAGAGAACTGAAATCATTTGGTCTCAAGCTTTTGTACTGGAACCCATTTTCTAATCACCCTCTGTAGTACATACAGTCTGACTTCTTATAACCTCAAGGATAAATCCAGAAACTATTATTATTTTTTGTATAAAATAGTTTATTTGATACAATATACAAAGAGAAACTAAAACACTTGTGTGATACGAGTATCATAGTGTTTATAGCAGAATCTGTCTCGGAACAGTTGTTGCATATTAGAACAGGTTTATTGCCTAATTAGCCAGGATTTGGTGGCTTCTTAAATTTTATTTGAATTGTAGAAAGTTTAAATGATCGTGCAGAGAGCTCCGGGACTTTGTTCCTCTCACAGAAATGGACATTTTGCAGAATGGACCTTCAAAATTGCCACTTGAGGCTGCTCTGGTGGATTTACTGCATGTCTGTAATCTCACGGTGTATTTGCAGCACAGCTTAGGTGCAAGTCCATTTAATCACAAGCTTTGTATAATAAAAAGTCAATAAAGTGTGCTAAACTTTAGCAGTTATGGTACCCTATTGCTTTTTGTCCAAGATTTTCAAAATTCAGTCATCATTTACCATCCACTGAACTGTTCCTTTAATTGTAGGCTGGTGGCAGGGACCAGGTAATTAAATCATAGGACAGATCTAAAAATATAATTGAATTCACAAACAGTTTCAAATTTCAAATTCCACTATCAATCAGAAAACACTGAATGTAGTTGAGGTTATGGCTTCGATATTATCTCTTACATTCCTACATTATTATCTTTTACGGGAAGTTTGCCTGAACCACCAAGCTCCAGATAAAAAATGAAAAATGCTTGGTTCCCCTCGTTTCCCCTGATCTCAGGCATAATATCACTGCATGCCTGTACTATTGGTCAGCTTCATTGTTGCACTGGATTAGAAGAGGAGCTGTGATCTGTTACAGATCCTCTCCAATCTGCAGCTTCATCTGGAAGCAATTAATTATTTGGTTAACCTCTCTCCTCTTTCCTAAGAGATTGCATGTTTCTTGCTTATATTCTCGAGGCCTCTCATATGACGGTATTAGTGGATCTTCCCAGCTGCGGCTGCCAAGTTTTGTTCTCCTAACAAGACGTCTGGCTCGAAAGAAAGAAAGAAATCACCATCCAAAACGGCATCAACCGCGCACGGCTTTAACTTGCACAGTAATCAGGCTAATCTAGCCGAGTTCACCAACTGGCTCCACTTCCTGTTACAAGAGATGGGAATGATTAACTCCCAGCCTCTCCTGCACGCTGGTGGAGACCACATATTGTATCACAGAGAGCACTGTGATGCAGATGGTCTTGACGGTGGGACCCAACATGAGTTTGGTAGCTCTTTCCAGTTGAAGGGGAATCCTAAACAGCACTGAAAATGAGACCTGACTATCAAAAGGTTGAATGAGAGAGGTAACGCCTGAGCATCTGACTTTAATCTGCCCTGTCATGAAAACGGGCTGTAATTTTCCCCACATTTTTGTGAGCTCTACCTACACCAAGCTATATTGGATGGTATTCCTTATATACTCCCCCAGGAGTCCCAACCTCAAGCCTCGTTTTCACTTCTGGTCTGAAGTCTGAAACCAATAATACACAGGAAAGGTACAAGAGGGAGGACGCCTTGCTCATTTTCATAAACATTTCTACCCTACGTCTGACCACATCACACGTGTCCACACACATTCTTTTCCTCTTTTCGCTTGTAAACCAAACTTTTCTGCTGAACCACATAGCTGTGGGCTTTTCTGACAGGCCTAGCCTTTGACATGTTAAGTCAAAAAAGTTTTACTGATCCAATTAAACCATTACATGTTTCAAACAGTCGTACACACAGGAAGTTCTGAGAAATTTAATTTCTGTTCTGTCTTTTTAAAAGGCTAATTTTCACCCTCAAGTCAAAGTTAAGTTAATTTTCAAACGTGAAGGACGTTGATTTAAAGGCCCACATTTGTGCACTTTTGTTCTCTTTTGCTTAACATCTTATTTAATGTTTTATTTTCTTATGGCAGCAGCTTTATGAGCAGTTACACCTAGATGTTGTAAGACATATTTGATGTTTCTTTTCCATATGCAGTATAGTAATAATGCTTCTGAAATGAAGACTGACTGACAATGTGATGTGCGTTGTTTTTGGAAATATGACTCATGAAATTACAAGCATATGCAGACTAAAAGTTCTCATCACTAAGCCCTGTCTATACAAATAAATCTGGTGCTTACCCATCATCCTCTCTGTTTTCCAGATTGTGAATCTCATTGAAGAGACTGGACACTTCCACATCACAAACACTACTTTTGACTTCGACCTTTGCTCCTTGGACAGAAGTACAGTGAGAAAACTTCAGAGTTACCTGGAAACCTCTGGACTGTCCTGAGGCTCTGAGCAGCTGGCTGCTGGATCTCTGTCTCCACATAGACCTTTTGATTTTTCTTGGAATAAAACTCCAAACTTTGGATGCAATGCGAAAGCCCCGCTGTGGCTGGGTCCCGTTGCTGCGTGTCCAGCCTGCTGGTTGGACTGGGCTCTCTGAATGAAGAGGCGGTCCTGCTACAGAAACCAGAGCCAGGTGTGGTGGGGATGAGCCCTGTCGATCAGGAGATCACCCTGAAAGCCTTGAAAACTTGATTTATTGGAAAAAGAAAAGAAAAAAAAGTGGGGATTGGCGACCTTGTTGCTCTTAATGAATGTGCATATTGTTACCATGTATGTTTCTTGATTTGTTGTTCATTGTGACAAATGCATGGTCAACATTGCCTTACAACATTGTAAGTCTTATTTATTGAATTTAATTTGCAGGTGTGTGTGTGTGTGTGTGTGCGTGCGTGTGCGTGTGTGTGCGCGCATGTTTGCGTGCGCGTGTGTGTGAGAAATGGCAAAAAAAACAACAAAAAAAACAGCAGAATTAGACTTTGTTGAAGCACTTCACAACAGGCATATCTTTGAATCTGTGTGACAGTTGATCATTACTACTCATAACACTCAATATGTCACTGACTTGAACTGAAGATGAATGTCATACTGAATCATTTCAATGGGAACAAAACGCTGCCACAGCACGTATGAAGGGGACATGGAAGGATTCAGATTACGGTCCATTACAAACACATAACGTGCGCGACACTGTTGGAAATATTGTTTTTGTTTTATGAATCATATCTAAGTGTGCAACCTGCATTGTGCAAAAAACTACTTTCAGCAGCCTTGCAGAAACTCTCAATCGTGCAAGGTCAGTTTCTTTTCTCTTTTTTTTATTACTTTAGAATCCAGTGGATGCCTTCCCAGTAGATGAAGGGGAGTGGTTTGGATTACGGCAAGCAGTGCTGTGATGAAGCTTGATTCAACCCAAATGCCGTCTTTTGAAAAGATTAATTATGCTTTTTTCAACAGTAGGGTGCTTCGATCAGGATCGTTGGGGCTGATCACAGATTGCTGGAAGCAGTATTGTCTGATGCCCGTCACTGATCAAAGTGTTGTTTCTTAACTTTATTATCATCTATAGCTAATAGTTATTATTGGCAAATTAGAAACACCATTAAAGGTAATAAAGGAAAGGAAAGACGCGCTGCTTTACGGTCAGCATGTGGTTCAGTTGGACATTTGCCAGGTTATAATCTGTTCCTCCCGTTCCGTCTTCCCTGTCCGGGACGATATGGCATTTTAGCGGCACGATTGCTCATCAATCGGAGCCCCCTTACTTTCCAGTCGCTTACAAACAAGTTTTAGTGCACTGACCCAAGCAAATACCACAAGAGGAAGGCTGTTTGTGGGTTTCCTTTGTGAGAAAACGGAACAAGGGTATAAGGGTCATAACACGTTCTCGTTCCCAAACTTGTCACATACAGCAGCTTGGTCGGTGGCCTTAAGCTTCAAACTGAGACGATCTAGCTACACCTCTAGTGCTTCACTCTGACTGTTCTGGCTCTTTAGAGTGTGAGAGTGGTAACCACAGCGTCAAACTTGAAAGTGTAGGACTACTGACCAGGATGTCAAGAACTGGTGTGGTACTGTTGGGGAAGCTGTGCCTACAAACCACAAATGTATTTTAAGAGTCAGAATCCAGTTGGAATCTCAAAGCATTACAACTCAAAATGGCAACTCAGCCTGGGATAACGGCACACGTTTTAAACATCTTCATGGCGTTACACTCAGTTGTATACCTGCCATTTGTTTTCACACCACTGCACACCGGGCCAAAGACTGCATCTGATTTTTGTGCTTAAAACGGCAATTCTTACTACTAAATGAGGCCTAAAATATTGCTGTTTGTCCAGCTTTCAGAATCTGTAGGATCATAACACTACATCATTTCATGCAAGTTCAACATCATTTGGCAGTTTTTTTATTCCCATGTTTTGACACTGTACAAAGTAAGACACAAGTGGCACTGATCACTAAGGTGAACGTTCTCATGATAGAACCGAAGATACTTTTTTTTTT
>CAEMYA010000461.1:346859-373550 GCA_903131615.1 Diplodus sargus
TTTTTTCCTAAACCAAATCCAGGAATAATGTGCTGCAACTTAAAGAGAGCTTTGTTGTGTCTGCTCATTTTTTTTGCCACAGGGCCAGTGAGTCATGCCAAAAGCATAGCGAATAGTTTCAGCCGGTTTAGGACACTACTAATGTTTGTCTACAGAATTTGATTTAAAGGAAGTGCGATCTCTTTGCCATCAACGGAAAAGGATTTGTCGAACAGACCGAGCCCTGTAAAGAGGAAAAGGAGAACAAACTCCCTTCGTGGAAGTCAGAGACGAGTGATTAGACAGCTCCTGTGTTCCGCATTTCTGAAACGTGTGAAATGTTTCTGGGTAAATTTAACACAAAAAAATAAAGCCAACAGGAGTTTTGGCTGACAGGTACTGTTACGGGTGTAAGAAGAAGAAAAAAAAGATTGTATTTATTTTGTGGGAATTTGAGTTTTTGAAATCAAAGCTCGGCATTCGTTTTTTCTAAGGAGAGGACCTTTGTTGGATCTTTTTGCCGGTCTGACTAACTGAAGTTCAGCCTGGTGTTCATTGTGTTCCTTTCCAAATGACCTTAAAGGGTTTTTCTCGCCCTCTGTTCTGTCTTATGGTTTCTTGTGTATTTTGAGGACATACAATAAATATTCTGTATGATGTACAGATGAGTTGTTAATGAACCTTGTGAATGAGCATTCTTTTCGATTGTTTATTTAGTTTTTAACTGGCCTGACACATCTACTTTTACTGGCATTATTATTTTTTTGAGTATTGTGTTATTGTTATTTCTAGGTACCTTCCACAAACGTCAGCTGTACTGGTATTGTATTTTAGTTTCAAATGTTCCCAAAATGAACTCCCATCATCCACTGTGAAGATACAAGTGTTGACGATATGTTAAAGACGTCTATGTTCTGTGTTGCACAGATGTCTATTGAATTCAGCATGCTAACCAGCTAACCCTGGCCCGTCATGTAATAGCTCTTTGTATCGTTAGAGGCGTCGTTTCAGGTCTGACCTCAGTCCAACATTAGAGGATGAAGAGGAGTGCTGCCCCAAGGGTGTATTTGAACAGTCACGTTGAAGACACCCGGTCGGTCACTGAACGGAACAGTGGGAGCAACAATGTCTGAAGTGACCAGTATCACCACCAATGCACTCCCAACTCCAAAACCACATTCAGTGGCAAAAATAAAGCAAATCAAGAGCTAATACTGGCAGTGCTTTCCATTCAGGGCATTTAGCTGACACTTTTTTTCCAAAGTGACTTCCAGTAATTCACACATTCAGGGCGGTGGCTGCCATGCAAGGTGCCGGCCAGCACATCCGGAACAGTTTGGGTTTCAGTATCTTGCCCAAGGACGCTCCGACATGCAAGACCAGGGGAATCAAACCAGCCATCTTCCGATAACGCGACGCTGGCTCTACCCCTGAGCCACAGCTGCCCCCTTTCCACTGCTGGAGATGGCTCAAAGCCAGAAAGTGACGAAGATTTTTAATGTTGAACTATGTTGATTTCTTCTAGGCTGGTAAGTAAACAGCTGGTAATGTCAATGTTAGCTACTTGGGGTGTCCACCCCCAGGGTCAATTCAAGCCATCACTGTCTTCCTGGTCATCTGCCTGGGGTGTGAATTACAGATGGCCATATCTTATATACAGCACGTTCTAGGCTTACAAATACCAAAAATCATAGTTATCTGTGGTGTTCGTGGAACTTTAAACAGCTGTAAATGGGTAAAGGGTCAGTAATCTCTGAGTTGTTGGTTCTGGGATCAACATGTTGAACCCCCCCCCCAGTTCATGACAAAAACTGTGCCGTGCATGTTCTTTTTACATCGGTCTTAGTGGGTGGTCTGATAGAAGAAAAAGTTGGAAGTCATCCAGTTTCCCCATTTATTGTGGGCGAGGAAGACTCTCGCATGCTTTCATCAGTCTCCATGTCACACATCTTAGCAGGCCTGCGCTGGAACAACCTGTTCCTGCTGACTGCAGGCTGAATGTTAAAAATGTCTCTGTGGAGGAGTTGGTAGGTGTTCTCCTATATTTAGTTGTGGAGTAAATCTGTGCTCCTTCAGTCCATTTACATTCTGTGGATTTGATGCAAGAGTCGTGTGTTTGTACCACCAGCAACTGTCCAAATGTACACAGAAAACACGAAAAAGGATATGGCCTGAGAGGGTTCATGTTCCTTTTGATTTTGATTGACCTTATGACCTTTCTCCTGGCGAGCGTCGTATCTTTAGCTCCTCTGTGTGAAAGCGGCAGCATGCTTGTCGACTCTTCCCAAACACACCTAGCACTGGAAGCTGGGGTGAGAGGTCAGCCATGCCTCCCTAATGCCTCTCCAAGAACCACAGCTCTGGATTTGTTTGTGTCGTTGTCGTCTCAAAGAGAGTAATTTTTACAAATTGTTCACTTAAATTCATGGCGTTGCACTCCCTCACCTTCACGCGTGACCAATCTCTGCATAAAGTGGGTGAAAATGTTTGAAAAGAAATGCCCAAAAAAGTCGAAAGACCCAAAAAGGTCTCATCAATTTTATTTTATTTTACTATAAAGCCCAACATCACCATCACACTGCCACGGTGGCAGTGATTTAGACTGGGCGAACAAAACAATCATTTAAATGATGTTTTTTCAGACATTATGTCCTGATGATCTTGTTGTTGGGAGAGCAGTTAAACGAGCAGCCCCTTTTTAAATGATGAATTTACAGAAACAGTGCGCTGTAGTGTTTCAGGAGGCCTTCATCAACAGCCCTCTGACCTCATCTGGTGCCATCATCAGGTCAGGGTTTGTCTGGTCCTTTGTTGCTGTACTGTGTGTTTAGGGCTGATTACAAAATGTAAGCATGCTGGCACACCCATCTACTCCTGAAACAGCACAGCTGGGCTCTTCTCTGCCAGAATTGCACAGAGCCACCCAACAACATGGAGGAAAATCCAGTCCTCCCCGTCTCTGGGCAGCACGGCCCTTCCTGATGATGTGATCATGAGTTGCAAAGCAAAGATGGATCTTTGACCCAGTGGATCCAGCAGCCACAAGGAGACATCAGTCTGTTACTGTGTTACTTACTGCTCCCACAAAAAAATCATTACAAGAAAAACTCAAATAGTTACGAACCATGGTAACAAGGTAAGTCATCGTCAAAGACAAACGTTACACGTGAAAACTGAACCTAGCAGGTGCTAGCTCGTTTACTTTAGTTTGTATGTGCAATTTGTTTGGGGGGTGGAGGTCTCAGTGAGTTTCAGAAGGAGAAGAAGTCATCTGGTCTGGTCATACGTTGTACAAGTGAGAAAAAAAAGTACAGGAGAAGTAGTTTATCATGCTCTAAAGGCACAATATGTCATTTCTTTATTGTTAAAGGGATATTCCGGTGTAAATTTCATCCATGTTCTAACACACTGTTACACTGAGTAGGACCCCCCCCTCGAGAGATCAAGTTTGCACACCGCTAGCTCACGTAGTTTTAGGATCCTCAGAAACGACCGCACAACAACAATACACTGCAGTAAATGGATCCAACTATAAACCGCCACCAAAAAGCCACAAATAATGCTCAGAACAGCACCGAACTTCAGCAACAGTACAAATAGGGTCTCAGCACATAGTCTGGGGCATCTACCCTCCGCTAGCTTAGCTGGATTTCTATTGTGAAGCTAAAAACAGATTTCAACTCTCCTCCATCAGTTTCCCGGTCAGGGAAGTCCCGATGCGACGATTACCGAGTGTGGTTAGAAATGCCCAATTCCGTTCTTTTCCCTGTCCACTCTTGATAATAACTGTTATAAACTGGTACGTAAGACACATATGAACTTTGATTGCTTTTCTGTGGAGTCATAATCATACATTCCATCCTTGAGCCGCGGAACTCTACTGCACTCGGTAATCGACTCGTCGGGACTTCCCGTCAACAGGAAGCTGCTGCAGAAGAGTGGTAAATTTTGTTAGCTTTTCAGTAGAAATCCAGCTAAGTTAGTGGAGTTTTGATGCCCCAGACTGTGCTGAGACCCTAATTGTACTGTTGCTTAAGTTTGGTGCTGTTCTGAGCATTATTTGTGGCTTTTTGATGGCGGTTTCTTGTTGGAGGCATATACTGCAATGTATTGTTATCGTGCGGTCATTTTATGAGGTTGCTAAAGCTTCGTAAATTAGCATTCTGCTAACTTGATCTCTCGAGAGGGAGTCTAATACAGTTTCACGGTGTGTTAGACCATGGATTAACTATACACCGGAATATCCCTTTAAGCAACCACTACTGCTGATGAACGTTTATCTACGTGACTCGGACAGAAACGTTCACGGACGAGGCCGGGTTTAAAATTCTTATTCAAGTTACGTTTTTTTTTTTTTATCAAGTTCACTGACTTTCCTCCTCTCTCTCTCCGACCGGTCATCTGGTTTCTTCCTGGAAGTCGGTGACAGGCGACTGAATGAAACACGCGTTACTTTGAATCACAGTTACACAGTAACTCTTGTTCGAATGCTGATAGTTTAAGAACACAACAAAAGATCCAGTCTTTGAGGTGTTAATGCATTAATCTTATATATAATATCTTTAGTCACATCGTACTTACACCTCCTCATGACTTTATGAATCGTCCCTCATTTCAAACAGCCCCAGTACATGAAGCATGAGCTATTAAAGTCCTGCAGCTCCACTCCAGCTGGCTTTTGTCCACATGCCACAGCTCTGGGTTCAGACCTTTATGATTGTTTTCATATCTTTTTTTCTTTTCTTTCTGCAGCGTTTGGATGATCCACAGCGCAATCCCAACACACTCCCACTCCCTCTGATGTTTTTACTGAGCCAAAGTAGCCTCGTTAAAGGTCACAAGGTCAATGCTAATAGCAAAGGGGGCCAAGCATGAACCCAACACATGCCATGAACCGCTTACAATTGTGCTGCAACTCAAAAACTCTTAAGAAGGATCAAATATTTACATTGGACCAAAGGTCAGAATTGTGTTCTGTTGTCAAAAAGGCTAGGGGCTTGTGTTTTAACCTCCTGACATTAGCCAGAGCGGGAACATTTCAGAGTTTGTCCGGACAGAACAGAAGATTATAGACAAGATCCAGATGAAACCTTCACACATTGTTCCTTTTCAGTCAGGTGAACATGAAGACAAACCAAAGAAAAAAATGAAAATATCTTTTGAAAAACAGCACAAAATGTAACTGTCTCTGTGCCTACGTGTCCAAACCTGGCAACCCAAATGTGGCACCAAGATATCAGGAGGCTGCAAACAGTCAATGCATCCAGCTGTTGTTCAACAAGAAGATGTTAAACTATTCTTTAAATCATGCACTGCTTCTCGTACCAGGAAACTACAGCCGATCTGTTTGATTAATTATTTTATTTTCCCATCACAACTCTCTAAATTTATTTTTACTTTCAAATTTTATACTTCACATTTCTCAAAGTTGGCCAAATATATATGAGACTGTCCTGATGCATACTGTGTGTAGCATTCCACACGGTGTGTGAAGGGATTTGGTCATTTTTTTGTTTTTATTGCATTAATTTGGCGTCTTACCACTTTATAGTTGTCTTATTAAGGCAAAAACCATTAGCAAACAATTGTCTATGTGCAACATTAACATTTATTTGGACGGTCACTCTCCTTTCAGCTCTGTTTTTGGTTTCCACCAACTCATCAAATATCTGGTTGTTTAGCTTTTAAGAGCTCTACTATGTTCACCATCTAGATGTGAAGTCATGTTCATCTGGTCCACATACTACATACTGTGCGAAATGAATAGCAATGGTAAGAATACCGGGGATGAAATGGGCCTGGGGCTAAGTTATGATATACTGTCCTATTGATAAACTGGCAGAGCCTGCTGCTGCCGGAGACGAGGTTGATGAGAGTGGAGTTCGCGAGCTTGAGAACCAAAACTATAACTAGAAACTAGAGGATGTAAGCGCAAAATGTCATTCCTTCTGCTAATGGTCTCTATCAAAATAAAACAAAAGATGTTGTAAAGGGAGAGTCAGGCAGAGTAGAGAGAGTTAGTGCAGAGCCAGACTTTCTGGAGGAATAAACAGACAGAGCTGCATCGGATTCTGACTTTCAGCTTCCTTCCTCACTCTCTTACTCTCTCCTGAAAGTTATGGCGACAGGCGAGCAAAATGAAACGCACCGTTACCTTGAAATCCTTGTGGATTCTCTGGTTTGAATGCCAGTAAAAGTTTGACAGTCCTGTTGTTTTTAGACATTTTAATGCAGAAAAGTCACACATCACATCCTAAAAACGTATGACACCTTTCATATTACATATTCGTTTAACTATCAATATATAAAAATAGTGATTAGATAAGTTGCCAAAAATAGAACACAATATTTATAATTGTGTTTTTGTTTGTGCATAATCACCTGAAACTATGAATTATTGTGTTTTTGTCGCCTTACAATGAGCCTTTACACCTTCAGATGGGGCCGGTCCTCTTCCAGGGACACTGTGGCTCTAGCGAGTGAGGTGAGGGGTGTTCAGTTGGTTTCAACCTGCAACCTCACCACTTGATGCCACCAAATTGAATTTTTAAAACAAGACTGCACACTTGCTGAGAGAATAATTGAAAAACGTTCTCTCTTCACAATTTGTGCTCGTGCTGACAGTGTGCTCCATTTTCATCGCCCTATCAGTGACACTTGTTGTGCAAAGGTTCCACAGGTTTGCTTTGAGGTCATTTTTTGTCTTGGTTTGTGGCTTATGTGTCCGTTAGCTGAAAGGGTTGAAGGACTTTCCAAACTCCTCTGGGTGAGATTACAGGTCAGAAGGTGAAGCCATGTCCATGCTCATGTGGATGCATCTGAAAACATTTGTGTTCTGGCCATGCTAACATTTCCTGGTTGTTTTCTAAATGCGAGTTATGAACAATGCAACATCAGAACAATTCCTCTGTTTTTGGTTGGCAAACAATAAAATGGAGCATGGTCAGCACAAATGGTGTAAGAAGTGGTCCTGGATGCGGACATGGAGGGATATCCACTCTGTCATTAGTGTAGGGCTTTGTTCCATCATCCTCACCTTTCTTTGTCTCTGATCCCTTTTCTGGTTTCACACAGTCATCTTGTCCCTTTCACAGAGCTTTCAAATGCACTTCACAGTTTTCAGAAATATATGTAAATCTGGACAGTGTCCTGGAAATGTATGGTGTGGGACAGTGAAACTCTATCTGCACCTCTAAATGGAACCATACTGGATTAATTTGTTCACATAGCATCATCTCCAGCCGGCAGCAGACCAACCAAAGGCTTCCGTGCAAGCAGGAAAGTTTCATTTGTGAATGATTTCGCTGCCTTTTCCAAATGGAGACAAGAAAAAGAGAAGTGGCTGCTTAGACTCCTGGATTAATTTAAGCTATTTTCCTCTGAGAGAATGGAGCTGAGGGAGGGGGTGTGTGGATGAAGAATGGAGCCCGGGGGGGTGAGGGAATGGTTCAGAGTCCAGGCCAGTCAGCAGGACATCCTGTTTGAGCCTCCAAATACCATTTCCTCCAATAAAAAGGGGGAGACCTTCGAAATAATCTCCCACAGAAGAGACACAGAGACATTGATTGTCACCCTGGCACGAGGCCAAGGCTGAGGAGGAAGGCTCCCCTCCCACCGAGCCTCTGGACAGCAGTCAAAAAGCACCTCGAGGAAGTCATTAAAGCTCAAGGTTGATGAAAAGGCGTGTTGCTCCAAGAAAAACGCTTTTTACACTTAAGAATTATTTGCACAGAGGCAGGTGTAGCTTCCAGGGCCTCATGATGGAGATATAATCTGACAAATTACATTCTGTTACATTCTGCCTTCTACTAGATCTCACACTCTCAGACTGCTTTGTTCTGTCGTTGCTAAATGTGTGGCCATAAAGTGGATGTCTGTTTAATCCAAAGTTTCCATTAAAAACGACCTAAAATCCTGAGTTTAAAACGTGTTTTGTAGCTACAAATAAGACAGTGATGTAGTTCCACATGTACTTTGATACACAACCACACAGTTTTTAGTGTGCATCTTGTATTAAAGGCGTTGATTGTTGAGTCTCAGTCCCAGGCTGTCAAATACTGACACTTTGGTCCGGTGGGTCTGGCCATGAGAATGAGACTCAACAATCATTATGTTACAAGTGGCACCTTTAAAGGAAAACTGCCGTTTGTCACATGTTCTGTTGTACATAAAGTGAGGGAGCAAAAACGTATAAATGTCATCACTAACTAAAAGTTGACCATGTCAGAGTTTGTTGGGCACATTAAATAAATCTGCCGCAGTTCACCCATTTCACCAATCTCACCTCCCTCATGTCATGTGTTCCACTACATCACACACGTGATTTGGTGCCGTGGTTGGTGGTTCCTATTGCAGGATGATCTCTAGTTGATATTTGGTTGTTACTGTCTTAGCTCTGGCCATGAGTCCTATCAGTTATCATGACTGTTGAGATCTCGGCGCGTGGCAACCTGTGGAAACACGAGCCATCATGTTTTGTATGTTATGTGAGCTACGACTTTATTTGAAGGTGAAACAGAAAAGGTAAGTCCACCAGTTTTTACACAACAAACTCTTTACAGGTGTTGGGGTAGTATAAAGCCTTTTGTGGCTCCAGAGGATGCTGCATGGAATCTGATAAGTTGCCTTCAGTGATGTCACTAAGTTGCACTGTGGGTAATGTAGGCACCAGGTTTTGAAACTGTTTTGAAACTGTGAGTGTAGTGTTGGACCAATTGACTGCTTTTCAATAACTGGAGCTTACATTACCCACAATGCAATTTAGCCACTGAGTGACATCACTCAGATTACATGCAGCTTCCTCTGAAGCCACAAAAGGCTTTATACTACTTTTATCACATATGCAGTTGTATTCCCTTACACATGTCAACACACTTTACACTCCACAAATGCTGGAGTTACCCTGAAGACATTAAGTTAATCAGAAACACATTTTGCTTACTAGGAATACATCCTCTCAATGTCCACTAACTCACTTTAAATCAGATGAAGTATGTGTATTGTGTGTAGCCGAATAATGACTGTAAGTGTATACATGTAAGGCTCCAGCTCATATAAATCAGCCGTATCAGAGCTTCTTTGAAGTATTTATTCATATTTGCCTTTGCAGCCTATTGCTGTCTCATCCGGTGGGGAAGCTGACAGCAAAATGAAGACCACCAAAGCATGCGCGCTCTGTTTGCAAAGGGATTTCAGCCCCCTGACCACTCGGCCATTGTCGTCAAATTTGCACAGAGCTGCAATAATTCAAAGACACTTATCATATGCTTTTGGCTTGCTTGTGTCCCCCGTTTCCCCCTGTGGCCAATCGTGTTGACCTTCCTGTCAGCTCCCCTGTGGAATTCTGGGTGGCGGTGCCTTCCCTCCCTCCCTACCCCCTGCTCACAGAATGCATACAAATTAGCCTTTCAAATATCAGATCAAGTTATGTAAAGAACAAAAGTAAGCAGACTTCAAAGGGGAGGAACGAGGAGGGATGCTGCACGCAGAGGCTTCAGCCAGCGCTCTCAACCGGCCCTGTCCTCAGACGCCGTGGTGGATTTGATTATTGTTTTTAACTCCTCTCCTCCTCCTCCCTCTAGCTCCCAGAGACCCCCTGCACCACCAAAATGGGTCCAGCCTTTTGGAGCGAATCCCAATCCCAAACCTGGTCTTTGATTTCAGTGGGCTTGGCACTGCTCCTTCTCCCCCTGCTTTGTTCCTCTTGATGGATCTAGGCGGGCCGGCGAACCGTGACCCCTGCCAGCCCACCCCGTCTGTGTGAGTGCACACACTCGCACACACACACACCGACAGACAATGCCAAGCCGCCACAGAGCCCAACAGGAAAGGAGGGGAAAATGGAGAGGAGAAAAAAAAAAATGTCGACAAATCTGCTGAAAGCGTCTGTGAATCAAAGTCTCATCCCGGACAGAGATTACAGGCGCGGTGAGTGTCGTTGCTGCTTTCATTGTGTCTGTTCTGATAAGTTAGCCATGTGTGATAGGCGAGGAGGAGAGTCTGGGCCGCTGCCTATTCAGCTGCTCTGAACCACCTGCCACCAGATGGACCCGAGTGTGAACTTGAACAAGGAAGAGGGGGGAAAAAACAAAAAACACTTCAATTCCCAGCCCTCCCGGCAGCCGCCTCATTTTCTCCCTAACTGTGTTATCAAACCCAGCGTTATATCTGCTTTGTAGTATGGTCGGCGCTGAGTTGACAAAGCTTTTACAGTCGCTCGCCACGGAATATTTCACGCTGGGAACCTTTTTGTGTGCTGAGGCCAGAAACAAAGCAGCTGCTCGTCAAACAGCTTATGAGAGGCTACAGGAAATCACTGAGATGTCTTTCACCCACCAGCATGTGGATAATCCTTCATACAGTTCACTCATACTGATGCATAGTTCACCTCAACTTTCACAAAAAAACACTGTCAACTCTATGCTAGTCTATGTGAAAGGTCCCATATTGTAGAAGGTATTTTTGATTATCTAGGTGCTATATAAATACAGTGAGAGCATCAAAACACACAATCCATGGAGAAATTAACACAGGCTGTACTCAGAAACTTTGCCTTTAAACGAGCTGTCAGGACTTCTGCAACTTCGTGATGTCACGACTAGTCAGCTCCCAGCATGGCTGTGGCTGCAAAAGCTGCCGGCAGAGCTGAAGGAGAAACACAGTGGGCGGGGCCTGCTCAGGCCGGAGACAGCTGACCAATCAGAGCAGACTGGTCTTTTCTTGAGGGGTGCTTTAAAGAGACAGGCACTAAAAATTGAGCGTTTAAACAGAGGGTGAATAGAGGTGCTGCAGAGAAACATGACATGTTCCCTGAACATCAAAGCAGGTAAACATTTTTAGTAGACAAAATAACTTTAAACCTTAAATTTTGGGTCCATCATTTCAATTAGTTATGGTAACATTACTCTCACCAGTTATTGCAGAAATCTGTTGGTCTGTAAACTGCAATGGATGTTTTTTGTTTCATCTCTAAATAAGTTTGGTAACAAGGTTTGGTTTTGGTAGCTAGGTAACAACCTGTCTGATTGTGTGACTGCTAATGACGGGTCATGTCTGCAGGGATGGAGCAACATTAGCATTCATTTCGAGTCATGTTTTTTAGGGTTAGACTGATAAGCAGCCGGGCGATCATTGATATCTTTGTTTTTTCATGTCCAAATGCTGATGAAATTGATTTTAAATGCAGTAGTCCTCCGGTTCTGATGCGGCATCCTCTGTAGTCAGAACTGGTCATTCTCAAATTTGAGAATGCAAATTTTATTTTTACTGCAAATGTATATCAGTTCCAATTACTGATTATCAGTTTCTTTGATTACTAATAATCTAAAACAAAAAAACACAAGTCAACCCCAGTTATGTACACCTGACGAGTCTCCCACTCTTTTCTCAGCTCTGTTTTGGTCTCGACCAACTCCTGAGAAAAACATCTGTCTCTTTACTTGTAAATGCTGCGCTGTGTTAGTCTCAAACTGTGTCTGTCTGATGTTTGCTGTGCAGGTAGTGTTGCTCAGAGCTTTATCCTCTGAAGCACAGCTGCTTGCTGATGTTGGAAACAGATGTATTAGTCAAACAGAGACTGAATGCATTTTCAGGCCATAAAAAAAAAAACCAATTAGTTTTAAGATGTTAAATGCTCCGTGGATTATCATCTAAAGAGTTGGTGATTTTCTGTGTTCGTCGCGAGTGATCCCATCACATTTACGCACTGTCATCATGCGATCCAGTTTGATCAGATCTGAATTAAACAATCAATCGATTTGAGCAGCTTGAAATATTCATACTTGTATTTCACCTAACATACTCTCTCTCACTGCGACATATATCCAACACCTCTGCCCACTCTTCTGCTGCAAGCCTGCTGTCACATTATTCACCTGAGAGCCGTGCCGTCGCTATTGCTCTTCGTAGCGTTTCACAAGCATCGTCTCCACCCGCGGCATCATCAGCCTCCTGAGGGTGGAGGCGGTGTATTCACTCCAAACTCCCTGCTGCGCTGAGCTCTGTGTTTCCACCACGCCACACCAAATATGAACCCTTTGTATATTCTGCATTCACATGTGAGCAGGTGGAATTAACTGTACAGAATGTGATTTCCATCATTCTATTTATAGAGGAATCTTCTCAACAACTCACATTAGACTAGTTAACCACAGGTTTTGTTCTGTTATTTTTTTGTGCTCATGACACGATCATTGAGATATCAGCCGTTGAGATGTCTGCGTGTGTTGTCTTCAATATTATGGAACTAGATCCCACTCAGCTTGTGGTGTTCACAGCACCACACACACACACACACACACACACACACACACACACACCTAAGTCCACAACAACGTCTCTTTCCAGAAATCATGACCTAGATACTGAAGATAATCCATAGACCTTGTTGTGAGCAGTTTCATGTGGGAACTATTCTCTTTCCGTATCACTGAGCAGAAAGAAGTGTGAATATGGGGTTTATCAAAAAACTCACCACCAAAAATACACACAAGATGCATGGTTTTTATATGTATGGTCCTTTAAAGTCAGAGTCAAGGTTTCAGTGCACATACAGCACAATATGGGACGTTAGTTTGTTATGTATCTGCCAGTAATATCACTGACTAAGAAATAGCACAGTTTGTACTTTAGAGTATAAAATGCTGAATTCAGATCCACCAGAACCACAGTCTTTTTCAGAGACAGTGAAAGTGAACAGCGGCATCTTCACAGACAGTAAATTCTTCGTCCGACTTGCTGACATGCTGTTATGAGCTCTGTGAACCCGATAAATGTTAAAAATCCATCCAGTGAGGCCAGATGTGCTAATGGCTTCCAGAGAGCAGCAGCGAGTCGCTCCAGCCTGGAGGTAGGTAGGTGAACGCCGCTGTTTCACTTCCTGCACTTTAATTAGAACCAAATTAAAAGGAGCCCCCCCCTCCTCCCCCAGTCTACTCTAAATTGACTTAATGGTTGAGTGGTGCCCTGGTTGGCCAGAGTGGGGGGGGGGGAAGCCTCATTAGCACTTTGCTTTTCACCAGACCTACTAAACAAATCATCAATGGCCGAGCAGACAGATGTGCTCGTTAAAGACTCCAGAGGTTAATTGTGGATCAGACAGCCACATTTTGAAGTTCCTTACACCATTTGGATTTGGACAGGCTTTTGATTTTGATTTCATCCAGATACAAACACTTTGCTTAGTCCTCGACATTAGCGGAGGTTTGTAGCTCTGCAAAGGTGCATGACCACAAAAGAAAAAAAAGAACCACAACAGAACATTTGGATTTGAATGGTCAGGACTAGCTGGTTAGCATGCTAACTTCAGTAGATAGGCTATCTCTGCAACACAGTACATAGATCTGTCTTTGACGTAACATCAAAATTGTAGTTTCGTCACACTCTCTTGACAATTTTACCTATTTTTTTTAATTTTCATTGCACCTTTAAGATCCAATCCTTGAATTGTTTAAGTCCTCACACTTTCTCCCAGCTGCCTGTTGATCATATACCTTCATTTTTCTAAAGGGAATTACGTACTTGAACTATTTCTTGTAGAACACGAGCTTCGCACATCACTACTGAGTTTTAAAGTCACAGTGAGGTTTGTTAGCATTGCAGTTGTACAGAGACCAGAACCAAAAGCAGCGTTCACAGACCATATCTGGCATAAGTACCATAAGTACTACGCAAGGGGGATAAACTGTCATGACATTTTCCATCGCGTACAGCAACCCCTCCTGAGAACATAAACTTTCATTCATTTTCATATTTCTGTTTGTGAGCAGACAAAATACATGCCATGCGAGGCTAACTATGCTCAGCTCAGTACCTAATGCGACATATGAGACATGAGATAGAGGTTAATCTCTCTTGGCAACAAAGCCATTAAGCTAATTTTACCAAGATGTTAAAGGTGCAATATGTAAGAAATGGCCACCTTGCACATACATTCTCCAAACCAGTAGGGGGCATGCATATCACCAGAGTAAGCACTAACTTCTGCTAGCTCAGTTAGCCATGCAGCTAGCGGTCTGGATCTTCGAGCAGTGCTGGGGTTTGCACCGCTAGCACAGGAGGTTTGGACTGTGAAGGGATAGGGCTAGCTGGTTATAGCATGCTGTCTTAGCTCTGCGGCAGCGTAGATGTCATACCATCAAAAAAGTGGGGATCATCCCTATGTTCCCCAGGTCCTATGTTCCCCACTTTGTATGGAACTGGGGAACATAGGACCATTTTTAGAACAAGGGTCCTATGTTCCCCACTGTTGCCGGTCAATGAACAAACCGGGGAATCTCTCTCTCTCTCTCTCTCTCTCTCTCTCTCTCTCTCTCTCCAAAGTTAGGGTTAGGGTTAGGGGCCCTATGGTCCGATCGAGGAACATAGGACCTGGGGAATATAGGACCCGGGGAACATAGGTACGCTCCCTCAAAAGTGATATTTCTTCATATTCAGTAGATCACTTTTGTTAATATTTTTGTCTTTTCAACAAATACAATCTTCTTGATGCACTTTCGAACTACTTCAGACAGAAGTATAGACTGTGAAAAGGAAGCCAGATGTCTCCCTCAGAGCGAGCATGCTGTTAATGTAAGGTCTCTTCCCCCCACGGAACCCTGAGCAAAACAAAGAGATCACACACTGCCTTTGGAAGATGAAAACAGTAGACTGAGTTGACCCCTTGTCGTGATTGAACCAACCTCGACCGTTGTGAGTTTTGCTGCTGTGGCATATGGGATCAGTTTACTAATTATTCCTCTCATTATTTCCTTATAAATGAGGCACAGTGAGGAGTGCACCCAGGTAGTGTTTAGTCTCATTTGTCCAGTTAAGGA
This sequence comes from Diplodus sargus, assembly GCA_903131615.1. Taxonomy (NCBI): domain Eukaryota; kingdom Metazoa; phylum Chordata; class Actinopteri; order Spariformes; family Sparidae; genus Diplodus; species Diplodus sargus. The sequence continues at coordinate 361,652 of CAEMYA010000461.1, forward strand.
CCTCAGCCTCTCCTGCATGTTTGATTGGTTTGGACAAGCCAGCAAGACCAGCTACGGTTCTGCGTGCAAGCACACAAGAGTTTTCTTAATTATTTTTAAATGTCACATCTGATTTCACTTACACAAAGGGTGAAAAGAAGACACTTTATTTTGCAAAGTTCCCGTGCACCGACACATCATTAACAAGGAATTTGTGATTTTCTCCCTATTTCTCTTTTTAAAATACAGTTTGCAGAGTTACACTGTCTGCTCATAATTTGAGTAAAAGTAAGTACAAAAATAAACTGCCAGAATGTTAAAGGAAAAGGTCAACATTTTGGGAAAAATGCTGATTTGATTTCTGCTTGACAGAGAAATGAGAAGAGCAACATCAACCTCTTGTCTGTTATTTTCCGAGCTGGAGTCAGGACCTTGTTAGCCTAGCATAGCACAGAGACTGGAAACGGGGGGAGGAACAGCTAGCTTGTGATTAGCGGTTTTAGAGTTGCATCCTGGAACTATATTGGACTCTTCCACGAAGAACATGTCCTCCCTATCACCGAAAACACACAAAATCTACTCATTTGCTCTCTGCCCAAAAGGCGACTCCATGTATTGTCTTATGGTGAGGGGTTCACCAATCTAAATGTGCAGCAGCTCAATCCACCACCACTGAATTAACACAGCTTACAAAGAAGACAATACACTTACTGACACCTTACAAAAGAGTTATGGACAATGTGGATGTAAGATTGACATATTAGCAATTTTTTTCACATACCTGGGGGGAGTATTACTGCATATGTGAAAAAAGGTCTTTAATGTCTTAAGAGGGAACTGTGTGAAGTCTCATAGATGCCCTTGAGTGACGTCACTTGAGTCAGCGCTCTGAGGATTACAAATTTGAAACAATGTGCTCTTGTGGGGTTATGGGTCCTTCAGACAGAACATGATTTGTGCGTTTCTTGCCATTTAGCACCATAGCCACTGTCAGCGCCTAGCAATGCGCTAGACGGCACACATCGCTCTGCTGGAAGCACTGATGAGCCGTTGCTGCAGGAGCCAGGAGAAATAATGGGTTGCGGAGCACATGTGCAATCGTGTCCACCGTTCTAGAATGTGGCGTAGTTAGGTATGACAACAACACAACACCAGCTGGACAAACCACACACTGAACTGCAGTAAATCTGAAATGTGTTCAGTAAGTTAATTAATATGATCACATGTGCTAATGATTCTCACATAAATGGGTGCGTGGTTTCCGCTTCTAACAAAGAATCGGTGTCTGTTCACCCTGCTGCCATCTGACAACAGATACAGAAGTATCTGCTGCTGCACTACCAGACTACAGGTCAGCTTCATTCCTCAGACTGTGAGAGTCCTCAGCTCATCCTCAACACTCCATCTCCAAAAAAGGACACAAGGTCTTTAAACATTATTTTGTTTTTTTAAACACTTGTTTTTTAAAAAAAAAAAATCAAGCTTTACCTTGTTACTCAACACATTTCTGGTTTCACTACAGTTCTGCATGTGGTTCATCCATGTGCCACCGCCGTGTTTAGCAGTCCAAGATGGCGGACATGCTCACGCATGCATACCTCAGATCGCTTAGTGACATACCTGATTATCTAATCACACTGTCTGTGATTAAATAGCATTGTGGGTAATGAAGATGCCGGGCTTTGGCAAGAATGAAGAGGCTGTATAACATTTTCCCCTACTTTCTTTGTTGTGTCCCAAGTTTGTGTGTACCTATGAGTTTAGTTTGTTCACGAAATGTTCAAATAACATGAACTGCATTTGTATGAACTCTGTTCATCACATTTGTGCTATTGTTTGAGTGGCTCAATGTGTTTGTAACTTCTAAATGAACTTAATGATGGCCACACATTGTGTATGTCTAGTAAAGCTCCCGACAGTGGGCCTACAACAGAACAGAATCTCACCAAATCTACAGTAAGTTACTGATATTACAAAGGATTTCTGGGTAATGAGTCCTAAATAAAAAACAAAATAATTGTCCCTTACGTTAGCCAAGCCTTATTCATGTGCAAAACTGGTTTATTCAACTTTCAGTTCAGCTCAAAGATGAGTCAACGGCTGTTTTAAGAGCAGCTTCCAGTTTGCCACGAATTCCCACTCAAAGTGATCCAGGTCGATAAGTTGGAGATGGTTTTGTCCCCATAAATCTGCCTGGGCACACACATACACATGCACACACACCACAGATCTGCATCCCATTTGTAGTACATCACTCTACTGTCTGGGATCAAGCTAGACATTTACCAGTGAATAAAGACCATTGTTAAGAATGTGATTAATGTCACTCGTTGAATGTGGGAATGGTATAGATCTGCCTGTCAGTATTTCAGTTTGTTGAATCCAAATCATGTCTTATATAGCTTTTGAGTGTCTTATTCACTGATGCCATTTATCCTCAGGGGACCCTGACTTCTAATCACATGGGCCCAATATATCAGAGTAACTGAGGCCACGGCTGGCACTTCATACAGTAGGAGGTGTTACAGTGCCATCTAGTGGTAGTCTCCTGCTATGATGGCAAGACGGCTGAGGAGGAAGTTGTACTCAAAACTTAACCTGGAAACCTCTCCTGTCTGGAGCCAAGGGTGCTCAAGCTCATGTGCTCATGTCCTTTATATGTTGTACTTTGGTCCATGAGTGCTCCGTAAAGAAATGTTAAAATGATGAGGAATAGAATAAATCTTATGAGTTGCTTGCAAAGTGAACCTTCCTGTAAAATAGTTACTCAAATATTCAGGTTATATTTAATCTGTAACATTTCCAAAAAACAGACAAAACACTGGATGACATCCTGGAGTTTTACATTTAAAGGGCAATTCCACCAATTTTAGACGTTCAAGTGTGTTAACATGTGTTGGGGATACTACTACAAAAAAAGAGTAGTAGTAGTGAGTAGTAAGTGAAAAAGTAGTATGAAGCCTTTTGTGGCCTTAAGAGGAAAATGCATGTCATCTGATAAACTGCCACCAGTGATGTCACTCAGTGGCTAATTTGCATTTTGGGTAAGGTGGGCGTTAGGTATTGAAAGAAGACCACTGGTCTTTAACTGAGTAACTCTTTAACCCCTAGAAAGTCTTTTTTCTTCTACCTAACCATATTTTTTGCCTTTCATTAAAGAAGTTCACAATTGCCATCAACACATCCACTAAATTGTTTATATATATAATTTCATGTTTCATAAACAAATAGTCACTGCTTTGTTTGATAATGTTTAACATGTAATCTATACAATACTATTCATGCAACATATCTCTTAAACGAACAGTTCTCCCAAAAGTAAAGATTCAGTCGTTATCTCCTCTCCCTATGCTGATGGAAAATCGGGTATAGTAGTTGAAGTAGGACTAGTTTAAAAACAAAACACGAAAAAAGAAAAAACTGGCTCCATGCAGCTTGTCCAGTCTAATCACTCTCTAGAGACCCAGAAATTCAAAATTATATTGAATTGCCAAAGCGTTTTGCTTAGCAGCTACAAGTGAGATTCTGGCTTTAAAAAGGGTCCAACCTCTTTTCATTTGGGATCTCTGGGCATCCTGAAGCACAGATTACACTAGAAAAGCTACATGGTGCCATTTTAATACAAGTCCCCAGCTACTTCAGTTTAGGAGAATGCTGCAATCCTGTTTTGCTGTGAAGCTCCAGAATTGTTCCGTTGACAACGAAACTTCAACAACGGACTTTCCATCAGCATGGGGAGGGGGAATCAATTCCCATTTCTGAGTTACCTTTCAACAAACCATTTCAGCTTGAAACTGGAACAGTCAAACTGCCTTCATGCAATAAGCCAGTCATACACAATGTGCAAAAATGTTCTGACAGTACCAGTTCAGTTTTTATTCAGGAATCCAAAAATTACTACAGGGTCTTCCCCAGTGTGTCAGTCCAGTAAACTCAAACATGCTTTGCAAGTCATGCAACTACACGAGGCTGAAACTGATGGCTTACTGAAGCTGCTTTTAAGCATGCCACAACTCTTTCCACATGCAGACTGTGGTTGTCCTTGGCTTTTTAGTGACCACAAAATCCAAATCACATTTCTGTCACCTACACTGGAGAAACTGAACATCTAGTGCGGAACAACAGAAACAAGCCCATGATGAAGCAAGAACTGAAAGGAGAAACTGCAAATGCCCAATGAGAGCTTTATTAAAACACCACTTTGAACATGGGAACGCCACAAAAGCGAGTTTCAACACAAAAACTGCAGCACCAGAAAAACAAGGAAAACACAAGAAATGAGCTTCTCTGAAGCCACTTTTAAAAAATACCCCAGGTGAGTAACTGCAAGCTCAATACAAAGGTGTTCTAATCTAAGACATTTAACCACATGATGCAGACTTCCAGAGCACTTCAGGTTATACGGTCTTCTGCTGACCCTTCTTTCCAATCAGAGACTTGTGGATGTGTGGGATCACACCTGGGAAAAAAACAAAACAATGGTTGAGCCATTAACGGCGTCGAAGTCGAGCAGACACATAAGTTATAAGTTGTGTTGATTGTCTGAGCCACTGAAAATTAAAAGGCACAGTTGAGATTACAGAATAATGATTTGATGTAAAATTAAATTAAAGTCCTGTAAACTTGGCTGCTGGAATGGAAAGGGAATTTCCCACCATTCCTCCCCCCTTTTTTCCCTCCTTTCACATTTAAAATGTAAAGCTGATCAAGGATCAAGGCCAAACAACAACACACACTTCTAAATGCCAACAGGGTGAAAAGTGCTCCCTTACCTCCTCCAGCAATAGTGGCTTTGATAAGTGAATCCAGCTCTTCATCTCCTCTAATGGCCAGCTGCAAGTGGCGTGGGGTTATACGTTTCACTTTAAGATCCTTTGATGCGTTTCCTGCCAATTCCAGAACCTGCGAGAAAAAACAGAGCCCAGCTTTAGATAGTTACATACCGAGGTGACAGCAGCTCCGCAGGGCCGATGTGTGGATGAGGTGCAAGATAGAGGGACGTTACCTCGGCCGTGAGGTATTCAAGAATAGCCGCGCTGTACACCGCTGCAGTGGCTCCCACTCTGCCGTGGCTGGTGGTTCTGGACTTAAGGTGTCTGTGGATACGACCCACTGGGAACTGCGGCGATAAAATACAGCGGGCATTAGCGCGCAGAAATAAATGGCTCAGTGGCCTGACAGTGAGAGACGGCCACCAGCTGGGTAACCTCTGCGACGTCTGATTGTCAACGTTAGCTTGTGTTAGCACGGTCGAGGAAATGAATGAGTTTCAGTGGACAAACCTGCAGTCCGGCTCTCTGCGAGCGCGAAATAGCTTTCGTCTTGGTCTTCCCGGAGTCTTTACCTGCCTTACCACCAGCCTGGAAAAACGCGGAAAATGTTCAGTTTACAGCCACAAAAATCCAGTACTACTGTGTGGTAACAGTGACTACGAGTGGCCAATTTTACCACCCTCTTAGCAGTCTGTGGCCACCCTATTGCTTCCTTAATGCAACCAATAACGGCAACTCAGCTAGCCCGCTAAGCTACTACAACAGCTAACGCTAGCGGCTACCAGTTAGCCATCCACCGAAATGCACTGGCGGCTATTAAACATTTATTGCCAGAAAACCACCAGCTTAGACAGTTTATCGTTCAGATAGGTCGCTAAGACGACTTAAAATACTTACCATATTTAAAATCTACAAGAATTTTCTGACGCTGTGGCACAATATCTAGCTTCTTCTTATCGACTACCGACTGTTGGTTTGAACTACAACCCCCCGCCTCCGATATTACCTTATATAAGGCCAATCTTTATCCGGGTAACTAAAGGGAGACCGCAGGCCAATCATATTTCGCTATGCGTTTCCTGCCGCGGCGTTCAGCCAATGAACAAGAACACACCTCACTTTGCGGGAAAGATGGTACATTTCCGTTCAAAGTAATGATGGGTAATGTAGTTCTAATATTTAGGTAGTCTATTCCCATTGTCTGTTTGATTATCAAAGAAACAAGTTAGTATTAATAGGGAAAACATTTTTCTTTTAAAGTTTGTCTACTCAGTCTTGAGACCAAAGAAAACATATTGAGTCTGAAGTCGTTGCATCATCGAGTCAAGTTGATATGTTGACCGAAAATATTTGTGAAATTTTATCGTTGTATGAACAGGAAAAACGCTCACTGATATTATATTTATGACAGTCGCCCCTCAACATATGGTCCATTTCATACACAACATACTATCCGATAATGAAATACAATTTAAAAAAGCTACACAGGGGTAAAGCAGCAACTCCGTAAAATCAGCAGCAGTAGGCTAACTCTTTTGCAGAAGTAACCATCTTTATATATAAATGAAATCAAGATTCTTTGCGCAATGCAACTTGACAAAAATGTTTTTTTTTTAAATCAAAATGTAACATAATTTGCTTCTGTCAACATTGTGGTTTACGGTAACAGGTTATTCTTGTGATGTAGTTTCACACATTGGCCACATGAGGGCAGTGACTGCTCATGATTTTACGTGCAGCCATAAATACGTTCAGAACAGCCATCAACTCCTGCCCTCTTCACTGTACTAACTATACTATAACCACAAGTTAAAGAGACAGATGTCATGTCAAGTTGTAGATTCAGAAAATGTCACAAATCTGGTTTCATTAAAGATGCAGCGTGTAGGATTAACATGAAGAGTCTGTAGTGCTTACAATAAAGGCCCTTTATCGGTGTGCCCACGACCAGTCTTTGCAATTTTGCACCTGAATAAAAAAGTCAAATGGATAATGATCCTCATGTTGTAAAGCCAAACAATCGTGTTCTTATTTCCAGAGTTGCAGGGCTAGACTATCACTTCCTCTGAGGGGGGCCCCTGAGAAGCTCCAATGTTGCAAACAGCTGTGTAGTTTACAGTCGGAATGCTCCTTTAATAGAAACTCTGCACTTTCTTCATCTATTGCTTCCACTAGAACAGGATTGTTTTGTGTTATATTCTGTCATCAGTATGAATGGAGATCTAATTATGCTGATTTTGATACATGCAAAACGACTGGTGTTTGTTTTCCAGCCTACCAGGGACAACATTATTTGAGCCATCATTTGATCTATTATTTGAATGTCAGCTTTTAATGGAGGACTGATGTTATATGAGATCAAGGAAGCAAAGAACTGGTTGTAGTGCTTTGGTGTGAAATGTTTAAACATATAACTTCAGAAAATGTGAAAAATTATAGAGACAGGCTAGTGAATGGAGTCAAGAAAATGTTTATTACAGCAGATGATATTTGTCTTGTCAGAAAGTCTTGTGAAGGGTGTCTGCCCAGAGCAGCAGAAGGAGCAGCAAGAACAATATGGTGGTGGTTGATGACTCCTCTGATGGACAGACAGATGAAGCTGATGAAGCCAGTAAATCTGAAAATGGCAGCATGAATGGGCTAGGGGCAGAAGACAATCGTATTTAAAGAGGCAACGGCAAGATGATAGCCTAATAGTGAAGGTGTGTCGCTGTGCTAGAGGATGGATGTGTCCTGCTGATGGGAGCAGCCAATATCAACTGACAGCACCCAGACGATGACAGACAATTGTGAGTGAGCATGAGTGAATGAAGGGATGGTAAGAGAAATAAACTAAAGACTGAGAATGCAAACGAGGAGCCCTCCTGTCTGAACTTTCACCAGAGCTTCATCTCTTCATCACATCTGGAATATCCACTTAAAAGAGTCAAATCATCGGGGAGATCTGGAATGCTGCTCCACAGTCTAGGGGTTGATACACTAAAGGCGTGAGGTTAAGTTTAGACAACGGAGCAGCCAGGAGCCTCAGCTGACCTGAGGGACCTGAGGGTAGAAGACGGGGTCAGGAAGTGACTGTATTGAGATAACATCCAACGTGGATAAAATCAAGATCTCTCATGTCATTGTCGTCCATTAGGACTGGAACTCATTCACTTATAATAGTTTGACATCTTAGCCCTTTACATTTTACAAGCCACGGAAATCCACCTTTGCCATTACCCTCTCCCAGTGGCTTCTATATGTTTCATATGGAGCTCCAAATGAGTTGGAAAATGCTTTTATAACTTATTTTTAACACTTTTCTCAGTCTTACCTCCAGATCAAGCTCCCACCACATTTTTCAAGAATTCTGTGCGTCTTAATTTGCGTTGTGTTGGTTTGTGTGGAGGATATGACACTTTTTGTCACTTTTGTCGTGGAGATAAAAGGGAGCGATTTAAGATTTTTTTTTTTATACCTATGCTTGGTGTGATTTTTATATATAAAACGCATTTACAATTGAAAATATACAACATGTTTCCTTTCCTTTCCAAAAATAAGGGTAGTGAGAGAGGCCTAGATGAGTGTACTTCACATCTGTTGTTTCTGAAAGTGGTTCTTATGATGGTCGCATACTAACGGTAATAGTTGAGAGTGATACCAGCAGCAGTTGGAGGATCTGTGTGCATTAAAGAGCCATGAAACCAGAGAGATTTCAGTCTCCTTTTCATCCTATTTTACTGCAGTGTTAATGTGTAACAGGCTCCAGTCAGGGTGTGTGGTGTGTCAGGACTTGATAAGCCAATCTGTGTGTGTGTGTGTGTGTGTGTGTGTGTGTGTGTGTGTGTGTGTGTGTGTGTGTGTGTGTGTGTGTGTGTGTGTGTGTGTGTGTGTGTGCGAGTGTGTGCGCGCGCGTGTGTGTCTGAACCAACATGCACAGCTGGTGGTGGGCTGGTCACGTCTAAAGCTCATACCGTTCATTCCCAGGCATGCTCCCCTTTCAGCAGTCACTCACTCACTCCCTCACTCACTCTCTCTCCACTGACGTCTACCTCGTTTGCTCGTTCTCCACTCTTCTTCAGTCACTTGCATTCACCTCCCAGTCTCTCCTGCCTATGTCACTGAACAGCCTATTTGTGAAAGTTCTCTTTCCTCCATTTCCATGTGTCCTTCAGCATCCCTCCATGTGTCCCAGTTTACACCCTGGGTTCCTCCTCACGTGGCCCTTCTTCCTGTAGGTCACTGACTGTGTCCGACTGTGTACATAGTGACTACACCATTTTGTAGTGTCCGAATGTTTAGTGGGAAATATTATACCCTGTATAGTGCACTCAAAGTATCCAACAATGCATCGCGAAAAGTAGTGTACAACCGATGGTCACTAACTGCGCGACAGTAGTGATGTCATTGACAGCGCTGAAGTAGTGTCCGAAAGTGCGTTTTTCTCTCTGAAGATGAGCTCACTATATAGTTTTCTCACTGGTTTTCTGAAACTGAACTGGAGAGAAAAACTCTTGATTGTGTCTGGTTATCCAGAACAACAGTACATATGGTATGGCACGATGTGTAATCGTTCTCCTCGACCTCAAGGCTGCATTTGACACGGTGGATCACGAGATGTGGACAGAGTGGGAAAAACTGAATGGGGCTTTATCAAACAGTTTTTTTTTTTCAAAATCTGCCCGCCCTTTAAAGCAGCTTAAAGCCTTGTTACTTAATGTTCTGTTTATCACGTTTTTGCTTTTATGTGTGTTAAGTTTTTCAGTATTCAGCTCCAAATGTGTAACACTTGAGTCTTTACAGTCTTTCATTCAGCTTTCATTTGTTGCCTCTGTGTTTCCTTCTTCTTCTATGGCTCCCCCACCAGCCACAGTGGTAGCTGATGCTTGAAGCTTCACTAGTGTTCCTCGCAAATAGTTTTTCTTGTGATGTTACTGCAAGCTGAGCTCGTCTGCCCGGCCGTTCATCAGCCTACCACAGTCCTGCTGCATCCAGCCTGCTCACACCACACTCCCACGTTCATCCGCTCTGTCCAGCCGGTCCCTCTGTTCATCATCCTCTACCATCCATTCCATCTTTTCCTTTCCGATGAATTCCCTTTAAACATCATACCCGTGCCTGTCTTTAGCTCCTTGTTGCAAAACTGTGAAATCTTTAAAAGCTTATCCCCATTGCTATTAAAGTTGGAATGTTTTTAAAGCAGCCTGAATCAGCCTCATGTATACATTTTCCAACAGAAATACATCATGAAAAACTTGTCATCATTACATTAATTCTATATCTGTACATTATGTGATCGGTGGGCTCATAAACCACCAACGTGACAATTAGGCTTTTTTTTGTGTGTGTATCAGCACACCGTTGTCAAGGGAAGGTAATCACACTACAAGGACTAAACTAGTCATAAAAGCGTCTCAATTTATTAATGAGCCCTCTATATGAACTACGTAGCCAACACAACTGGTGATTTCTGTGAATTTATTATGGTTCTCCTAAATGCCTGTCACCAGGTCAGGCTCCAGCTCATCAAGGTCGGATCGGTAATAACATTAAAACTATTTTTCTGAATCCATTAGTGGCTCCAACATAGTTGTGCGGGGAGGTCCAGGTGTTAAACTGAGTATTAATTTAAGCACAGAGCAGGCGAATGTGAATTCAGCCGATTATTTCTCAGGATTTCAGGGTAGCCACTACAACTTTAGGGGTGACCTTTGCCACCCCTTAGACACACTCCTTCATGTGTCCAAAAACACTTTCATGTTCTTGTTATACATGTACAGGAAGTACACTTCAGTTTAGGGAGAAGTGAAGCACCAGCAATATCTCTATAACCCACTTGGGAGGACAGGAGAGGAAGAGGGGGAGCGCTCAGAGGAAGTAGGGATGGACAAAGAGCGTGAGAACCTGTGATGTCACTCTGCCTGCTGGGACTCAAAAAAAAAAAAATGTTGGGAAAAGTCTGGGGTCTGGATTATTGGGTCACTGGTCTGCAAATGCACCAAAAACAAGTAGAGACATCAGTTCTTTAATAGTTATATTGTGTGATCAGTTGTAATGTTTGAGGTAGGCAGTGAACTAATTTACCGCTCTTAATCCAAATCCATGTGAATACCAACCCGTACGGGACATTCAGCTCTACTGATGGGTCATAGTGTGGACTAATGACATCATTCCAAGAGCATGTGGGTCAACAAGAGCATGAATATTCACACTCATTAGCTGCAGGATTTAGTTTATGTCACTGCTTCTTTTGTCGGCAGCTCATGATGTTTCACTCCCAGAGACAGGATCATCGTATGTGTGTTTGTGTTTATGTTAAAGTGTGTGTTTCAGTCGTCTCCTAACCTCTCGTCTTCTCTTGTGTGGCTGTATTAAAATGAGATGATCCACATGGGGACGTGAGGTCACCGATACTAAAAAAGACACATGATTCATCACAGAGAACAGCTCACAGTGTAAAGGGGCTCATAGAAGCTGTTATGTCCATTATTCCTCACAGCGTAAAAGTGTTGGAGGCAATGAACTGCTTAGCCAGGCTTCAAGCCATTGTAGCGTTTGACCAGAAGTGGGTTGATAACCATACAGTAAAACCGTTCGGGACAAAATAGTTCCAGCATAAAACTCCTCTGAAAATAACAAGAAAAATTAAATTTTTGTTTTTACATTTTGGTTGGTGTACAGGTTTAACTAAATCAAACCAACTCAAATCAATCTTATGCATATATCCCAAAGTCACAATCATCCTTTGTCCTTAAACCCTTGATCCGAGTGAGGAAAAACTTGCCATGTCAGAAAAAAAAACAACCTTTAAACAGGAGGGAAAAAAGATGGAAGAAACCTCAGAGGAGGGATCCCTCTCCCAGGATGGACAGACACAGATGCAATACACAAATTTTAAAGAAATACAGACTAAGGAGAAGTGTCGGTACAGTAGGTGTTTTTTTTTTTTTTTACTTTGGACAGGCTAGCTGTTTCCTGCAGATTCCAGTCTTCGTGCTAAGCTAGGCGCACCATATCCTGACTCTGGCTCTGTACTTCACACATAGACATGAGATTCACTTATCGAAGATGATGATTTTCTCTGATATACGTTATGTCATTGCTTGAAAACAACAAGCTTCCCTTCTAGCTACCTTCCGTTAGCTGATAATACAGTGTGCCAGTTGTTG
>CAEMYA010000461.1:374329-384681 GCA_903131615.1 Diplodus sargus
CAGTCGTCTCCTAACCTCTCGTCTTCTCTTGTGTGGCTGTATTAAAATGAGATGATACACATGGGGACGTGAGGTCACCGGTACTAAAAAAGACACATGATTCATCACAGAGAACAGCTCACAGTGTAAAGGGGCTCATAGAAGCTGTTATGTCCATTATTCCTCACAGTGTAAAAGTTTTGGAGGCAACAAACTGCTTAGCCAGGCTTCAGGCCATTGTAGCGTTTGACCAGAAGTGGGTTGGTAACCATACAGTAAAACCGTTTGGGACAAAATAGTTCCAGCATAAAACTCCTCTGAAAATACCAAGAAAAATTACATTTTTGTTTTTACATTTTGGTTGGTGTACAGGTTAAACTAAAACCAACTCAAATCAATCTTATGCATATATCCCAAAGTCACAATCATCCTTTGTCCTTAAACCCTTGATCCGAGTGAGGAAAAACTCGCCATGTCAGAAAAAAACAACAACCTTTAAATAGGAGGGGAAAAAAGATGGAAGAAACCTCAGAGGAGGGATCCCTCTCCCAGGATGGACAGACATGCAATAGGTGTTGCATGTACAGAACAGAACCACAAAATCACCAGTATACAAGTTGCATTTACAGAATATCTGATGCAAATTATAATATACACTTGAGCAGGTTGGGCATCGCCAAGTGGTGCCCGAGCCACATGACCCCAACAAGAAAATTAGCAGAAAAACAGAGGATCAGAGTGAAGAAGCGTAAAATTCTACAGAAATCCAGATGCAAAATACAAATTTTAAAGAAATACAGACTAAGGAGAAGTGTCAGTACAGTAGGTGTACTTTTTTTTTTTTTTTTTTTACATTGGACAGGCTAGCTGTTTCCTGCAGATTCCAGTCTTCGTGCTAAGCTAGGCGCACCATATCCTGACTCTGGCTCTGTACTTCACACATAGACAGGAGATTCACTTATCGAAGATGATGATTTTCTCTGATATACGTTATGTCATTGCTTGAAAACAACAAGCTTCCCTTCTAGCTACCTTCCGTTAGCTGATAATACAGTGTGCCAGTTGTTGAACAGCTGAACTGTTAAGCTGAACTGTTAAGCTAAGCAACGCTGCAATCACTTACTTAAAGCAAGATATTTATGCTTTTAGGTAATTTGTGCCACCCTTGCTTAGTTGACACATTTCATACGCTACTTTAAAAATTACATATGATCAGAGACGTTCTACTATTGTAGGGACAGATCACTCTGATCATTTTGAATGGGGAAATCCGCGACGCCAAAGATGGCGCATATCCCGCCCCTTTCACCAACAGCCAATCACCTGCATTGTCACAGCCGAACCGGGAAAATTTTAGCCCAATCATGTTGTTTCACCGGCGCATATGCACAAGTAGTTTTTTACGACAGAGACCAAAAACATTTACTGCTTTCAAATCTTTATCTAATTTATAGAGTGAATGATTAGAAATTATGTATTAGACATTATCTGGTCCATACATCAATGGTCAGGTAGAGTAGAGCCAGAGCACAGCAGCCGGCACAGATTCAGCCGTACGATGGACGTCGGTGTCGTAAATCCGCGCGCATGCGCAGTGGAGTTCTCCCTGTAGGAAAAGAGCGTTTTAAACATAATTTCCACGGTGAAGTCGATGTTTTTTGGTTTTTATTTGTAACTTATTTCACTGGCGAGCATGTCTGTATGTTTTTTCCGTCCTGCTATCACGTTAAAGGGTGGATTTGACCATGCCTCCATTCATTTAGATAGGGGTCTGGTCTCTTTGGGCTTTTCGAGGCATCGCCAAGATGGCCGCCGAGTGGCATGACTTGCCTAGCAGGACTTTGATATGATCTACATGAAATAATTGTTACATTGTTTTTATTTTTACAGGTACAGTGCACAATTAAAACAAATTGCACCAGAGTTAGCTAGCAGCTAATTTGCATCTGTTGACTATGGGCAGTCAAACAAAAAGTCAACAACTACACTACATGAAACAGCACAATACATTAAAAAAAAATCAATTTATGTGGACATTACACTACATTAACGTGTTAATCTGCGTCTACGTCTGTGGTTTGGGAGCAGACAAACCGCTGTTAATACTGTTGTTACCACTGTCGCAGAGATGCTAGCAGCATGGCCACTGTCCACAGCAAAAGACGACTGCAAGAATCCCAATTAGAGAGTAAAATATGTGGTGGTATTAATAAGTAGAAAGAATTCTAGAAAGAAAGAGTGTTGGTTTTGAACCCTATCAATTTCAGGTTGTTTTCTTTTGCAGTGCAGAATTTCCACAGTTATTCCAGTACCTCCACCATTACCTAGAGATAGTGACCGGGGAAAACAATGCCTCGTCCTGTTTTGACATGCTTCCTCTGTGCTGTAATTTTAACCTGTTTTTTTATGGGGAAAAATCAGCCTGGTGGCAGACTGAAAAGCATAGCGAATTGAGGTTTATATCCATACATGCTGGTGCCATTTTTCCACAGCCATTACTCTTTGACAGCAGTATTTACTTCAGAATGATACGTTAAAGCAAAAACAGTTGCCTATTAGAAGTTTAAGTTGTTTGGATATCAGTAAATTGTAGGGCAAACACTAGTTTTAAGTCTCCATGTGAGGGACGGACTTTAGCGACTTCTGATGGCAGTATCACACAAGACACTTCCTAATAACCAAGATATCATAATTAGGTCTGAGTGGTGCTACAGTTTTTCTGGCTTGTGACATTCATAAATAGTATCGGGCTGATGGCCATTGGCATCTGCTGGTGGAGGCAACAGTAACACACGGTTTTCATACAACATACATAGTCAAAGGGTCATACCACTAAGACTTCACATATGATTATCAAATAAGAGTGGCAAACCCCCAGGGTGCTGGTCCACAGTGGTGCCTGCCACTAAAGTTGGCAAATAGAAATGGTGTATGCTGATACAAAGTGGCATAGGCAATAAACTGGCAGCGCTACACGTGCCAACTGTGGCCATGAAGATGAGCACAGTTAGGATGAGCAAATGCCCCCAAAATTCAGAAAAGTCCTGAACCACAAGCAGTTGATCTGAATCCTGAATGGTGTTCCACTTGTCCTGAAACAGACTAAAATCAAGCGATGAGTTATAACTTAAAAGATCATGCACAGATGAAAACTTTTCTGGCCCTCCATTGGCTACCGCTGTTATATCCACAAAATAAGCCGTGTCCTTGCCCTTTTCCATTTTCTGTTTACTGGTGTTGATGATGCTCGGGGAAGCTGCAGTCACAAGGACAAGGAAGGTGTAGCTGTAGGCATCAGTTGACTTCATTAACAAAAATAATCAATTATTAGCATCAAGCATCAAGTTTTTCCATGTTTTAATATTCATTGACACTGATCACACTGTCCAACCCAACCTCAACTCCCGAATTTCACCATTTCTTATTTGGTTACCCCAACGGGCAACGCATGTCTTTACACCCTCCAACCCCCACGGCAGTTCTTCACAGTATTACCACTTATGGCAAAAATGTAAGCACTGATTGATTGTTTAATTATTTATGTCATTAATATGCATGTTGGTTAACACAGCATAAAGCACAGAGCACTTCATTTAGTGGACCTGTATTGTTCCTCCCTACACACAAAAAAATTCAAAAGAGCAGACCAAGCAATATCACAACAGCCCCATGGGTGGGGGAGGTATTATGCTTTCATTATAATCTCATAGAAATACAGTGGGTAGAATGAGTTAACCAGTGACTGTTAATGGATTTTGCAAGTGCATAAAGTGAAAGTTACCCCCACACACCCAACACACACACACACACACACACACACACACACACTAGCCCTGGTCGCAGCTGGGCGACTAGTCCGACAGGACTTTGACAGATGGTCCAATGGGACGCTGGAGAGGGAGGGAGGGCACAAGAGCTAAAGAGAAGGATAGATGGAGGATAAGGGAGGGGGGGGGCAATGCTAATGGATGCGGAAGTGTGTGTGTGCGTGTGTGTGTGTGTGTGTGTGTGTGTGTAGTAGCAGGGGAGTCATCTGTTCCTGAAAGAATGGAAGAATAAGAATAAGGGTTATAAACCTCATGGGAGACAAGGAGGGAGCATGCAGCCCTGCTGACTGGGCATTTGCACTTCTATGGATGTTGGGACACGTGTGTGTATCCAAACACACAGGCACAAATGAACACACCAGTGTAGTACTCATGTAGTACTTGTGGAAGAACTACATGCTGCATTGTGGGTAGTTTGATCTTTCAGCTATTATTACTATAATGAAGACTAAACATCAGCAGCTTAACAAATTAAATTAACATGACATGAAAAAATGGGATATTGATTGGATCACCTGGCTCCTCATTAAGCACACAGCTTTAGGATTGGTTAAAAAAAGTGTCTGTCTAATACGTATTCTGATTGGTCCCATCATCATGGGTGTAACGTTGCTTCTCCTGATTGTCAAGCGACATTCAATGTGTAAGCAGACGTCCCGCCCCCAAGGGTGTCAATCACAAATACTCGCATGGTGACCACGCCTATCCCTCCTCGCTCGCTCCTCGCGCTGGCTGCACCCTTCCGAAACCTCCCCGTGAAAGGCCAGGTAGAAAGAAAAACTGTTTCGCTCAACATCCGGTCGCAACTACCAAAATAAATTATTAATCATTTCGGCGACACGATTGCTCCGAGAAGAAACTAAGCTACTCCTCACACAGTTTATATACATTTTGGGAGGATAATATGATCTTGAGTATAATTTTTCTCTGTTTTCACACAGCTACTTCCGGCAAAAACATGTGAGTGCTGTCTTTATAAAATAAAAAACTATCACTACGACACCCTATGATAACTTTCTCTATTGTTAGCAAAACTCATTATTCGTTGATCCTACGACTACTTTTCTGCATTTGACTTTGTTGTTTTAAAGCAAAGGATCATCTACATTATGTGGTTTTGCATGTTTTGGTCCATCAAAGGAAATGTCGTTCCCCATTATTCACCAAACCCACCAAGTGAACATGGTTGCTGTTATTTAGAGTATCCGTTGTGCACAAACCTTTAATGCTAAAGTAAACTTGATTTATCTGCTCTGTCTGACAGTGAGTCCCTATGGCGAGACCCCTAAGTTATAAGTGCTTTTATCTTGAAGGACAGGCACAGGCTTCTGGTAATCTTGTTGCGAAATGTACGAGCTTGACGCAACTTCCTGAAAGATTGACAGCTTGTGCCGCTCTCCGTATGTAGTGGAAACGATAGCTCCCGTTGTGTGAGGGACGCAATCACTACTCCCACTGTCAGCTGTCTTTCCGCGGATACATTTCCATACTTTGGGAGAAGTTTTCAAGACGGGCACTCAGTTCGGAGTTTGGAGGAATTTACTGGGGTATGAAAGTGGAGCGGTCGCCTCAAACAAAGTAAAAGAGGAGGCAGACCTGTACGTTTGATGGCTGCTGGGGATGGAGCCCAGCTGCCGGCCACAGTAGCGGCCAGCCGGAGCGTGGAGAAGGCGCTCGAGGAGGCTGCCGCGAGCGGGGCTCTTAACTTGTCCAACCGAAAACTGAAGGAGTTTCCTCGGAGCGCCAAGAACTACGACCTGTCCGACATCACACATGCAGGTCGGTTAGCTTTTCTCTGTTTTTCCTCTAACTTAACAAAGCACCACCAGCGAGCTAGCTGTTATCACGAGAACAGCCTATTGTTTTATCGCCACCTGCTTCTTTCTTCTAACGGGGGAAGGCACATCTTTTCCTCTGCCCCGACACGCTTCACAAGACTCCCTCAAATAACTCCGCAGTTTGTGAGCCCGATGACTGTCACAACCCTATCGCTCGTTAGAAATATCAATTCAGACTTGTTTTCAGATCAGCAGGACTTACCTCTTACTTCGGCTCATGTACACTCCACTAAACTGCGGTTGTATTTTAGTAGTCCTCCACCAAACTGCAGTGTGAGCCCAGTGTTAGCATGCTGCATGCTCAAAAATGTTGCGTTTTTGAAAAGAAAGTTCCTGCTAGGTGGACTAGCTATAAGAAAGCCGAGGCTCATTCTATGGGGCGTTCGCCAGTGTCTTTAAGTAAGGCCAATTAAGTCGTAGCTTTTAAAAAGAAGCTTGACGTGTCTGTTCTCTTAAAGTGGACTTGAAGGAAGAAAACGAAAAAACGTCAGACATGCGAGTTCCTCTTCCTCAACACATCCTCTTGTAAGCGACTGACAACCTTCTACATTGTCACTTCCCTTGTGTGATCGATTTAGAGTTTCATTCACTGGGTTTTCTGTTGTTTTTAAGCTTTACTGCTTTGGCTTAAGTGTGCTTTGCAGTGGTTTTGGTAGTCCTGAGTTTATTTTATTTTATTTTTTTCACTTTTTGAGTGATGAGTGTAACAATATGGCAACCCTATTCAGTCACCACCAGCCTCCTGCACTCTCTCTCTCAATGTGTGTCACTCGATCTCATTTGAGCTTAGTTGCACCGGACATTGTAGATGTGCCACTGATGACAGAGAGTAAAACTTAACGTTGAGTAGGTGTGGTTGACGCTGTGGATTAAAGGGAACTACCTTGGCCTCGCCTGGCTGAAAAGAGGATTACCCCATCCAGGTTGCTGAAATCAATCTGGCTACGCAGCAATTTAAAGCAACACCCCCTATCCTCTGCTGCTGCTTTCTGTGCTTTGGTAATTATGACCATCTGCTCATAACAACCCAGGTCTAGGCCCTGTGGGATGAGTTGGCCTTGAACACACAAAAACACACACACACACAGGCACCTGCCGCTGGAGCAACCTAACCCTAATGACTATGGCTGTGATGAATGTATCCCATACCTACAGTAATGTCACTTGATTAGGATGTGTTTATCCAAGCGCAGGTTCTTGGTTAAATGAATCACCCAGCTTGGCCAGTAAAGGATCAGCTGTCAAAGTTCAGTTTAAAGAGGTAGTCCACCTATTATACGTACCAATGTACAGTTTTTAGTAACTCTGTTTATTCTGACAGAATAAACCTGATTACGTAATGCTGATATGATCAGATTTCTCATCTTCGGCTTGGAGACTCAACAGAAAAACTGTCAGACACTACCAGCAGTAGGAGTTTTCATTATGATACATTCATTCAGTGTGGCATGATATGATTTCAATTTTTTTATTTTCAATTTGATTTATTTCAGGGGTCTGCGATCTTTAGAAAACTATCACCTGCCATTTTAACACAATCAGCCACAGAAGGTGCTTCCCCCACTTTCGTTTTACGCTAGGCCTTAACAAACAACACATACATTATTGAAAATAATTCGGACCAGTTTAGTGCTGTAGAATTTACTTTAAATTGGCTAGAATAACACACACAAAAACCTGGACTGAAAACAAAAGTATGCTTCTATTACAGGGGAGACAAATGTTTGTGCTCATCACAGTCCTAAGACATTTTAAAATTGTATAGATTAGCTTAGCAGCTAGTGGACTTTAACTCTACTCTTGCCTTAACAAATGGCACGTGTTAGTTATAGATTTCTTTACTCACCATCACTAGTTTAAGTCACTGCGACCTCTATGAAAAGACGCACAAAGCCGTAGAAGATAATTGACTAAAACACAGAGCCTTTGACTCACCACAGATAGTGGAAATGAATGAAGTGAAAATACAGGACTAGATGGATAACTGATATTGTACTTTACATCCTGAATATAGTAAATTATGTTTACTTAGAAATAGGCTGAGCATTAGCAATTGTTTAATTTACATTTTTTCTCTGATTATGTATGGGCTACCAGCTGTGAGCTGTCAAGACAAAAGTACATTTTCATTTTAGCAAATATTCTTCTTTTTATTATTCCAGTAGTGAAGCCCAAGAGGCACTTTTTGCACTTTTAGCATTTAAAAGTGTTTTTATTTTTATGTAAATGTCTTTATTGGACATTATACAATACACCATAAATGAAAAAAAAACCTTTTTTCTAACTAATAGGCCAAATGAAACCATGATCCAATAACCAAGGTACATATCGAATAATGGGCTAACTGTACCGTTGCACCCCTAGCACTCATGATATCACACTGCAGCAGCTAAGGTACAGTCACATAGTGTAGACTTTTTAGAGCCAAACATGTTAGCGCCGGTGTGGCGGTCTCTATTTTCATATGTGAGAACTCCAGTGTATAGCAGATGGCCAGTAGGGATAAGTTAGAGCCCTGCATTGTTAAGGTGAAATAGACCTTTGGCACTGTTGACATTTTGTTGTTTCAAACATGGGTAACACTAATAATATTTACCAATAATAGCTGCATTCCATACAGGTGTGCCAGCATTAGGGTGCTGGTGGCGTTCTTACCGG
The DNA here is from genome assembly GCA_903131615.1 of Diplodus sargus. Taxonomy (NCBI): domain Eukaryota; kingdom Metazoa; phylum Chordata; class Actinopteri; order Spariformes; family Sparidae; genus Diplodus; species Diplodus sargus. The sequence continues at coordinate 382,632 of CAEMYA010000461.1, forward strand.
CACTTAATGTTCTACTTCAATGGAACAGAGCCTGTCTGCTGTCAGGGAATGTTATAAGTTCCAGATGAATGTCTAGAAGTATCGTTAATACATTTCCAGATCGGATGTGTTGATCAATGTTTCAATCTGCATTGACCTCCACATTGAACAAGGCAGCTGCTGACATCACTCGCCATTCCTAGTGGCTCATGGTGACTCATTTGTTATTCATTTGCTCTAATTCTAGGGTCATGCTCTTCTATAGGCACAATTGTAGACATTTAGTCTTGAATACATGTTTGTGTAGACTATCTTTGTAGTAATGTCTATTATTTGAGTAATGAGGTTCTCTCAGTTTCACTGAGATACCTGGTAGTTATTCCTACTCCCACAGACATTATATCAGCTGTGAAATACAGCAAACCTGGCTGAGAGTCCTGCCCCTGCATGTCCTGTTTCTGTGTGTGTGGTGACAGTCCTTGCTGATTCACCATGCCGTCATGATGGTTGTCAGGTATGGTAGATCTAAACTAATCCAGATGTTAAGTGAAGGAGGGTAGGTATCAAAGGGAATTTACCAGGAGAACATTAGCATTCACTATAGTTTTTGTTAAAATGATAGATGTGTGGTCTGTGGTACGTTACACCCTCTCACTAGCCAGACACAAATCAGTGTTTAATGAAGAGCTTCACATATATAGTGTTGTTAGATGGTTTGCTATTACATTGGTGTATTCTGTAACAGTTCCCTGAAGCCCAAGGAGAAATCTCCAAATGTGATGCTCTGTCTGACGCACTGTACAGAACCCTTCAGACGGACATTTGAGAAGTGTTAACATGGCAGGGCTCTAGGGTATGACTATTTTAGTCACACATGCTCCCAAAAATCTGTCGAGAGCAATTAAGCATTTCCAGTGGTTTCACTGATGCACCTGCTATTTAGCAGGTCTGATTAAATGTTTTTAGAAATATTTTTGATTATGAAAGTTCTTGTTGTGTGAGCTTTAAACAAGGAAAACATGTATCTGCATCTTTAATCGTGTTAACAGCTATTCACGTGGTATTTTCAAAGTATTTCATTTACAGGATTAGCCGACATTCAGACATTCTTGTCAGTTTATTAGCAGATTTTCAAGAAAATAAGCTAAATTAAGATATATATCAACTGATATTGCATTATTAAGTGCACACAGTATACCACAGTAGTAGAGGGTTTTATCTATGTATCCCGCCCCTAATGCCTTTGACTCTAATATACTAGAATATACTGTTGCCACACTTGCACAGTGTAGACAAAGAGCAACATGAGCAATCCCTTTGAAGTCATTCTTTCTGGCCACCTGACCAGTGTTAAAGTCCCGAATTCCCACCTTTTACTGCTCTGTTTTGGTCTCTATCAACTCTAAAGACAAATATCTGACTCTATAGCTGCTAAATGTTCTACGTTTTCCAGCAGTCACTTGTTTCTGTTGTCTCTCTGGTGTGTGAGGCAGGACAAGTATACAGACTAGCTCGTTTGCTGCAATTGGTTGTCCATGGGAAGGGTTGCTGCTTGGTTAATTCTTTGTGAGACTGACTACTTCTACTGTGGGACTGGACAATAAACTAAATTCATCCAAATATCAATATTATGATTATGAGAGTAGCAATAACAATAACCACTGTCAGTTCACTAGAAGTTGACTCAGAGAACGACTCAGTCATCCCAAAGCCCACTCCTGATATACAGAATTTTTAACTGGTCATTCAGTCAACAGTTAAGATTTCTATGTTAGTTTCAGCTAAACATTTTTACAATTAAAGATGCAGCCTATCTGATCCAGAGTGAGTTGTGTGTTTAGAAACTGAGGTCATAGAAAGAGATGATCATAGTGGTTGAATTGGGATAAGACTGGGCTGTGTAGGCCCAGCAGTGTTTATGATAACATCAGCCCCCCTTCTTCCCCGCTGGAGCAGCTTCCCTCAGGAAGGTCAAAGGTTCACACACACACACACACACACACACACACACACACACACACACACACACACACACACACACACACACACACACACACACACACACACACAC
>CAEMYA010000461.1:391848-432654 GCA_903131615.1 Diplodus sargus
CATAAACAGACATGGCTAGACATTACCTGTCTTCACCTGTGGTGATTTCCTTAACCATGGCAGTCCTGGTATCATCACAATACCAATCACCATTTATCTGATGGAGATCGAAAAGGCATGGATGCTCACCATGCATAGTGTCTGTAAAGAGAAAGTTGGGTTATTACAGTTGTCCTGCTTTCACATAATCGTTGCTAAAGCTGGCAACACGATTAATTTGATGAAGCGCATGACCATGTACGGAATCAATTTGAGAGCAGAAAGTTGCTCCGTGTTTGACTGCAGGAAGAGCGGACCGCAGCCATCCTCCTCTCAGCATTTAAGTCCGCCTGTGGACGTAACAGAGTCCAAGCAGCCCATTCAAAATCTCCACCACCGGACTTCGGTGTGTAACGCTTACTTAAGATATTAGTGTGTAGCTTTATTTTATCGCTATGTTGCTAGCTAAATCAAACGCCAACTAGAGATTGACAGTGACAGCTTAGCTTGTAAAGATGTGCTCATCAATTTGGTCGGCTGGTTAAACAGCTCACCTAACCTTGACTTTTATGTTTATCTTCTCCTCAAACGAGACACCATCAGCCAGAAGCGGGCTTGTCTGTGTCCTGAGAAAGCAGATATGTTGATTTTTCTGAAGAAAACCTGCTAAGTGAAAAGTATGTAGTATGTAGCAGTGAGCATTAGACATTGACTTGGATATCATATTTAAAACTATCTGCATCGTATAAACAACTGAAATTCGTGAAAATGAGTCACTTGGTATTTTCAAAGTTACTCTATGAATGCCTACAGTCATTAGCTTCTGTAAACTTGAACCCTAGTCTCTGGAATAGCTTGACAGTGTATCACAAATTTTCCCGTTTGGGGGACTAATAAAGGGATTCTGATTCTGATAATAGAATCTAATTAAATAGCTTATTCTGTTCAGATTTTTTGTGTATTTTGGCCTTTTGTCATAAACTACAGCAACTCAATTCAATATTACATTATCTGATAATTTTCTACCTTTTCTAACTATACTTGATTAAGATAAATGTGCCGTATGCGTACATGTGGAGATATGTATGTACGCTGACGTCTGTTTTACATCAGAAGGACATCTGGAAGGATAATTAATGTCATAGACTATATATGCATCTCAGTATCCCTCTGTTTCTTATAATAACCTTCAAACAACATATCTGTGGCTAACCTCACTGATCTGTAACTGAACATAACTGTAACCATTTCAGAGTTGTAGCTAAAATAAATCACCCATCTTTTTATTCTTAAACTAATCTGATGTCCAATACCAGCCTTCAGGTTTGATGGCTCATACTGTAATTGCATAAATACTATTGTCTTTTCCTCTCTGTGGTGTAACTCGTTTTGACACTCCTGCAATGTGCAAGTCGTTGCCATGACGACTGGAACATTTTTACACTTGCACCCACTGTTTAATTTGTTTGCCTGTTTAATCTGCTGCACTCAGTTTCACCTACAGACATGATCCATTTGGCTTCACTACATTTTAAAAATGAGAATTTATAGCAAACAGCTATATGTTGCTAACTGTTAGCCTACAGATCTACTTAAACTTATTCTGTTCTATTTTAGGCCAGTTGCACAGCTGAAATTACCAGTAATTCTTGTCATTTTCATTGAGTCTCCATGCAAGTCTTGTTTTCTGTATACATGTTTGGTGTTGTCAGGTGTCAAATTGAATTCCCCTTTTGCATGACGCTTGAGTTTTGCATACGAGAGTCAGAGCAAACTCTGCAGTCTGTAGGAGGGAGTGTAGAGAGAGGAGGAGGTGGAGAGAAGTAAATGTGAAAGATGGAGGGAATGGATAATGGAGCTGGTGTAGGAGGGCAAGTGAATCAGGTCTGACTTGATTTGCCACAAATATTTATGAGAAAGGACGAGCTACTCCCCATCATCTGTTGTTGAGCAATGTGTATTTCTTGTTGTCCAGTAAATTCAGATAAAAACACAACTCAAAGAGCTAGGAAGGAATATTATAAGGAATAATATTTATCCAATTTCAGATTGTTTTTTATAAGTTTAACAAAATATCATTTGAACATAGAGGTGTAATTTGTAAGGCATGGCCAATATTTGAAGGTAGCTCCAAAACAATAGGATAACAGCTAAACTGTTGCTCACTATACTCCTGGAGTAGCTGCCGTTAGCAAGTAGCTCAGTGGCCCCAAAGTGCTATTACAAGACATGAAAGGCCATGGCTAGCTGGTTAGCATGCTAAATTTCAGCTGAAAATCTCTGGAACACAATGCATTGATCACTTTGACATAATGTTAACACTGTTGTTTCCTTACTCTCTGTTGATCATGTTAGTTCAGTTTTTGAATGTTTTAAGCTGAAATCCTGGCCATATCTTACAAGCTGACTTAACTGATTCAATGCCAGCATCTTAATCACTTACTAATCTCAGAACAAAGTGTAAAGTGTTGTCTCAGTTAGCACTCAGGCCTAGTCATGCAATCGTCTCACCCACAGGTACATGTACTCATGGAGTTGCTGTGTTCAGCTGCTAGCTATGGTGCTGCTCCGCTGTTCGCTGTAACTAACACTGTAACAGGAATCAACACTGCCACATCCTGTCTTACAGCAGACACAGAGTTGTGTTGCCATGGGCAACATTGTAAAATAAACCTAAACAGCAGAGCAAGATGTGGCTGGTGCATACAGGATGCTTATTTGACACGAAGTATGCATGTTTTATGTATATATTAATTACTTTGTATGTAGGGGCATCTGTTAAATCTTAGATTACTGATTGCCACTGTGTTTTCCAGCTCAATGTGTTGGGTTTAAAATGTAGATGATGAAATTGAAAAGCAGCCAGTAGAATTATGGGCACACATAATGCTCAGGCTAAAGAAGACTAAGTAGTCTTGACTGTCACCTAACCTCAACACCAATTAACATTTATGGGGGCACACACTCTGTTTTCAAGCACTCAGTAAGATTCACATCAAGAACCTTTTGAACACTTTCAAATTATTTTGGGATAACATGTCTGTGCAAGCTCCAGTGCATGCTGTCATTAAAGCACAAGGGGGTCAAAACCAAATACTGATATATACTGAAATTCATGAACATTGGTACAAACTTTCATTTGCAATGGAAAAAATAGTGTAACATATGAAACTCAGACAGCTCGGACCCAACTATAAATGCAATGGTGACAATGGCATCTTACAAGTTGACTTTACTTAGGTAAAGACGCCACATTTGAACAAATATCCCGCTGGTTCAGTTTTGTGCATTATAGTCGAGCCTTTTCCTGGTAGAAAATGCTTTTGACACGTTTTGTAACATTCAACAACTCATAGATAGATTAGAAAGTATTAAAATTTCAATATGAAATGGTTGCATATTAATTAAAAAACACATTTAAACAGGCTTTGGTTAATAGCAGTATTTGAGGTCCAGCCATAGCACTCTCACAGTGAGTCAGTTATTTCATGGTTTGTAGAGACAGCAGTCGCTTCAACACTGTGGATGTAAACCAGTAAAGAGCTCCCCTTCTTGTTGAGTCACTCCTCCAGGGGGTTTTTTGTTGTCTTGGCATCCTCATGGTCGGCTTCTTTGTTTTTTTTTATCCCCTTTCTGGCTGCTCCTCAGATCCTTTGTCCATGCTCCCCTGCTGGTATTATATGCCTGTTACTCATGCACTCCACCCCTCCTCCTGTACCTCTTTTATGAACCTTGCCTCCCTTCCTCAGAATGTGATATGAGTAGAGCCTCATTTTGTGAACACAGAAACACACCTCTGTACGCATAAGGAGGCCAGGGGTCCCTTTTTTCAGTTTCATTCTGAGGGCTGAATTGATAGTAATGAGTGAGTTACAGAGGCTGCAAGCTGTTTCTCCTAACCAGCTTTAAGCAGGTAAATGTGAATTTTTCTCCAGTTATGGTCAAATCTTCATTAGCTGTTAAATAACTAACTTTTTCTCTCTCTTTTCATTTTGTCTTTCATGGAAAAATACAGACTCTAAATGCCTTCATCATACACCAGTCACCACCCTTAAGCAGTCGAGGCATTCAGAAACCTGATATCCTCTTATTTTTGAAGGTATTTCTTGGGTTAGTGTTATGAAACACAGTTAAATTCAAAAGTCCTGCAGTAAATACCACCTATTATAGGCTTACATTCTTTACTTTTTTTTTATTTGTTAATTGAGCTGAAGGAATAAGCTTAAATCATTGGTATTTTTGAAGCAGTATTAGTTAGCAGTATTGTTAGTAGTATTTTGTCCATACTTCAAAGCCTTCTTCACTTGACCAGTGCCAGACAGGGGGAAGGTACCATTGCTTCCTTATTCACATACCTTGTCGCCCTGTCTGATTGTGTACATTCTGCGGTGCAAAAGTCTTCATGCAAAGAATGGGCGTTCCGGCGGTCGCAGGTTGCTTCATGAAAATGTCGTGGTTGCTCATCTTATTGGTTATGCATTAAAAGGTCAAAAAGGTCAGAATTGAAACAGCTTGAACTTTGAATTGCAAGGTATACAGTCTGAAGGTTCACCCTCTTGGATTCCTCCATAGGAAACCAACAACCCACGTAGCTGCAGAGCAACTTCATATCAAATTCAAATCAATTTTATTTATATAGCCCAAAATCACAATTACATTGCCCCACTGGGTTTTACAATCTCTACAGTGAACGACTTCCTCTGACCTTAGACCCTTGACTTAAATACAGAAAAAACATCGCATAATGGAAAAAGAATCACTTTTTAACTTCTTCTTCTGATCATCTATAGAGGGTTTAAAGGCCAGAGTGTGCTTCAAGCAAACTAGTATGTACAAAGGTTTGTCCAACCCCATCTTAAGGTGAAAGTGATAAGACCTGTTACCCACACTCAAAAACGAGATGATGATAATCCATCTCATGGCATGCACACTGTCAAACTAAGCTAAAAGGCAGATTACACAGAGACGGGTTACCATTGTTTACCTATTGTATAGCATTCCTACCATGCATTCCTCTAATGTGCCATGAATCTTTCTAGCGATTATTAGAAGCTGAAGTATTCTCAGCTTTTCAGCACAAGATGTGGAGCCATACCGCATTTTCCCTGCTTGGTTGCATCACAGCTCCACTCTACTGGTGCACCAGGCTGTTTTTCCCAACAAGCTTTTCCAATACGTTTCAGAGCAGCTGTGCCTGCAGCAACAAGTCTGATCCATTTGCTGTATAAAGTGGATATGCTTGTTGGGTTGCCAATTTTCAGGCAGTTGGCACTGATGACCGATGACCGACGATGTTGACTGCAGGATTTATCAGCTATGATACAGAGCATAACTTCATAATAAACCGAAATGTAACTTGGCTGAGGTTGGGTTCAAGATTCTTTAGTCCTAACAGCTCCCATAGCATCTGCGCCATTTAGGTAAATATGTGACTGGCCTTGGTATTGGCAGATACCCATTAATACAGTATCATGATGCATACTGATGCCTTGCCAAGTTAATGGAAGTAAGACCGAGCAGCAACAGCTGAATTCAGATAGTAACTACTTTCCTCTGAATTGTACAGGTTTCTGAGCACAGAGCTTCAGCGTGTCTTGACTAGCACCAAAATGTGTCATTGATGGAATTTGTGTCTCCTACTTGACTTTATTGTCCACATTATGTTGGTGAGCTGTTGATGCACCAAGCCACACCCAATCACAAACCACACCTGGTTTTCACCATAACAACAAGAATTGTATTTGTTAATGTCTGAATTAGCCTTCAGAAGTATAACAGTCAGGTATGTGAAGACTTTCTCTTCTCATGGTACTGACAGTTTACTGGAACAGCCTTTTGACTTGAAAAAGTAACAAGATTTACGAATAGATTAGTGTGTTAACTAACTTTGACAGTGCCCAACAGTTTTTGCAGGTGTGGAAGTTCTGGTGCCTTATAATAAAGACTTGTTTTAACATTGGAAACAGTTGTCAAGTGAAACAAGTGCTGAACTAATACAAAGAACCCACAAACCTTTGAAGACTTGTGAAACTGGACTGTATCAGTATAGTCTCAACCTTGTAAAATGAAGTGAGACTTTTGAGAAGCAGCACAAAGTCTTGGCTGGTTATGTCAGTGTTTTGAAGAGTGCCTGAGTGAGGCCCCATGTTATGCAATACACTCTGGAATATGAGTAAATATGAGTGTATTGAGTGTAATTCAGAGTGAATTTGCCAGCCTGTTTTCATGTGTGCATGGAGTTTTCCTTGTGTGTTTGGACACTTTACAGCAGTCCTGCTTATCAGTGTGTCATAAGTTGTAGAGGTCATTGGGTCAGCAATGACATAAGCGTCTGAAGTGGATCCTCCTCCATCACATCCTGACCTGTAATTAGAAACAGTGCTCTGCTCTGACAGGCCAATCTTCCTTGTTCTGCTGATCCTTTTGAAATCCTGTTAAAGACATTGTTTCAGGATGTGTGATCACATTTCATTGTTATTATACCTTCCCTTTGTTGAACAGTTTGGAAAGATTAAATAATTCAGGTTTAAAGTACCTCCAGTGTTTTTGGTAAGAGGTGTAATAATAATAACAGGTTTCTCTTTTATAAGTTTTACCTTGACAGAACAATCCGAAGTTCAAGTCCATTTGGTTTCTTTTTGCGGAGCTTTCATCTATATCACATGGTCTTCATCAGCAGATAGTATTTGTTCACTTGTCATGGAGATGGATATGTTGATATGCAAGCTCAGCAGCTGCTATTGTATTACCACTTTTTCAGCAGTGAACAGATCCAATCTCTTTGACAACTGAGCATAAGTAATTCACTAAAAAAAACATTGTGCTGCACACTGGTCTTGTTTTGTAAAACCTATTTCTAAGGTGAAGACTGCGCTATAATGCTTCAGTTTTTGTTTTGATAAAGCTTTATTGTGACTTAATGGTGATAACCTATTCTCTCCACTTAGTAATAGCAGCGGCCGATTTTGAAACCATAAATTGTGCCGTTTTATAGGTTTTAATAGAACTGTTAAAAGCTGGTGTGATCATTGCTTTGGACTTCCTTGAGCCTGGCCTCCTTTTTTGATGGCAGTCAGAGAGAAATAACAGTCAATTTCACAGCAATGATTTTGTATGTTGCACCTTAAAGCTCAAGCATATGCGTCAACAGGCTGCAGGAGACTGTTGCTGTATGGCTGTGTTTGTTTAAACCTTGTCGGCATGTTGCACTCCTGGCACCATCACCATCGATGACTTCATAGCAGGTGTTTTCTATTAGCTGTCAAAGAGATCCAACCAGCTTCAACTTAAACTTGGTTAGGTTTGCAAACACTGATGCACTGTGGCTTTTCCACCAAAATGTGTGGGTCTACACAGGTTTTTTAAACATGGGTAAATATGCTAAAAATCACCTATTGACACCATTCCCACTTCCCACAGGCAAGGCAGCTTGTCTGTGATTTTTATGTTAAGTGCTGACATCACAAATGCGCCTGAAACTGTTGTAAAAGAGGAGAAAACGACAATAGACCGATTGTGAAAGAAGCGTCGGAAAATTGATCTATACATTCTTTTGAGCATTTCAACCCCTGCGAAGTGACTCAGTCCAATAACATTTGGAGAGCCTAGAAGAAACTCAGAATTTAATTATTTTAACTCCCTTCAAGTTAGATGGGCGCTAAACCTGAAGTTAGCCGGCTTGTTCTGTGATCCAGGTATTATAATGTCGAGCATTTTAGGCATCAAAAGACCACTGAGCAGCTTTCATAGGAATGAACGAGGCTCTCTCTCCAACACTGTGTCCAGTAATGAAATGTCCTTAATAGAGCACATGCCCAATTCCTTCCTTATTCACACGCCACCAACGGATGTTGATAATGCGTCATTACTTCACACAGCTGAATTTAGCATGTTCACCCATGTCTTGCGTTAAGATCAAAGCTAAGCAAAGCAGAGGTGATAAAAATCTGGGTCTACTGCAGAGTCAATTGGTCAAGTTTGCACATTCCCACTGCAGAAAAAAGCCTGATCTTAGTGGGTTTAATTGGTTTGAATGGTAAAGTTTTGAATGGTGGAAAAAGGGTATAAGAGTAGTTTAGCGACTATAAATCCCCCAGGCCTAAACAGAAAGTTGTTCCCATCATATGCACATACACATGATCATGCTTGTGTGCATCTGCTTTGGATGTTTTCTTTTTTTTTTTTATCCAAGCTCGTTTTCCAGGCTAATGATAGGTGACCCTGTTCTTAAGCCTCTCAGAAAATCTGCATGGTCACCATGGTAACTTGGACATGGGTCAATCCAGGTCAGCAAAGACCTTAAAGTGGCTAGTATGGATTAATCCTGTTAACTAGGGTGACACGTGACTTTCTGTGCTTTTTCCCCACTTTTTTATATTTATGTTTTATCTGTGTTATGTTGTGTTGATAACTTTTCCTTTTCATCTCGAGTTAAAAGACATTTTAAACGAATATTAGACACAGATACCTTACTAATTTATATGAGAAATATGTCACTCCCCTTGCTATAGATTCAGCCAATTACTATTGGTTGACAAACCTTCAGTCACTGTTTATGTGCTTAAATCAATTAAAACCAGGCTTGAAATTGTGTACCCGAGGTGGGGTAGCAGCCACAAACGTTTCTATAGCTGTTTACATTGGGTAGGGAAGCCAAATCATCGAGCATAGAAGACATTACATAAGAAGCTCTATCATGACACGTTTGACACTCACTATAATGCCAGCTGTGAAGTGTCTCAGCTGGGTATGAACAATCTGGAAACCAATTGCTAGGGCCAGTGAGTCAGCTCTTTAACCGGAAGGATCTCAGCTCTTGTCATCATGACATGTTGGCCCTCCTCCTCCTCATGCAGTTTTGTTTAACTGACAGAGTTGGCTCTACACCACTGAAAAAAATCTGTTCAAAGCCAGCGTCCTGCTGTCTCAACCATGGCAGGCCAGTGTGAGACTGGATGTTTCACTGCCCATTCCCCAGCACATACTTTTCCCATGATGCTCATAGAGAGGCAGTCTGGCTTTGTTTCAAGAGCTACCAGAACATTTGGGCAGAAATGCCTCCTGGGAAAAAAAGTGCAAGGGAATGGCTGCCCTGGACTTAACTGTTGGAATGAGTGTATGTTGTATTTAATTTGTGTAATTAATATATGTGCCTTTTCTTTATTAATGCATGGATTTAAGATTAAACTATGTTTAGGACGCAGGTTAAGGTTAGGAAATAATGAAATCACTGCAGATTCTTGTCGCAGAAATAAGCCAGCACATCCTTTTTAAACCACACTGGAGCTCCCAGATATCTGGTTGTCTTTTGCAACAGCGGATACATAGACTAGACAACCTCTCCATCCCCCAGAGCATACATACACACACTACACACAGTACACACACTATTTCCACCCCCACCTATTGTTCAGACAGCTCCCCTCCAGCTATGGGACAGTGAAGATGGGGAGAGATCAGGCTTTAGAGCTACTGTACAGAGCCCAGCCCTCTCGCATTTACTATATGCATAGAAAACATGCACACACAGACACACACACGCAAACGTACACACACACGCGCACACGCACACACACACACACACATTGAACCACTCGGCTGTGTTTATTAAGGCCGTGTGAAATGGTCCTGATAATGAATCTCTGGTTTCTTTGTTCATGCTTACGTTTATATAGAACATGTCCCAGCAGTAAAGTATTTACATCCTTTCTGCTTTATTGAACACATAGTTAGACCTCATTTACTGTAATTTGTCCATTTATAATTACTAGCTGTTTTTAGAGATCAGAAACAGTTTGGGTTTGCCACCTTTTGTTTTTTTTTGGTCTAAAAGCCTGAAGTATTTAAGATAACATAAGACAGTGAAAAACAGCAAATTCTCACCACTGAGTTGCTGGAACCAATAATTGTTTGATAGTTGTAGTTAATTGTCTGTCACCTACCCAAATGATTTATATGATTAGCTGTTACAGCTCTATGGTTGATAAAGAAAACCTTAATGTCTCTGAAGTCTTTTGTAAATCTTGATATAAAGAGAAACAAAATAGATCACTACACTACAAACACTACAAAATGTAATTGCAAACCAAAACTTAAATAGTGACACATGAAAATACCATACATTTTTACTCAACTGTACAAAACTGTCTGTCAGCATAATAACTGTCACCTCACTGAATGTGAGAACCAACAGACCATTTTCCACTGTTATTAACCCATTCCACTGTGTGGCATTAGTAAAAGTAAAAGATCATGTTTTCCTTTTTTTGAGGTCAGTCATCCAAAATAAAAGTCCCCATCGAAGCTCTGACAAAGAGAGGAACTGCCTTCTCCTCTTGCAGCCCTGCCGCTTCCAACAGCAATCAATAAAAAGCCATTGGGCTGTCTGCCATTGACAGACTTCTGTCTCATCCTGCTGCCAGTGAAAGCAAATGCTGTTGTTTTGGATACTAGCTCTTTAGACAATCTATTGGTTTATTGCAGTTTTTTTTTTTTTTACCTAAATGCAACGGATAATTGTGTACAGGATATGTTGATGACAGGTTGAATATTGAGCACACCCAGTGATATCATCATTTGGGAAGGGGAAGGTTTGGGAAGTAGAGGAGATAGTTGGAAGCTAAAAAAAATTTGATGGCATGAGGAAAGAAATCAAGTACACAGAAATGATTGTTATTAGAGTTTATGTTTATAATCAGTTTATTATGGGGCATTCATTTCCCTCATAAATTGCAGTTGACATTTTTATCTTCTATAATGAATGCCTGAGTGAGGATGTGGATGGAGCATGACATTCAAGAGGAATTTGATTGGCTCATAGATGGATCTGAACACTCAGAAGTGGGCATGGCTTTGTGGAGTCTTCACAGCATGGTATATTGTTGGATCAAGTGGAAGTCAGCAACAAACTAATCAAACTGCTTATTAGACCACAACTACACTACAAAATAGTTTTCATCAACTGGTAACCAAACATTCAACAATGACCCATGATATTACCCATGCTATTTGACTCAGTACATTTGTATAGGGATTTTGAATTAAAAATACTTGTGATTTTATTACATATATTTGGTATGTTCTCAGAGATAACAGAAAAGAATATTAGATACAGAGGGCGAGAACTTGAGTATACTTTTATCAATCAGTCACATACTGTGTGTGTGTCAGAATTTCCCAGAGCCCATGTTTGTGTTAAACTATTTTGTCATTTACTGTTAATTGACAGTAAACCTCTACTAATACTGTAAAAATGTAATTATTATTTGTAGACAGTTTTTCACAATTATAACATCTAGCCTAATCTTGGTATTTCCGAGAAAAAAGGCTCACAAACGAGCAAAATTGTAGGGTGTGCGATAAAGTCTGTAGTGCTGTCGTGGAATATTTCCAGGTGGCTAACAGGATGTATTGTTGTCTGATTTAAGGCTAACTTGAGTGCTTGAAATTAATGAAGTATTCCCAATGTAGGACTTTAGGGTAAAAAGTGAAAACGTTGTGAAGTTGTACATCTAGGGCATGCTCAGATTTGGAAGTGTCACCTCGAACTGACATTAGAATTTGCTGGTATTCATGTATCCTTCGAGATGGATGAGAATGGCCTACTTACTGTAACTCTGGAAACAGAAAGCTGGAGGTAGCCAATAGCAGCTATTTTTGGAAATACCCAGTTTAGTCAGAAGTGGACGATTGTTGGCCAAGATTCTGTCACAGCAGTGTGGGTTCCCAGCTTGGAGCTGTTTGTTAATTTTAGGCTGGCGGTTTTGGAAAACGGTGTGTGTCCTCCTGTCATATGGCACAGGGATACATCAAATAAAACCAAAGTATGAATTTGATGGATGGCATGGGGTTATGTTCTTTGTTTGGACTTGGAGACTACAAAATTAGAACAGAAAGCTTGCATTTTAAGCAGAGGGAAAAATAGTTGTAACTAAAGATGCTATCAAATCATGCATCGTGGGAACTGTAGGAGGACACTGTTTGACCCATTTGTGACTAAAAGTCTGAATATCCCGGCCTCTGCTCCTTCAGTTTTTACCTTTCTTGTTTAATGTAGAGTAGTCTTTTGACTAAATTCTACACTCACGGTTGCTTTCCCAAGACTTTGTTCATTTGGGCACATTTATTTTTAAGTCTATCAACCTATATTTGTTGTTCGACAGGCTAAAATGACTGATTTGTAATTTATTATTTTGGTGAAAGCTCTTGTTTTTGTCATGTTATTTTTGATGGCATATTGCCAGTGTTTGACAGTTGACAGTAACAGGAAACATGAGGGGAGAGAGAGGGGAATGACATGGGACAACAGCTAAGTTGCATTTATGGTACATAGTGTCTGTTGTAGACCACTGGATAGCAAGGATGCCCCAAAGCTCGCTTTTTTTCAGGATCTCCTTTGCTAATTCCCACTAAAACTCCATCCCTTATTTAAGTAATTACAAAAGTCTGGTTTAGCTTGAATTGAAATCGTCATTAGTTTCCACTTGCAAGAGAAACTCTGATGGATCCGTCTAATGTTTGGTCATCTTTTTGTGTTGCAGATCTGTCTAAGAATCGTCTGTGTGAGCTACCGGAGGAGCTCTGTCAATTCATCTCCCTGGAGACGCTGAGCCTTTACCACAATGGGATGCGTTCACTGTCCTCCAGCCTGGGTAACCTCCAGGCCCTCACCTACCTCAACCTCAGGTAATTCAATTAAATATTATACTTCTATCTGAGTCGGTTACTGTTTCTAGTTCTCATTTTACCGCTGCTAACTTTGTCAGATAATCAACCATTTGAGTGTTATTTAAGATAAGATTAAGATATAAGTTCAAGGCCGCCTGAAGTAGAGCTTGTAGGCTTGTGGTTCACCATCAAGTTTGAATTTGGCTCAAGGGAAAAGATTTGGCACCCTTGATCTAGTTGGTAAAATAAAAAAATCGTATTACTATTACTTTAACAAAAGCACTTCAGTTCAAAATCTGCATATTGTTCTTGAGTGAGACAGGGAGTGCTGAGGGAAAATGCAACACAGGTTATCAAGTTATGGGTAATTAAGACAACAAAAAAAAAATAGCTTATAAAGTCATGGAATATATATAATTCAGCACTCAGATGCATTATATTGTTGGTGGCCTACACCAGTCGATAGCCTGATGGTTGTGGAACAACTAATGTTCATTACTTGATCTGTAAAATCTGACAATAAGTGCCCCCAAAATGTAATTATCATTCCACAGGAAAACTGTGCTACTACATGTAGAAGTATTGAATAACTGCGGGAGATACCGTTAGAGTCAGAGTTGAACCAGGAACCCCAAATTAATATTTTCCCGCCCCTTCTGGTGGACCAGCGTGGACCTTATTTCAGAAACATTATACCCAGCAATTTATGGCGAGAGACAAATCATTTTTTGATTGTGTTTGAATTGTGAACTACAAATATGATCATTTTTACTTGAGAATGTTGCAGTTTCGGGGAGCGGTTTAGCTCAGTTGGTATAGCGGGCATCCCATTTACAGAGGACTTGTCCTCGCTGCAGCAGACCCGGGTTCGAGTCTCGGCCTGGGCCCCTTGGCTGAGTGTCACTCCCCCTCTCTCTCATGGTGTTTCCTGTCATACCTCAATCGAGACTGTCAATAAAGCTATGTAAAGGCCAAAAATGTATATACAGTGTTGTAGTTCGTCTGACACACTGCAAGAGTTGGAACTTTACCTCTCTATGAACTATACTTAAAAGTTGCATTTTAGCACATCGCAGCAGTCATCACTTTGCATCCATTCCACAGTTAGCAGTTTGCAGGTGCAATGACGCCTTTAAAGCGCAGCTGTTGTTTGAAAACTGCATGTGAACTTCAGTGTTTGTTTATGCTGGAGATGAAGAGAAGCTCTACAAATCCTGCCCAAACCTTCTTACAAAAACAGAAGCACACTGACACTGCTCCCTCCTACACACTGTAATTTTACTGTTGCTAGGAGACCAGAAAACCCATCCAGGTGGCTGGTAATACAGGCAGCTGAAGTGTAGGCTCAAAGCAAATATACTGTACAACAAAAAATAACATATTTTTAGACACTAGCTAGTTAGCTACAACAGTAAAAAGTCTTTTCTAACTGTAATAACATGTATAGGCTTAATACTTCTATTAAGGAGGTTTAAAGATAAACTGTATATTTCTAGTTCAAATGGATTTGCCACTTGAATGACATCCCTGTGTGTGCTTGTCCCCACAGTCGGAATCTTCTGTCCAATTTACCCCCGTCGGTGTTTCAGCTCCCCCTCCTGCGAGTGCTCATCGTCAGCAACAACAAGCTGTGTTCACTGCCTGCCTCCATATACTCCCTCACACACCTCCGACAGCTGGTATGATATACACACTTACACTCACACACACATTGCTATATATACTGTATATCAAGGCAACAGAATAGAATTTAAACATTTCTACAGTGATTAAAGAACTATTTATGTCCTTGTAGGTCATTTTGAAAAGTACATGATATCTGTTTAAAAATCAGGGTTTTAAAGTCCAGATTATTTTATGATGCAATTAATTATCAATTGTCTGCACTGGTTTTAATTCACTATGTTCTTTCTATGTCTTTCTTTCTCAGGACGTAAGCTGTAATGAGCTTCAGAGTTTGCCACCAGAGCTTGGTCAACTAGAGTGTCTGAGGGACTTGAACCTGAGGAGGAACCAGCTCACCACTTTGCCTGAAGGTACAGACACACTTGACCCCATCCATTAACCTAAAACTTTCCTCTAGTTCTCCCTGATCACCTTGACTCATATTGCTCCATCCATAATTTCTCACTGCTCTTTGATGAACCCAACCAACCCCAGAAACCTCAGGATGCTTCTGTACATGCATCAGTTGTCATCAATTGCTGTTCAGTGCATCTATAACTGTAGAAGAAGATAAAGATATCGTATTCACTAATAATAAACGTTGTTAAGCCTGCAATTAAACAAAATTGTATGCCACGGTTTTAATGTAGGGTCTCTACAAATTAGATGGAGAGATAGATTGCATCATTATTGTGGAGCCATCGATCATTTACATGGAGGAAAATTGACTGCAAGCCTAATGGATCTTACACCATTAGTGCCTCTTTCCTAAACTCATTAGGAGGGATTGCAAATGAATAGATGTTGATGAAGGTTCTCTGTCATCCGGGTCATGGCTAAACTAAGTGCTGTATCAAAGGAAAGTTTCCTACGATACAGTTGCCTACGATGTAGCACTTAATGTAAATGAATAGACTTCCTCGTTTTTTTCTAAATTCAGACTACAGTTGCCAAGTTATGATCTACATATTATAAAGTGGTTTTTAGCCATCTCTAAATTGATATTTGCTAGCTAATCTTGGCATTATTTAAAGTGAAGAGTATAAGAAGTATTATGTAACACTTTCCACATATTTCACCTTAGACTTAATTGATATACTGTTTAACTTGCGTACAAATAAAAGTGTGGTAAAAAATTAAGGGGGCTGGAAATATCTGTGCTATAACAGCTCAAATGGTAAAGCCAGTATAAAGTACAGTTTTACAACACTAATTTAATCGATGTGCAAATAACAGTCACATCATAATCAACACTCTGCTGCTCTCAAACACTCACTTACAATTGCCTCAGCTTTGCTGTTTTGATTCAATTGCAATTGCCAGGAAATGACACACTTTTGATGTAAAACATTAAGTATTAAGTATTGCGGAAAATTTGCAGCTGAAGTATTAGAAATTGTTGGAATGCTGAATGTAAACAGCACTTGTGTTTATTTTCAAGAAAACTGTGAGTGCTGTTCAGAGTATCTTAAGTATCAACTTAATTGAAGTAGCTGAAAGGAGTTGAAGATGTAGTTAAGGGTTAAACACTGAGGGGAATTTAAAGTGTATGAGATGAAATGAGCAAGTGTCAGTTGAAGTGGAAGTACTCAAATAAATGAATGTCGGTTCAAGTGTATAAAACATGTTAAAGCACTGAAAGCAGCAAATTGAGTTGAATTGAGTAAATTGAGCCCGATAACAGAAGTTATGGGAATTAGAAGTCATTTGATTTGTTCAAAGGTGAAATTGAAAACGGAGGTCTGAAATGGTTTGAAGTGTCACTGATTTTAACTAGATATTTAGTTAAATACCAGAGATGGCATAGATGCTGTAACTAATACACCCCCACTTCTTTTTATCATTCAGAAATATCTGAGCTCCCCCTTGTCCGGCTTGATGTGTCCTGCAACCGCATTTCCCACGTGCCCTTGTGCTACCGCCACCTGCGACATCTTCAGAGTATATTATTGGACAACAACCCACTGCAAATGCCACCTGCGCAGATCTGCTCCAAAGGCAAATACCATATCTTCAAGTACCTCAACATGGAGGCCTGCAAGAGGAGCCAGGAAGAGCTGGAGAGACACCTGAGGCCCACTGGATTCAACAGCTGGTGAGAAATAATGGAAAATAGCTGTCTTGCTTCACTTGAAGGAATTAACTCATTTCTGCTGGTCAAATTTCTAGAAAAGATGTATTTTTTATATTTTAGATATATTACAAATAATCAATACATGGTAATACATGAGTATTTTTTCAGGGTTTTTTGGGTGAGCTGTATATTTTTGAACTTTTTAACATTTCTAGATTTTAGGCTTACTAAAATAAGGAAGTAAGGAAGTTTAGCCTTAATTGAGTCCACACAATTCAATTTGATTCTACAGTGATTCTTACAGTAATGAATGGTGGAAATTGCCTTCAGTGGCCACTTATAACAGGTATTGCATTAATGTTTCTCAGGTTTTACAGTACAGTAGATAATCTAAGAAAGAAAAGATTGAAGTGTTGACAGGAGTTACATGGCTGTCATTTAAATGGCAGTTGGACATAAGTACTGTTTACTGATAGCAGCAGCTACTGCAGCTAGTTATCATAGGATAAAGATGTTATGGAAATATTTTTTGCCACCACGATATGCACTGATAGACACGCTCTCATGCCAAAATATGTGTGATGTGAAAATGAGGAGAGAGAATAAATAAATAGTAGAAGTTACAGTAAATGTTGAAAAAGGGAAATTGCTAATACATGATGACAGTGAAATGGTATGAGTGGCTGATAGGAAGCAGGGTTTATCAATTATTTATAAACTTGTATGGACCACTTTTAGCTGCCTAGTGAGCCATTTCCATGATATAGACGGGACCAAGGACGGAGATAAGAGAGAATATTTGGCAGAGGAGTGCCGAGTTTGAGTCACTGCCCTTTAGATTAATGAACCTCTTGTGTGTGTGTTTAACTTATCCTGATCCTGTGTGCTCTAAATGTTTCCCTGCAGTCTGTCGGACCAGGAGCTGTTCACAGGTCAGTTTGGAGGGCTGGATTCTGGTTTCAACAGTGTGGACAGTGGCAGCAAAAGATGGTCTGGGAATGAGGTACAACTATTGGACACACAGTCATTTATCCACTTGCATGTGTCTTTAGTTTTTACACTATACATAGTGATTATAACGCCATGTTAATATATGTTGGATGAAAATAAAAACTCTGATATAAGTACAACGATACAAATACAATCCTATTTAGCTGAAGTGTGACCAACAGACCACAGATCAATGACTCAGTGACTACCTGTCTTTGTGTCCAGTCAGCAGATGACTTCTCAGAGCGTTCCCTCCGCATGGCTGAGGTCAGCAGAGATCAGAGGAACCTGGAGGAAGAGGAGGAGGAGGAGGAGGGATCCCCTCTGGAAGCTAATAAAGGTGAGGAAGGACGCATTTGCTCTGTTTTTCATGTAAAAAAGAAAACATGGGTGAATTAAATAGTGATCAGTAAAAATCCTAAGTTTGTACATTTCTGAAACAATAGATTTGTATGCACGTTTTCTTTGCAGTGAATGGTGAAGCTGAGCACATGGACTTCATCGACAGCAGTTTGACAGAGGAAGAGGAGGAGGAGATCAGGATGGATCCACCCACACCTCCGCTCACAGCTCCACCTCTGGTACCAGTCATTCACTGTCTGATTAGTAATGTTGTCACATCCTGTTGTTGCTCAAAAACTTATCTTTTATGCAATACAAAACAGGTTATTGACTGTGTCATTGATTTCCAGGATCAGCAGGAGAACTCACTACCCCAAACCAAGGACTCAACAGTATGCAGGTATGCCTTTAAAACATGCTGTCAAAGATACCCTTTTCATGGCTATGCTCTTTTTTTGGATTAATAAACAACACAAAATAGGAAAAGTGGTTCAAAAATAAAACACTGATGGTTTAAAACACAACACAGTGATTGATTAAAGCACAACACGGTAGTATTGGTTTGAATTAAGAAAACACGGCTGCGCTGCTCTCTTTGGGTTTATGGTATATGTCTGTTGAACCTTTCCCTACATCCAATATGAGAAATCGTGTGATTTGTTGTAATTCTGACCACACCCAGCTATGATGTAGCTTCGTTCTAAAGCAGCGGTCTCAAACTTAAACTGTCTTGGGGCCACTGCTGGTAAATTTTTGAAAATTTCTGAAAATGTAGTTTTCTATTTACCCATATAACGCTAACATAACTTTTGGATACAATTTTATACTGATTGATTGATTGATTGATTGATTGATTTCTGGATCAAAAACACATAAAACTGTAATCCAAAAGAATGACATGCAAAAGTATAACACTTATTTCCAGCATGGTCCTTGGTGTTACACATAAAACAACTAAACAAGAGGCAGACACAACACAGAACACAAAGAAATAAGAAAAGCAAAACGGAGTTAAAAAATCTAAAATATCAGTAACTATCCCCTTGTTCCATAAAATCTGCTTAACCTGTCTTTTAAAAATTCCGCTAGATGATACGAGTTGAGTAGCAGTAGGTAAGCCATTCCATGCCATGATACCAGTGTAAAAGAAAGAATGTTTACCCGCATTATTCACTTTAGGTACTACGCAGGAACGAATGCTAGCCCTGGTGTTATGCCTATGCTGTGTGTGGACCAAGTTTGTGTTGGCATTTAAGTATTTGGGGGCCTTACCATTAACAATGTTAAACATATGGTTCAACTTAAGTTGCTCAACTCTAAGATGAACAGGTAGTAGGCCAGCTTTATTAAACTCCTCCCTACCAATATGTGTACGAGGGCGTGCATTTAACCTAATGACAGTGTTTTGTAGCACTTTGAATTTGTTCTTAAGTTTCACAGTCAACCCAGAAAACCATGCAGAGCAAGCAAAATCAATGTGACATTGAATCAATGTCATAACCAATAATTTCTTTACAGTAAAATCTAAAAACCTTGTCTGACGATATAAAAACTTCAATTTACAGGCACATTTGTCCAAAATGTTGGCTGCAGTGGATTCACCCATAAGTGATTGATCCAAAGTAAGACCCAGATATGTGACATTTGATCTAGACACAATTTCAAACCCATTACACATCACTTTTAACACATTTGATTTTGCCAACTTCCTTTTAGTACCAAACAAGATTGATTCAGTCATGCCCAGATGCAAAGAGAGCTTACTGTGTATAAGCCACTGGTTGACAGATTCAAGCTCAACACCAAGAGTATTTTCAATGTCTCTAACATTACACCCTGGGACAAGTAAAGCAGAATCATCAGCATACAACAACAATTTGCAATGAACCACAGCTGACATGTCATTAATGTACAGTAAAAAATAACAGGGGCCCCAGGATTGAGCCTTGTGGCACCCCACACACTATACTCTGAGGTTCAGAAAGGGTCCCTCAACATCTCACACCTGTGTTCTATCTGTTAGGTAAGACGAGAACCACTTGAGAGCTAAATTGCTAAAACCCATGCACTGTAATTTAGAAGTTAAAATATCATGGTTCACAGTATCGAACACTTTTTGTACGTCAAGAAGAATTAATGCCGACATAGTTCCCCTGATCTAGATTCTGAACACATAGTCAAAAAGACTATCACTCCAAGTGACAAAGACAGACAAGGTCTTTCCACTTTTTCGCTGTCTTTTTCCTTCCTTGTTTTACAAGGTCACTTTACAAGGTATTTAAAGAGCTGGGAAAAGTCAATAGACTGCAGTTCCCATTACTTACAATGTTAGACACTCACTGCCCCTCAAACTGTGCATACTGAGAGCTTGTGGCTGCTGTTATCTCGAAAAGTTAACCGTCTTGACTGGCTTGACTCGCCCAGTCTTCACATTTCTTACTTTGTAACCACAGAACAGCATTTTCAGTGTTCATGTATCTGTTGAAAGCAGACATAAATCCAGGAATGTCAGAGGATGTGTATAAACAAAACACAATACTGGTAGTCAGGATATTTCTGTATGCGGTGCTGCTGAAACAATAAGTTGTGTATAATTCTGTATAGATAGTCAACATTTTTGCTTGCAAAAGCATAGAAGATTAATTGATAATATATTAATTAATTTTTATAGATTTTCTTTTGATCTACTAATTGTTCAGTCAACTAATTGTTGATCAGCTCTTACCAATCACATTATAAACGATGCAGACTATTAAGATATTTCACACAACTTGTTGTATCTTAATCCCTACTGTAAAATGTACTGTAGTGCCTCCTCCAACGCTTCCAAACTGTAGAAAGATTAAAGTAAAGTTGTAAAAAGCTTCTCTGCCACCTGCTGTTGTCTGATTATCAGCTGAGAGAGATCCAGTGTCATACCTGGTGTCATTTCCCACACATGCTGCTACATGATAAACAGCACAGCCAAATGGAGTAAAGCCGTTGACCACTGTTCCCCTAGTAGAAAAAAACACTCAAAACTTTGTCTGCAGATTATATTGGACATAATTGCTCTGTGGCCACAGAAGTGCAAGAAAGCTACATCCTTGAATATCTGTTCCAGAAATATGGCCACCAAAACGGTGTCGAGCATGGAAGAGATGCATATACCTGTCTCACATGTTGCAGTGTACAGAATAACTGCTATATTTTTGCTATAATTAAAACTGCTCCCAGGAAGTGAGTTGACTGAAAATGTTGGTACGTTTGCAGCAGAGTAATGCCACTGCCAAACAGAAACTGGCTGTCATGAGCATGAAGTCAGTCCAAAGGAATGAAGTGGTCTGATTATCAGGCTCAAACACTGTAAGAATTTCTTTGATAAACATCCAGCTATATTTCCTCTGGTTAGCTGTTGACCCCTGTCACATTGTGGTTTGGGTCAAAGGCTCCTTGATTAAAACTTGTTTCTTAATAACCATATTTTCCTTTCCATGCAGTGTTGTCAGCAGCAGCCACATTCGCGCCTTGTAGTTGCTGAAGCTCAGCAGGCAGCTTTTATCATGCTGCTCTGTTGTTCTGCAACCACATTGTTAAGATTTAGTGTCCCGCCAGTCCACTGGCCAAATATTAATATTCGATGCAGGGCCATTGTTCTCAACCTTTGGAGCAACATGCTGCATGCTTCATTGTTCTAAATCTTTGAGTTTTATTAACTGTACTCAGGCCAAATTCCTACATTAATTCAGTGCTCCAACCATTATTAAGCCTTATATACTGTACATGATTAGAATCTAGTCACTGGACTGCCATTTTCCTGAGTGAGGGAGATTTACTTGAACTGTTGCACAATCCTGTTTCTCTTCCACACTTTACAATCATATTGTAGCTTGAACAAACGGATGTTCCACATCTTGGCTTCCAACACTTCCTTTGGGACTCCTAAAAATAGAATACAGAGACTTAAAATGGAAACTCAACACAGTCTCCAAACAGCTTTTACATTTAAGTGATAAAACGATTTAACACAACCAGCCTTCAGAATAGAGGCGCAAATCTGTCAAATCTCCACAAAAGACTTGAGTTCATAGGCTGTCTAAAGCATTAATCTGCTCTCATTTATTTGTAAAACTGCTTGGAACCTGAATTCAGCCTAGGTACAGTCTTCACCCACTGCAGTGCACAGTAGAGTTTGACTGGCCAGCATGAAACTTTAAATGCAAATCAAATGCATTATTTTGATATTTATTACCACTTACACAATCTATTACATTGCAGGTAGTCTCACAGATAGCATAGTATCTATTTATTTATGTCAGGCTCACACATCAGATGGATAAAACAATCTGATAGGGAAAATACATAATTGGGCTGGTTTAATGATAAGTCTGGTTTGAGGCTCTGATTGTGCTTCCCACTGTCAGTAACTCTAGGTTGACCCTTAAAAATTGGTGGATTTAAGAGTTGAGTGCAACCAGTTCAGAGAGTTTAAAGCTTATTATGTCACAACTCCTTCCTGGGCCCAAATGCAGTCAGCAGTACTCGGGACTGCATTGCAAAGAAACTGGCCCACATAGAATCAATGTATTTTAAAGATATAATATGTATTTTTAAAAATGACACGACCTTTGTCATTTTTTCCAAATGTTTCCAACTATGTTCAAAACCATAGAAATCCACAAGTTTACTAAAGGAGAGAGAGTGTCTCGTTTGGTAGCCTGGATTCAGGGAATGAGACTAAGCGTAACATGAATGAACTTAAAACATTACCTTGTCCATGAGAATTTTTGTTTGAGTCATTTCAGATTTTCATCAGCAGTGGTAGATGTGTAATGTTGGGTTTGCCACCAGCAAGTTTGACATATTTACCCGACAGTGAAGGTCAGCTCTGCGATCACTGCTGCTGTCAGGTGTTTAACAGGAGTGAAGATAAATCCACTTTTTAATCCTAAAAGTTGAAAAATACAAGCTCTGAGCTCTCCTCTCATTGGCAAACCACTCCAGATCTTTCAGAGCTGGATAGAGTAACCCAAAGCACCAGAAATGAGATATTACATGTTAAAGGGACATTCAGATCAAAGTATTCAATAAGGCGTTCTCCTAATCTCCTCTCCAGGACCAGCCTGCATGTAGAAGTAGGCCCCCCGTCATCGACATCATCATCTCCCCTGTCCCCCTCAAGCCCCTCCATGGAGGAGCGGAGAAGGCCGGGCACCCTGTTCATCTGGCAGGAGAGAGAGCGTCAGCAGCAGCAGCAGAGAGAAAAGGCCAAGTAAGTGCTCAATTACAGTCTGTGTAAAGACATTTTAAAACAAACTTGAGATGGTTTCAGCTGTGCTGATTTGCTCAGAACAAATGTCAGAAAGTATTTCAGAGTTTACCGCTGGTAGAGGAAGAAGCATTTGATGTCATATTAGAAAGGGTTGTAGTGTTTGAATGGATTGTCAACACGGATGTGACTCTGTGTTTCTCTTGTCAATGGAGCGCTGTGTGGATATAAATGTGTATAGTTTGTGTTGTAAGGAGCCACTCTCTGTCAGAGGCTACTCCCTTCAGTCTGTCTCAGATCTAATTATACGCTCTCCATGTCAAAACTCTAATTTTGCAGTTTGCTGAAGTCATCCACCAAAACAGGAAGTCATGTGGCCACTGCACCACAGACAGGAAGTAGCTCGGCGTAAGTAAGGCCTGTTGAACAGATAAAACACAGTGGCAGAACAGCAGAGACTCATGACCAAGTGAACCTCTGAGTTATACTCACTTCCATTTATTCTGCAGTTTATGTTGAGTTACACACAGAGTGGAACTTGAGGGTGTGGAAAGTGTTGGGTGTATGTAGTGAACAAATGTTGGTGTGTGTCACCCCCTAGTGGTGGATCTCCAGAGAACAGCAACTCCCACTCAGGACTTCGGCAGCGATGTGCAGTGAGTAATGCTCCTTATTCCTTCAGCTAACAGCTAATAACAGATAATGTGACTCCATTATTGAAAATGTTAATGTTGTCCCTTTCTTTATTAGAGTGCAGATCAGATGAGCACAGTGCCTCCTTCAGTACATCTACATCGCTCCAGCAGCGGAATAGGTACTGCGCGTGTGCGCGCACACACACACACACACACACACACACACACACACACACACACACACACACACACACACACACACACACACAATTATCCATAAATGGATGTAAAGATGATCTTAAAAATCTGGTTGCATATTGATACATTGTCTTGCTCCACCTTACTCCACAAAGAGAAATTACAATTGATCATGGTTCATCATCAAGGTTCGCCAACAGTATCAGAACACCTGTACCTGTAAACCACCATTGGTGGAATATCTACCTCATCATGATTAAATGTC
Organism: Diplodus sargus; assembly: GCA_903131615.1. NCBI lineage: Eukaryota > Metazoa > Chordata > Actinopteri > Spariformes > Sparidae > Diplodus > Diplodus sargus. Next base: position 415,911 of record CAEMYA010000461.1, read on the forward strand.
AGAAGGATGATCAATGATCAATCTTGAGAGCTCATATTTAAACAGACTTTACAAAGTGCTTCACAATTCAGGATCAAATGAAAATATCACTTAATGTAAATTAAGAGAATTAGAGAATTAATCACACATGAATCATTTCAAATTAAGTTTATAATGCACCTCTGAGTGACATTTTCCTGAATGCTGTGTACTGACACATAATCCGTGAAAACTAAACAATGTTTCACTATGTGGTTCAATTTCACCCACAGCTACCTCTATATGTGTATGCTGGTCTGAAGTGTGCATGAGGGCCACACATTCTCATTGCACATTCTTAATTTATTGATACCAGTATATGCGCTGGGAAAAGGCATCCGCATGGTTTTTGTGTGCACACTTCGTTTATGTATCCAGCCCCAGGTGTTTTGTTGCTGTTGTTTCCTGACACCTCTACCTGTTTACACTCCATTTTGGACTAACTCTACTCTCATACTTCAGATCAGCTGTTGAGGGAAAATTAAAATGTACGGGTGAAACTAACCAACATTACCATTGGTTAAACTGACTTCTTTTTTTTGGTAATGGAATCAGATGTGTAATATTAATAGATATTAATAATTTAGAGGTATAAAGATGTGCTTTGTGAGTGTATCTTTAGTAATTTAATACTTACTTCTTAACATGGACCTAAATGTTTGTGTCAGATGTCCCATCCTGCCCGAAGACGTCCCCTCCACCGGGCCAGGCCCAGAGACCAAACAGCTTCCTGTTTCGCACCTCATCCCGCAGCAATGTCAAACCCACAGGTACACAACCAACACAACCTGACACAAGATAACACACACACCCTTCACACTTCATTTAGTGCTTAGAAATGTTCTTACACTGTTTATTGTCTTTGTGTCAGGGTCAGTCTTTACTCTTGGTGAGTCTGGCAGAAGTGAGTCTCGTACGATGCTGCGTTCTCCTAAAGAGGAGAGACCAGATATCACACAACTACGCAAGGTAACCCACAACACACAGACGTTTTTTAAGTTTTACACGTTTAAGTGTGTAGGAGCTGTGATTTTCTTTTCTGCATGCACTCAAATGTTCCTGTGCTGTACAAAGATCATTTCTCAATCCTTTAAGTTTCTTTTACTTAAATAACTTCTTGCACACTTTGAAAGTATCACGCATTTTTTTCTGTCAGTGTCTCCACAGTTTGTTGACAATTTAAGATGCTTACAGTTGACATATGCGAAACATCATTATGATAACCTTGGGTTATAGTAGTTGGTGTCCCTTGGCAGTCTAATAGGCTGTTTAAGACGGATAAGAATAAATATTTGACACTCTCTCTGTCTCTCCCCTCAGACTCTTGAGTCTCGACTGAAGATCACTCTACCGGAGGATCTCGGAGAGGCCTTATCCAATGGCACCGTCCTCTGCCAGCTGGTCAATCAGATTCGAGCCCGCTCCGTGTCAATTATCCACATTCCATCCCCAGCAGTGGTGAGTCTGACCCTCCAAATCCTGTCCTCTCCTCCTGCCACAAACTCAAACTGTAGTACACCAAGGGTTTTCCTACAACAGCCTTACTTGGTTTCACCGGGTACTAATGTTAACTAACTTTGAATAGATATTACTGTGTGAGCAGTCTCCGGCACAAGAATTTGCTTCAGGTTGAATTTGTGGTTCTTCTTATCATCTGTTACATTTTGACAGGTCTCTAAAACATCTGACACAAGCTGACAGGAAAATCTGTTTAGAGCGCTGGCATGTTTTAATAAGAATAGTACTGCAAATGCTGTATTCATACACTCTATGTCACTTCTACTTCACGAGTGTTTTTGCACTGTTCACTTCCTATCAGAATTCTCAAACCTCCTACATACAGTTAGTTTCACATGAGAAGCCTACCAGCAAAATAAAATCAAAGGAAACAGGGAGACTTTTTACCGTATCATCAAATACGTTTCTCTCTGTGGTTGAGCCATATGAGAAGTCAAAGCATCCTTATCCCAACAAATGAAAAATGTTTATACACAGCAGTGTTTCACTTCAACATAATGTCAACTGAATGAGGTTGCCTGATGTTATTTTCAGCCAAAGCTGAGCTCAGCAAAATGTCGACTCAACGTGGAGAACTTCATCGCTGCATGTCGGAAGCTGGGAGTCCCTGAGGTAAAGCCTGATTATGATTCTCACTTCCTGTCCTTTCAGTACAACTTTGATACGTCTGAATTTAATATTGTTTCTTAAAAGCCTCTCAACAATGCGATTTTTCTAAAGTAGTTAGTAAAAATAGATTTTTCAATGTGCTTTAAGCTCAGTTGTGTTGCTACATTGTTCCTCTCAGGGTTGGACTGATGACGGCGTTTGAAGGCCTTTTGACCTAAATTGAATCATGTCTTCAAGAAAAATATCTGGCCCATACATCAGTCCAACCCTAACTCTGCTGTTTGTAATGCTACTCTCTGTTTTGTCCTCTCTTGTCTCCTCGTTTTAACAATGTAACTACTTGTATTTTCCTCCTGTGTGTGTGGGCCCAGATGGATGTGTGTGTGTGCTCTGATGTGCTTCTGTGTAAGCTGCCCGCTGTGCTGCGCTGTGTGACGGCCCTGCTGGCCGTGGAGGTGGGGGAGACGGCGGAGGAGCCGCCCCCCCTCCACTCCTCACCTTCATCGCCATCGTCGTCCTCCTCGCTGCTGTCCACAGACTTCCTGTTCTTCTACTGTGCAGCCATGGCCCTGCTCTACGTCCTCTACTGCTACCTGCTCACATAGAGGAGCAACACACAGTACCTATATTCACATGACTAACTGAACACACACACTCAGTCAAAGCTGTAGAGTTTTAAACCCAGTTTCAGTGTGTATACCCTCCATGGCTGTAGACATACGAGTGTGTGTTGACTCTCCATAGCTGCACTGGTTGGATGTTAGAGCCATATAGAGCATACAGCCAAGCACCTTTTGAAAAAAACAAACAGAATACACTACAGCTCTTCATTTAGACACTTAGAACAATAGAGAGCACTACACTGAAGGACAGATACTGTATGAGAGCAGACAAACAGGGAATTGCCTTAGCCTAGTTTAGCCTTCACTCTATAACGCACAGCATGTTTAATTGTCAGAGGCAGAGCTGCTTCACACGGACAGACACTCTAATTGGCTGAGACATGAATGGGCAGAGCAAAGGTACAACACCCTCAGATGAGCACAAATGACATACAAAACCTTATGTGTGTGTACCTGTTTTCTACCTGCGTAGACAAACAGCTGTGATGCAAGCTTCATTGTTTCTGTGTACACACAAGATTCACATTGTCACCACTAGAGAGCAGATCAGGGCCCAATCATCACTGGCTCATTCTTGAATACCTTCCTTGAGAATGTCTTATTTGAGATATTGTAAATTGAGCTCAACGGTGAAGTTCTGGAGGTGGAAATCCTGTGCATATTCAGACTTTAGGATGTTGATCATAAGCCATAATGTCCTAACCACCCAAGATGGACTCTGGTGGTGTTCCGTCTGTATTAAGAGAAACATTTGTTTTATTGATGTCGTTGAGAGGTACCACACTACCTACAATTGGAAAGTGTGACAGCGACATCTGAACCTGCAGAAGTTTTGTTGGTTATGGAGTTACTGCTGCCATGAGTGGGTCGTTTACATAACATTGACCACAGAGTGACCATGATTTGTTTTTCTGACATGCTGCCTTGGTTTTTTCAGAGAAAAAAGTGTTCAAAGGGTTGACAATGACTATAAGTCAGACCGTTTGCTTATGACGTACACAGTCTAGTACCTTTGCCCTTTTTTACATTCCTGAAATCTTTGCTTTTGATTTGAGTCAAATGTTTTATGGTCAAGTTTCATCTTGTAGTTGGTTGGCTTGGTTTCCCAGCTAAAAACTCTATAGAAACATCAGTGGAGTGAATGAATGGGGGAAAATCGCATCCAGAACCAGAGCCATTCAAAAAGTGGCCGATCACTGTTGAGCTCTGTGTAAGTAAATTTGGTGACACTGCTCTGTTGTTGTTTAGACCACTGGGACTAAACTCTGTGAGCTTTTATCCAATGCTGTCTGTTCAGAGTCCGCTGGTAACCTGACTTACCAATTGGATCCTCCATGTGTAGTTGTTGATGCCTGAGGATGTGCACAACAGATGCTCTAAATGCAGGATGTGCAGGGTAGCCATCATGTGCACTTGAGGGCATAGCTACACTTAAGGCTGAGTTATCTGTGAGAATTTTTTTTGTTGCTTTTGGGCCACTGAATAGGGCAGTACAACAAGCAGTTAACACACATTTGTCATATTGTATTTCCAAAGTATCGTAATCATTAATTTGGATGTGAGTTTGTGTCCACCTGATGATTATTAGTCCAAAATTCACTCCATTTTTATGTCCGTTTTGGTCTCCACCAACTCCTGAGTTAGTCCAATACTCCAGATACATTGGAGAAACGAAAGCAAACAGCAAGATTATTACCCAAACTCGGAAACGGTGATATCTCATGTCAGCAGACAGGTTCAGCAGCTTACCTAAACGGTGACATTCCTATTTATTATGAAACACTGCTGGTTTGGGTTATTTCTCAGCATCACTCAGCCAGAGACACTGCAGTTCTTTAGCCCTGCTCACCAAGTTTTAACTTGATTGATTATTTGTGCGTTCAGAGCAGCTCAACCTCTGGGAATTATTCAAACTGCAGTCTGTTTATTGAGAGAGAAGCTGTTCAAGTAACCTGAGACTGAACTGTGAATGTGATTTTTAGCCTAGAGACAGATGCAAGTTAATGAAAGTGGAAGCTGGATGTTACGTAATGTTATGTCTGACACTACAATGTCAGTGAGACAAATGATACAGTGCCTCTTACTGATTATTGACTGAGACCAGACCATTTATGTCTGCTATGTTAACTGTGAGCAGCAGGGGGCGATGTCGCTGCATTAATCCCACTCCAAACTGACGGTACAAACCCCTCCAGGAGGTTGTGTGTGCGTGTAAAGTCTTTTTGTTGTTGACACTGGTCCCTTTGACCAGCTGTCTTCATGTTTGTATAAATGTAAACAGGTTATTAAATTATTGCTTTTTTTATTTATTTTAAATCTGTTTTGTTTTTCTGTTTTATTGTTTTCAAGGTGAGACAGCAGAGGCTTCACTGGGTTAGTTCATCCTGTTATAAAAGCTTTGTGTAATCAGTGTGTGTGCTTTAAATCACACACACAGGTTAAATAGATTAAATCAATACTCAATTATTCGCAGTTAAAATAATATTGATTCTTTAAGTTTTCCTTTTCATTGGATTGGTAAATAATTGATTCCCTCGAGGCTACACATTGAACTGAGCGTCAGACGGCCTCTGCTGTTTCTACCACATGCTGTGTCTGGCTCATTGCTCATAGAAGGTCAGTGTCTGCGACTAAGCACAGATTGGAATCCGATTGTAATGCCTATTTCACTGATGTTAAGTTTCAAAACTAACATCAAGGGAAAGATTTTTGGGATTGTGCTGCTAAAGCCCTTGAAACCTTCTTATCAAGGCCTCTGAACCAACCTTTAAATGGTAATGGCCTCTGAAAAACATTCTTCTGAGACCGAAATTAATGAATTAAAAGTCTAAAGGTAATGTCAGGGGAAAATTAAATGAAGAACATTTTTAGACTTTTATTTATCTCCCATGCGATTGTGGTAAGAAAGAAACATCATAATATCAGAGGTAAATAGCACTGACACTATTTGTTGGTCTAGCCTTACTCTAATTTAGCTGAGCAGGACAGATTCTCTTAGAATGTGCAGCCCCAAATAGTTCAATATTAAATAAATAACAATGAAGAAATTTTATGAATACATTGTGTAGAAAATAAATCCATGATTTAATAAATTATATAAATTATACATTGTTATGAAATGTTATTTTGAGTTAATTTTCTGTCATAGAAAGTAACTTCAAAATTCCCTTTGTCTCTTTTATTTAATGATTATATTATGATTTATAATGACACTTCTTCCATGTCACAGTTTATCTCCTGATGCTTTTATAATATTAGGATCAGTGTTATCTCCACTTGGCACACCCTGCCTCTTAAACAAGCCCAGTGACTGTTCCCAAATTTAGCCAGTTGGCTCCTGTTAGCTTGAGCGACGGTGCAGAAGTATGTCTGAATCGACTATCCAGCTGCTGCAGCAAATAGATGCAGTACATGGACACAGTTACTGACTGCTCCTTTTATTTAGCTAAACATACCACACATGCTACCTTTTCAGCAAGCTTACCAGCAGGCTGGCATGGCTGGGTTGTGAGCTTAGAACAAACATTTTAATTAGAACTAGTGGCAAAAAATCCCCAACTAGTTTCCTGGTTTTCATCCTACAGATTTTACATTGTGATGATGTCACAGATTTAAAATCACTTTGTTCGACTCAAGGAAAGTTACATGGATATAAAGCCTGCATGAATCAAATATTTACGTATTCAAGAGTCTTTTTGGGCAGTTGTAATTTTTCACTGCAATACCACCAGTGGGAACTAGACAAATGTGGTAGCATGACTGAGCAACGCCCTCATGTCCATGTCTATGATCATTCATGACTTGGATTGCTACAGTGATAGCTAGCACCTGTAGGTCAGGAACATCAAAACCCTGCAGAAATGACCCAGCCAGTTAGCTGCTGTCGCTAACACCAGCTTTTCTCTTTGATTTTCAGTAGCAATGCAGGTGATGAATCAGCTAGCTAGTTAGCCAGCTCATTTAGAAGCACGTGTAGCTATGTTGAGCTTAGTCAGGCTCTTGTTGGTTGATTTAGAATGACTCTAGCATTATTGATGCTCTAAAAGAGCAGGCAGTGTTGACACCACTGTCATTAAAGTGACATGAAATAAAAGTGGAGAAATATATAAATAATATAAATACATTTCTACAATGTAATAAAAATCAACTCAAGTAAATCTGTTGATCTGAAAAGAAGAAATATGAAAGAAATGTAGTTAGAATAATTCATTATTGGTTCAGGTTTATTTTAAACAATGTATTCATGATTATTTCATAACATCTTTCACTATTTATTGAACCATGAGCTCTTTGGGTTCTGAGTAAAAACAAGCCATTCTGTTGGTGTACAACACAATGTTAATTTGCGTTTACCATCCATTTCATGTCCATGTCTCTGCTGTTGTCTGGAGCTCAGATTGTCCGCTGTACAAACCTCCCCTCCCATGGCTGATATTTTTTATTAGCCTGCTGTTAAAATGAAAATTTATACTGTTTCAATTCAAATGTATATTTTATAAATGAAACTGGATAAGCAACACACAGTAATTGATTCACTGGCTTAGACCAAGCTATATTCTTAAATATGTTAGCGGAATAGAAATACTGTTGTATTTTATATTTATATGATACCCTTGTATTATTAAGAATCCGTTTTGAGTTTATATAAATCTATATGTAAAGTTCTTTTTCCTCCCGCTGTAAAGAAATTATTAAAAACAAACTTTGACCATGTGCTGTTTGTCTGCTTGCTTGCTTTCGTGCTTTTGCTTCATCTGCCCAAAACTCTGACTGTAATCAGGATATCTGCAGCTGCTTTGGTCTTGTTTTGACCAGAAAAAAACAACTCAAAGTCCACTTACTAGTCTTCCTAGGATGAGGTGTGCTTAGTTATCATCGTGTGACCTAAGTATGAAACTATACATTTTCAAACTATTTTCAAATCTTACTGCTTGACCATGTTCAAACAAGTCAGATTTTAATTGGGTTAGTCTGATGATATTCTATTTTTCTTATAATAAAACCCATGTGCAGAGCCAAACAACAATGAATGTATCCTATTAAAAAGTGCCGTTCCGCTGCCAGAAATACTCACTTTGATTAATCCACTGCGGAAAATGGTCCCCAGTAATTGCGACTGCTGCAATGTCCAGCTGTTTTTAGGAAAGTAGACCCTGTTTTCAAGAAATGAAACTAAATTTGTGAGGCGTTCATAGCGATTCATGTCTTTAGGAGTCCAATGCAATACAATTAGCTCATTACTGGCTACTGTAGACTCCTTCAGGGTTTCTACTTCATGACACTAGGACAAGAGTCATGCCACACCAACTAACCTCGGTCCTCCCAGTTCATGTTGTGGATTTTCCTTAAAATTAAATCAAATAAATCCTGCAATCCTCCTCTAGCTGTACTTTTATGTATGGAGTAATTTTAGGTTGGTTTGGCCCTCAGAGCTAAATTATATGATAAAAAATATTTGTTATTCTTTTCGTGTGTATTCTGACTGTAATTTTCTTTCTGGATTGAGGTCAAAATTTGTCCTGAACATCCAAGAAACCTTAATAGTTTAATAGTTTGTGCAGAATGTTAACGTGAAATTAATAACAATCATTTTATAACTACTGCATTTTGCAGGTTCCCATGAATTCAATTAGAATTTTACATGAATATTTTTCTGGGAAATTCACGACACGAGCTGCAAAAAGACTAGAATAAAAAGGAATGACCCAAAGGTAAGTTTCAGGCCCCAATGGATGCATTGTCAGGTACAAAAGAATTTAAAAAAGGGACAATGTAAATGGATCTAGAAAAGAATGCAAGGACAAGGCCAAAGTGGCTGGCTTGGTTAACTTCCACACAGTCGCAAATTAGTCTGTTCTTCATTGTTCAGAGCCACAGTGAGGGAACAGTTCACCTAAAAAAAATGTTTTAAAATCCCACTATTACCTCCCCGCTCCATGCTGATGAAAAGTCTTCTGGGCAAGAAAAATGGGGCCTCAAAATCTCAGTTATCCTTTAAAAACTCAACAGTTAGCAGTAACTGAGTGCACATATGTTGGGTCAATACAGGACCGGCTTGGCTCCATCATGTTGGTTCTGAAATGGTTTTTAAGTGACTTTCGCAAAACATTCAAATTGAAGAAAATGTGTTGAGGTAGTGAGCAGGCATGCAGATATCCTGATGCGATTCACTTTGCCCTGTGCTTTAACCTCCTCAAAAAGCTCCCGTGTGCTCTCCAGACAGCAGGTGTACCATCATAACTTCCAGCTGGCCCGTGCAGGAGCAGGTGAGTGTGTTGAGCCCAGGTCGGAGAAGAGGCAGAAATCCGCCTGTAGGTTTATACTGCGCCATTCAGCGGGAGGAGACTATAAACAGTTGCTGTCGCCTTTTCTGATTTCCCTCTCTGCATCACTTCAGTCCACCTGCTGCTCACACACACCACCAGAGCTGTGAGTGTGGATTGTCTGCACTTCATGCGTATAGTCAGACTCTGAGGGCCACCAATTAATCAGGCAATCACTAGAGAGTCAGCAGCACTGATTATGTAGATTGAATCATTTCTATGACGGACCAGGAAATGTCAGTTTTTGTGGATGAGTGAGTTCCTCTGGGAATCCTTTGATGGGCCACTGATGAAGGGTCATTCAAGGGGGCCCCATCTGACTGTATGGAATGAAAACACTTGGGCGGTGGGGGGGGACTGCAAATCCATCCACGGTCGTTTTAAAGTCTGAGATTTGATGCAACAACTACCGGGATAGACATTCAAGAACATGCAGTCGTAGCTGATCCGGTTAGAGCTACTAAATATTTAACCCCGGCCCCCAATATATCTGTGCATTATTGTGGATGTACCGAAGTGCCAAATTAATCTTCATTGTGTTTCCTTAAAACAGTAATCTACAGTATGTACAGCGTGGGGCTCTTTAGCTGTGCAAGACTGTCACATCAGCAGATAATAACCAGTCTATCTAAACACCAAATAAGAATGGATCAAAACACTTACACCAAAGAAGATCATTACAGAGTAATGATTGAACAAATGGATTTTTATGGCTACACGCACAAGCTAAGAAGCTGGACTGGTACATCAGAGACTGTTTGAACGTGTACCGCTACAAACCATGATCCACACACTGTCACACAGGTTCCATTTTAGGCTCTTCAAGGGAAATGTCAGCTGACCTGTTGGATGGCTCTTCATAAAATGTTGGGCTTTCAGAACATGAATTTCTAATAAGAGATATAAGCGCCACGGTAAGGTTGACATTCGCAGTTTGGACTGATTTGGTCGACGAAATTTAGTTCAGACGTTCATGTTCTCCTCTGGATGATCGTCTTAATGCTGATGCCTCGATTTGACCGGCATAAACAAACAAGACCATCAGCAAGAAGATCTAGTTGATAAAGTTGTTCTTAGTGCCAATCACCAGGTCCGATTCCAACTTATCATTAAATGAATGGATGAACTGAGGATTGTCAACAAGCTGCTCTGTCGTCTGGTGTCTACTATTTTTTCTCGTCATCTTTTGTCCACAGGGCCGTCAGAATCAACAAACACTTAAAGTTCTTTGTGGTAGCTTTAATATGAAAGCTCCAAAGCAGGAGGGGGCCTAAGAAGAAACACTTATTGTGTTAAGATGCAAAATGGTCCAATCAGGAAGCCCCTAGAGAATTCTGTACAATTGAGAAGTGAGAAAAGAAAATTGTAGTGACCCATTTTATATAATATGTGAATAATCTTCCAGTTTATTTTTTAATTGCCTCTCAGGGCCTCCACAGAGCAAGGATCCTGAGTTGACTGACTTGCTGCACGGTGACACACTGTAATCAGACTATTTTGAGCAAAAATTAAAGCAGCATCAAAGCGATTCATATTATACATTTCATTAATTTGTTATGTGTCTGTTTTATTTATTTATTTATTTTTTACAAAAAACATCTGCCAGGACAAATCAAACATAATGGCAGCCCTGATTGGTCAAAACCAATAATGGTCAAAACCAATAAACACTGATTGGTCAAAACCAATAATGGAATGTCCTCCTACACCTGAAAAAAACCTAGGAATAGATACAGGTGTAGCTCCCATCTAAAACCTTCTCCACTCCTTTATTTCTATATATCTTCATTAGATGATGTAACTATTCTTAAGATGTAGTTGACTCAATTTCTGATTTCCCCAAGGGAATCACCATTACTCATTACATGTAATCAGCGCCTGCGTTTCCTGTTGCCTGCAAGTTTCCATCAGTTCAGGTAAATGTGAGTTCCTGGACTGTTTGGATCGCGTCCTTCCTGTGTTACATCTTGTGTCTTGGAGCGTGTGACCAGCTGTAACTGATCAATCACGTGGTGACACATCGTCTGTGAAACTCTTGAACTACTAGACAGAAGGTTGTGAGGGCCGAGCCATTAGCGACATCACTGGAGGTTCTTTCTCAGATCATATGCAGCTTCCTCTGGAGCCACAAAAGGCTTTATACTCCTTTTTTTTGACATATGCAATAGAACTCTCCAGCACCTGTGAACACGCTTTCATGTGGAAATTGTTGCAGTGAGCTTTCAAAACTTGATTTTGACTCAAGGCCACATGATGCGATGACAGTGCAGGAGCCACTGTTGAAATCTGGCCAAATTGTTTACCAGATTTTCAAATGATGAAATGACCAAAACAAGCTGGAACACAGTGAACCTGAGGGTTTTGGTACCCTAGCCGTCTTATTCTATAGCCTATGGTAAAGTTTTTTTAAGAACAGAAGATAAAATATGTATTGTGATGAAGACCAATGAAATAACTAGTTTTATGATGTAACCACGCAAGTGTTTCCATATGAACACACTGCTGGAGGAGGGGTGTGTGGCCTTTTCCCGTACATTCTCTGAAATGAAAGCCATGTTGACAACCTATGTCATATTTTCGCAGTTTACAGGTACACATTACAAAAAATGTGCCCTGTTCTGTCCAAAAATACTCTCAGCATCATTTATTCTAGGCTCCCCTCTCTACCCCATGATGAAACACTGCTCTGTTAGACGGGTCAGTAATGAGTGAGTTTTACCAGGCCATAATTTCTTTTATTACACAAGAAACACAGCATTTTGTGGAGTTGTGCTCGCAGGTTGAGTCACTATTTGGTGGATAACTGGAGCTCTGTCTCTAAAGTTCAATATTATAGACCTCTTCGCCACAGTTCCAGCTGTTAGCTAACAGGTGTGAGGTGCTGGGTGTTATGAAGTGTGCAGAGGAGGGATGCATGCGGCAGGGACACTGAGGCCGAGGGCGTGGGATGGCTCAGCGCAGCAGAGACACAGAGCAGGACAGCAGCGATGTGTTAAAGCTCTACGCTGACGACGCTTTGTTTTTATTGCTTCAATAATCCCATGAGTTGCAGCGTGGGAGTGGTTGTGTGTGGTACTAACAGAGTTTAGATGTAACATAGCTGATACCAGAAACTGATGTCCATCGGTAACAACATGTTTTCAGTACTTTTCAGTGCTTCAGTACAATTTTTAAGTAAGTTTGACTACCAGCCTTCAGCTTTGAGACGCTGTAGGTACATTATATATCAGATGCTTTAAGACTTTGACTCAAGTAATATTTCTAACACAATACCTTTACTTCTACTCAAGTATGACAGAACAACACCGCACATTGTATGACGTGTGTATCACTGTTTTGCCATGCTGTACTGTAAATTGATCAGGTTTTTACGGAAGCCGTTGGTGTATTTCATGAAAGGAAATCATTCATCAGGATTTTTTTCTGCCTCAGAGATGCCTTGAGGTTTATTTCTGTTGTCAGAGCAACAAGCTCAGATGCCCCTTTGTTCAGTCAACTGCATCACGGCCTTTCAAAGACAGGAAGAAACACTATTAACAAGCTGAGTTCGGCAAACAGGACAGCATGGCGATGAACCAATGAACTGACCAGGCAGATACATTGTCCAGTTCTGTTTGTCAGGAGATAGGATATGGATGACTATCAAGAAATTACAGTGCAGGCAGCAGACTGGAAGAAATGCCAGTGTGGGTTGGAGTTAATGCGGTGGAGGTTTATTTTTTCTTTCTTTCATCAGCCTTCAATAACTTTAAATAAATAACCACAAACAGACTGGTAGGACCCAAACTTTGCCGGAATTCAATTTCATTTTTGCTGGAATAATCCAGTCAGGTAGCAGACCGAAGTGGATAGTTAAAGAGAGGTTTATCAGCAACCAATCTATTTCTCTTCAGACATCAGGATTTAAAGTTATAGCAAGAAGGTTGCTGGACATATAACCAAGCTTAGTTTGAATGAATGAGAAGCTTTCATGTAAACATTCAAATACATGAAAGTTGCATTATTATGTCTTGTAATATACAAATTGGGCCTCATTCATGAACAATTCTTACGAACAAATTTGTTCTTAAGTCCCACTTACGAAGATTTTACGAAGATTGTGGCATTCATGAATTTCTTCTTATCCAGGATTTATTCGTAGGTAAGATCAAATCGTACAAACGCACAGGAGTACTCTTACGTACATTTCAGTGCCGACATGTTGGCATGGTTGTGTTTTATTCTCTTGTGCAGTTCAATAAAATACAATGATACAGTGTAATTATACAAATAATTCTGAGGCTTACGAACGCGTTGATGAATCTGACATAAGATTTTCTTAAGAAAACCTCTTAAGAACAACTTATGAAAGAATCTAAGAAGATTCTTAAGAAGACATTGGTGAATGAGGCCCACTGTCTTTAACTAACACAATGAAGTGTACTTACGTTTGAGTGAGTTTCATCAATTACGGGTGACTTACATAAGTTGTTGAGCACAGTTTAATCTCACAGCTCTACATGTTGGTAGGTTTATTACACAGTTGACAGTTCTTTGAGGTGGTTACTCAGCCTCAGCTATTCAAATATCTAGCCTACATACAGACCCACAGACTTCATTAATGCCACGGTTTGAATGACAGAAAGACTTTATTATGAGTCGGATCAGAGTTCCCTCTTTTCCATTAAACATTCAAACATGTCCAGATACTTTTTCTATTTTACAGCAAGTGAGTTTGTGGTTGTTTTCGTTTCGATGCGCCCGGTTCCCCGTCTCAAAAGAAAGTCTGATTTAATGGCTTTTCATTTCAGGCCTGGAGGCAATAAACACTCGAACATTTGACAGGGTGTGTGGATGTTTCTGATATCCACTGTATGAGAGTGAAATGACACGCTTTGCTACAGAATGTCATTGAGTATGTATTATAAATGTGTTAACTCTTTCGCCACCAGGTTGGCCTTTTAGAAGACAAAATATGACAAAATCACAGCGGACCAAAAAAGACTAACATCGTTTATTCAATATATTTCAAAGTCCTGAACAACACGTATGTGCTTTAAGTACGTGTCAAATCATTCTGACGGCATTTCTGAAACTGTGGGTGGCTGCTTGCTCCGCTGTGGCATATTTTATTGATACTAATAGTTCTGAAAACTACCACACGATGGCAAGGAAAGGATTTATTTTTTTTATCCTGTAGTGTACAAAGTGGTTTTAAACAGACTTAAGTAGACTACAGTATAATCCATCTAGAGCTCTCTTTATCTTCGTTAATACAACACAAACCCTGCAGACTTACCTTACAACCCAACAACAGATGGCTGAGGTCATCTAAACAGGTCACAAGTCATTGAACGGAGTTAAAGGACTGGCTTCCAATCTGCAAATTTCACATATTTGTTTTCTTTTTGAGAGTCAATATATGTTCGGATGCACTAGAGGGTCCGAAACTCTGAGACCACCAGCCAAATGCTTCTCTTCTGTTTGCGTCGAATGTAATAATACGCTTTCATTACAGATGATAACAGTTTGAGTGAAATGCTGACTCTTTGAAAACTGTCGGAATATCTCAGAAGTTTGACATTTAATTACTTACAACTTCATAAGGAAAGTTTCACCACTAAGGTACAGGCAGAATACGCATTATTTCTTCTTCTGTCTTTAAAAAAAAAAAAACAACAACGTATTATTTTGGTATAAAAGTTAAATTACCAACTAGTGACTAACACACAGAAAACCTGAAGCCAGGAAGAGTCGTTCCACCAGAGCAGTAGTGGTTGTGTCTGCCTCTATGAGGCTGCTGTGTACTGTATGTACCAACCAACCAACAGACACAGGTGAAAACATGACCTCCTTGGCAGAATGGTACATACAGACAGTTCACAGTTGGCCGGATGTGGATAGCAGAGGGGTCAACAGAGGCCGTAGAGCAAAAATTGTGTACATATTTCAGCCATGATATTGACACGGCTTCTAAAAACTCACAAACTACCATATGTACCTTGTTTTGGAGACATATTGTAATGTAGAAACTACAAACTGTTGTTTTTGGGGGAGTCACACACTGGAACAATAAAGCTTAGAGCTTGTTGATTATTATTCAAGCTGCCAGTAATAGAGACAATATTCAATGTAGCTATACAAAAGTGTGTCAGAAACATGCGTATGTATGTATAACTCCTTTCTTCCTCCCTTCCCAGGATTCATTGTGTTCCCCTCAACTCATCATGGAGGATGAGGGACTGTGTCGACTGGCCCAGACCGTCCAGGCGTTGGTCGGCCTGGCCGATGGCTCCCAGCGGGCCCTGAAACAGGAAACGTTGGGGACCACTGGCTCCACCCAATGCTAGCTGCATCTGCAGAGATTTAACAGTATCATACCCAAGAGATTCTTCTCAGGACCACTGTTTGTTTTTTGACCTGCTTCATATTTTCATGTCCAAACATCAAATACATGGTAACAATAAAAAAAAGAGTCATGTAATTGACTTCAGAGCCGTGCTGTGTCTGTTTTTAAGTCTCACACATTTTCAATGAAGTTAAAAAAACAGTTCACCATACACTTCCTAACAGAGAGCTCTGAGGACTGAGTTACGGCCCTGAGCCAGGTGTGTAAGTATCTCTGTCTTAGAGCGTGAGATGGACAGGCAGATTGCTGCGGTGTCAGCAGTACTGCTGGAGTTCTACTAGACTTTTGTGGTGATTTATCAGTCGATCTAAGTTCCAGCCCTGACCTATGGGCTCAAGCTTTGGGTGGTTGATGAAAGAATGAGATCGTCAATACAACCAGCTGGAATGAGTTTCCTCCATAGCCTGGTGTCCTGAGGGAAGTTGGAGTGGAGCCATCGCTGAGATGAGATGAGCCTGATCAGGATGCCTCCTGGACCTCCCCTGGAGGTTTTCATTGCACCGCTCACCAGTAGAGACCCCAGGGTTGACCCCGAGGCCGGATAATAAATGGATGGATGGATAATAAAATATAGAAACGTCAATAAAAATGTGCAAGAGTGTGTGGTGATTACATGTAGAATAAGAGCAGCTATCAGCAGCAGCAGACAAAATAAGACAAACGAGAGACATGCAACCATTTTGGACGTGGTGGGGATTGTGAGATGCTTATGGTTTATTTTTGAAAGACCTGTGAACGAGTCACCCTGTGTCTCGCTCAGTGCTGCCAAAGCGCAACAAAACGTCTCAATTATACGGGGTGTTGAACTGAACATCCTGCTTTAAAGCACAGGTTCCAGTCACCACTGCAGCAGTGAATGGGTACAGCTGTGTGTGCCCTCTTTGGGCACTTATCACACCACTGACAGTGAGGCTTTAATTAACGTTGTGAAAATGCTTCAGTTCAAGGTTTTCACCTCTGACTCATTCGTCCAACAGGAGTAAACAGATCTGTTGCAAGACTGTTGCTGAGTGTTGCACACTGTCAGGAGATGTTAAACGCACTGCTGAAGCTGATCTTATTTTCCTTTAACACCATGCTGTGAAACAGGAGGCTATCTACTGAATTTCTTTTTTTTCTCGATTTGACATTTTCTCAAACACAACAAATCCCATAACCTTCTCTAAAATGGTGCATTCACCTTCTCTTACCTCCTGTGGCATCTAGCCATGTGCGTCTGGCTTCATTTGAGCTGGTTTGGAGACACACACACACACACACACACA
>CAEMYA010000461.1:442747-501038 GCA_903131615.1 Diplodus sargus
CTGTGTTCTGGGACATTCCAATTTACAAATTAAGCACTGGTATTAGGGACACTGAGACCACAGAGTCGTGGCCACTATTAGAAAAGATGCTGTGTCAGAGAAAAAGTACAGCATTTTTAAATGTTTATTTTATTGGCACTAATAAAATAATGATCTGAAAAAGGCTGAATATAAGCCTGGATCATCAGCCTACCCGTTACTTCTATCATCAAAAATATTGTTAAATAAAGCCTATCTATATGCACCTGCTATTCCAAGTTTCACACTAGAAAACAATATAGTGATATCCAGAAGAAAAGCTTCTTTGTTGGTCTTTGTGTGTCTGTTTACTCCTCTTAAAGAGCAATGGATCTGCTCAGATGTTTGTGACTGGGATGGTCCAAGATGGACAATGACTTACGTATGGGTATACATCACACAAAGTTTTATTTAAATGTTTAATAACCCACCGACAATGAAAACACAATAGAGTGGGACCTTAATATAAAGCTTCTATACTGATTCTTTAAGTCCTAAGAGAAATGCTCCCTCCAAAAGCAGCTACATGAAAATCTATGCAAATCCAAAACAGTCGCAATAAAAGACAAGAAATTGACAATAATTTGGCATGTGTGGACACACCCATTGTGCAAAACTTTAAATTTACAATTCAGATCTTTCTCTCAAAACTAGTAGATGTCCCACAGTGAAAGCCCACAAAAAACTGTCTGTTACAGTCCCAAGAAATATTTAATACATTTATAACTATATTTATAATTCATATACATCTATATAATTATTTCACCTGTTCTTGGGTTGTCTTGCAAATATTTTTCATTACGTTTTCGAAATGCTTTATCAAGGAAAGTAGGAATGTATAGTGAATCTTAGTTTGGGATAATGGAGTGAATCTGCTCTGTGAAGACTTCAGTGACAACAATAAAATACACAACCCCTCAGTAAGTTACTCACCTAGCCAGTAACTTGACTAATCACGTATAAAAATTATCAATTCATAAAATTAGGAAGGGTCTGTTAGCCTCCCTAGACAGAGTGGCAGAGAGGGCAGTGGTGGAGAAAATAAGTACAACTTTGCACGTATGACAAAAAACAAAATTTTAAAATACTCAGTATACTCAATGCCAAATAACCTGTTCTCCGTTCGATTCGTCTGTTTGTCAGCAGGATTACAGAGAAATAACTGGCTTTGGTGGACTAAGAAAGAACCCATTACATGTCTGAGTGGACATTGTGAGACAGCGCATTTGGATTTTGGCAGAATAAAAACCCTCCGTCTTGAAATCAAGTAGGTGGTAGAAAAGTTAGATGGTGAAAAAACATCATCAACTGTAGAAATCCAATAACTCCGTGTCACAGTCAACATTCACAGGGACCAGTAGTGCTCTGAGGAAAGTGACGCGTGTAGTTGCTCAAACTTTATTTAGAAAGCAGTCATTATGGAGCACTCAGGGTTTGCAGTTTCATGGGAGAACTGGGACAACTGTATCATCTCCACAAATGGAGCACAAGGGGTGGCTATGGAGACATAAATATACACATATAGTGCAACGAACCATTTTAACATAATTCTAATGTTTAGGACATATGTGCAGACTATGAGACAGTGGACTATTGGAGTTGGCAGACATCTGCACTCCTGGGGCCTTCTAGTGCCTGGTGCCATCACTGCTGTATAGTTACTCATGCATTTATATATAAAAAAATGACTTTTTTGCTGAAGTTGGTTGAGGTGGAGGTCAGTTTTTAATTTTAGGACCATTTCCATTACGGATTAAATCTTCTGAGGAGTTCTCCATTAATCAATTCTCCATCATGAGGAACTTTATAATGTGTGCTTACAGTTACAGGATGTTTTGTTTTTGATCACCATTCCGCAAAGAAAAACAAAGTAGCTCCCTTTCTAATTCTGCAAGTTTTAGGCTACATTCATTTGCATGTCAGGGCCAAACAATCAGTTCTATTAGCTTCCACAGACTGCCTTAAGAAAAAAACGACATAAAATAAAAAAATAAACTGTTGAGTGTTGGCACCTTTGGTGCTCACTCTCCGAAATAATTTGATTTGTAGAGTAAACAAAGTCAAAGAAAGCACCTGTTTGGACAAGTCACGTTGAATAATGACGCCTGTTGAGTTTGCTGTGGCTTCAGTAATGGATTCTGTCCCTGCCGATGTTTCCCTGCTGATATTACTACTGAGGGTGATAAACAAGTAGGGCTGGAATATGTGGTTATATTCATTATCAACTAGGCTTTTTCATGAATTGATTAATCATTCTGTCAATTCAAAAATTGAAAACAGAGGAAAAAACTATTTCCCAGAGCCCACGGTGATGCATTTAGATGTCTTCTTTTGTCCAACCAACAGTCCAAACCCCAAAGATATTCCATTTACAATGAAAGAAAAAAGACACATGTAGCAAATCCCCACAACTGATAGGCTGGAACCATTTAGTGCGTTGACCTTTTGTTTAATCAATGACAAACAATGTTTCGATTATCAAAATAGTTTTTAATGGGCAGCCCCATAGCTTCGGGGTTAAGGATGCTGACTATAAACCTTATTTGGTTTAAAAGAAGATTCTTCATTTGATCACACATCATACAATGTACAACAAAGTGAAATTGGTAGTCTGCATTTACCGTAATGTACGTACCCAGGGACCTACTCCAGATCTCAGCCTGTGACTTGGTCGAGGACACTGAATGGAAAATCAACCTAATGTACAATGTTTTGGATGGTGGGGGAAACTGGAGAACCCTGCCCAAACAGGATATAGACCAAGGACCATCTTGCTGTAGGCAGCAGTGTTAACCACGGCACCTGCTGAGGGACATTTTCTGGATCTCTGTCCCTTATTTCCTGTAAACTGTCTACTGATGCTGTCTCATGAAGTCGTTTAAATGAAAAAAAATATTTGCTGATGGAATAGTTGATTAGTAAATGCACTGGTCCAGTGTTTGGTCAGAGTTAAGAGAGCGGCATTGGTAACCAGCTTGGTGAGACCAGTTTTCCAGTCAGTGAATCTAGACACCTCAAAGAGAGCTGGGAGCATCTCATTGGGATGCTATGACCTGCAAGATGAGACAACTGATTGGGTTGTCCAGAACTACAGCTAGCAAGGTAATTTGCTGGCATGTATGCTATTATTAGACTGATAAAAACATGGATGCTGTGGGTTTGAGTTGCAATTTGAATGTTTTTTTATTTCAACGGTATTCTATTATTGAAACCGATGGTTCGATTTGACATGGTTCTCATGTCTCTGGATCAGCCTCCAATCATATACAGAGTGTTGAAAACCATTGGGCATGAATGTGCAAAAAACAATTTAACATTTTAAATTGTTTAAAGTGTTCTGTTGTATTACAGGTAAATCAGAGCACAGAGTCATTTAAGTGAGTTTACTGAAACACTGCAAAACAAATACAGGAAGGAGGGGAAAAGGTCTCCGTGTCATAGAGCTATGTTGAAACTACAACTGATTCTACACACAACAGACAAAGAGAAAGTAAGCATCATACCTGCTGCACTCTGATCTCTGACCTGATGATGAACTTGTGGCCCCAGCCACGGGTTTGCAGGGGGAAAAGGGTTATCATCTGTCAGCAAAAGAGGAGAGACGACAGTCTGAACAAAGCCATACTTCCAAAAACGCTGACTACATGTGGGCAAAGTGTTGCTGGCTCTGAGCTTAACCTACACCTTCTGAAGAATCTCCAGTTTCCCGCAGGAGGAGGAGGAGGATAATGCTGCATAGGAACCTGAGGGTAAAAAGGTCCGACACCACCAGCAGCTGAACTCTGCTGCCTAAAGGGGGGGAGCTGCAGTGGGTCACGCATGGGTCGATCTACACCTGAGACATACAGAAACGGAATAACAAGGTTACAGTTTGTATGCGTTTTTGTCTAGCTACTTCTCACTGGTTTCAAGAGGACAGTGCTCAATCGTAAAAATGTGAGTTCAACAATAAACATTCAGCAGCACTGGAATCTGTCCCGTCTCCTAATTTTTCAGTTTGAAAAAGAGATATAGGCAGAGGAGGCGACAAACAGATAGGAGAAGAGATTAGTCGAGACAGCAGGCATTTAACAAAATGAGACGTCTGCTCTTCGAGGTCCTATTTTACAGCAACTTCAATTAAATATGATGTGTAGCACAGCTGCATCACCTGTCAGTTGATATAGTGATACTGGGGTGAAATGTCAAAGAATGTTACGAGGCACTACACTTGCAGTGAAGGGCTGAAAGTTTCATCCAGCAGATGAACTATGACATTATTATGATGTCCTGTGTGGACTTGTTTGTTCTGATAGTATACTGGTGAGAACCAGTCTCCCGCTCGCACTTCATCAGGATGGGGCTCAGTGCCACATGATGGCAGTTGTTCAGACTACTAAGACTTTTAGGTACAGGGACGATGGCAGTTGTTGAAGCAGGTGGCGACCTTCTCCCTTGTAGTATAACTGCATAAACAGCAGCTGAGAAACCAGAGCATGATTGGTGATTACTCTCTGGCTGATTAAAGGTGGGCAAGGGGCTTTTATAACTCTAAAAAAGGTTCCCCATTAGCTATTTTGAATTGCCCAACAAGTGAAGGCTCGCCCCTGTATGGGGGTTGATTACTGTACTGATGCAATCAATGGACCCTGCCAAGTGGGCAGACATGTCTGATGGCCAAGTACAGCAATGAAACAAAAAAGGCTTGAGGGAAAGCAGCAGACACAGGGCTTATGGCATTTTATAGCCAACAATATTGTTCTCTACCAGCGGCTTGTTGATAGAGATGCCTAGCATATCGGAAGTATTGAATTCCTATTCCACAAATGTTTGGAGGTAATGAAGGTGTGTACTCATATTTAAGCTTCACTGAGCAACAATGTAAAATTTCCATCCTCGTGAAATCAAGCTGTCGTGGGGACTGCCATTCGGGGGCCATTAATTATATAAAACAAATCAGTGGTTTTATTGACATCAGGCTGCTACCTGCATGCCGATGGAACATCGGGTGAAGTTTGGCAGCAAACATTTCTGACACCCCAAAAGCAAAACCGAGGAGCCTTTTTAAAGCATCACATCTGATGTGGGAATACGAGCTTGAACATACATCAAGGGTGTAAATAACAGATTCTGGATACAATTTTGGTTGGTTTAAAACAAGTCTTCAGCGACTTTAGTTATTTAGAAGAATGCGGTATGGCTGTTTTGCTGTGGAGCTCCAGAAATGTCTTGTGGACCATGGGTTATGTTCACTTCATGTTCCATCAGCATGGAGCGAGGAGATAATGACTGAATTGCCATTTTTAAGTGAACTTTTCTTTTAAGACAGACAAGAAAACTTTTCAGTAGGCCTTACAGAGTAAAACATTATTTATACAGGTCTGTCAGTGAATCTATCCCTAAAAAAAATGTAAACTTGCCAGCATTTGGTCTTTTGCTTTTTGGAACAAACATCTTAGACTGTCAGCGGACTCCACAGAGATCACAAAAACTAAAGTAGTAGTATGCAAAGCTTGCCTCAGCGGAACGGGAAGTTCACAGAGGCAGCCTGCTGACTGTCACGCTCAAACTTGGTGTAATGAGGTGAGACGGTGCTTGTCCACAGTTCACTGGGGTTTATCTGCCTTTTTCGCACCGCTTCCATTTCATTTTCCAGCTCTGTTGTGTCCTAGAAGCGGGTGTACTCTAAAGCAGTCGGTCTTCATCATTGGATAAGATAGCTGTGTAGATCTCTAGGTTCACAAATCTCATTTTGATCAAAAGGAGTGCCTGGGGCCGACATGTATAGATCACTGGTGGTGACTTTCCTGACACCGAGGTGGGATGTATGAAATA
This sequence comes from Diplodus sargus, assembly GCA_903131615.1. NCBI lineage: Eukaryota > Metazoa > Chordata > Actinopteri > Spariformes > Sparidae > Diplodus > Diplodus sargus. Next base: position 448,580 of record CAEMYA010000461.1, read on the forward strand.
AATCAGTTCAGCCTTTTATTAGAGGTTCCAACATTCACTGATATTGCTGAAGCCGTTTAGATCCAAGTCACCTAATCCTTAGGCTGCTAGTAATTAGTCATCCACCGTTTAGTGCGAGTGTACCTCTGAGGTCTATGTAGCTTTGAAAGCTTCTTACCCTCACAATATACAGCATAAATGTCTGCAAGCAGAAGAAGAATGGTCCAAGAACTACAGTAAAAATCAGAATAAATTAGTGCTAAAGAGAATTTGTGGACACAGCACAAAAGCAGCACAGAATGAGGACTGAGTGGAAGAAAAAAAAATGTTATGTTCTGATGTTATTCAGGGACGTACCGCGAAGGACGCATCTCAGCTTTTCCCCACAGGTTTGTGAATATTCACTGCAGCCTTGCAGTCCCCTACTGCAGCGAGGAGAGTAAGACTCTTGGTCTGTGGTCCAGACCTGTGTTGATGTATATTTTGCTGGGATACAGTGAAGGCTGACCCAAGTTCACTCCAACGTTAAAGTTACAAGTCTGTGTCTGCAACAATTAACGCAAATGTAATCATTCCTCATAAAATCTGAACAGCATTGCATGTCACCATTCATTGTATTCTCCTGCTAGTTTCACCGATCTTTCCAGTCCGCCATGCAAAGCATTGAGTTTTACTTTCTTGTTTCTGCTTGTGGAGATGAAGACATGTCTGACATGAATGTCTCTCATTTACCAACAAAGTTACTACTTAGGTCTGTGCAGTCCCCTGATATTCTGCACGAACAGACAATTGGCGCTGCAGCTGATGAGCACCCATGACTACTGCAGAGTAATTTGTCACCGGAATGAATGCCGATTGTTCCCATTCACAAAAAGGACAAAAGACAGATGTTGGTGAGTGTTACTGTTTTTTCTTTTCCAATGTGAAGAGAGTAATACTCTTTAAATAACATGCAATTAAGTGAACCTAACAGAGATGGATGCCTACCTAGTTTTGGAGGCGTCTCAAGCATAACTGCCAAAAACACACTTGAAGACATTCTTTAGAATGTCTGATTCAAATAAGCAGGTCTATTTACTGGACATAATTCATCAACTTGAAAGCAAAATACACAATGCAGGTGAGTCTCTTTACATAGCAGAAGCAATAAAAAGTTAATGTGTAACTAAAAGGAAATTCAAACTGGAGATAAAACTGTATACATTTTCATCAGGCCCAGTAACTCAGGCAGACAGGTTGGATCTTTACCTCCGTAGTGGTGACCAGCAGTCTGCCCAGGTTGATTGGCAAGCTGTGTTGGCGCCAGCAGGGGTCTGATGTTCACTGCTCGGTCTTCCACCCACATACAAAGGCATAAAAAGGCAGTCTTTAGACAAAGTTGCAGCCTTTCTAAACATTTATGTATTATTCATCGCCTCATTTACACATAAACAAACAGACAAACTGTGTGAACAAAAGCGCACATTAGAGCATTTAGAAAAGCAAAAATGACAAGTCAGTCTTACATACATCTGTAAGGCCTAATGCAGCTCTTTCTTAATTTAAAATTAATTATCAAATGGTGGCTTGTTAATTAGCGTCACATAATTACCACCTGAAGAGCTCACACAAAAAATTAAAGACAGTTTTCTCTTGATTAAGCTACAACACAACAAAAACAAATCTTTTTTTTAATGTTTTTTCTTGGAATATATGAGTATATTTTCTAATGAAAAGCATCTGAAGCATCTCACTTGTTCATTGTTTAAAAGTCTGTCAATCCTCGATTATTCTTCTTTTCCACTCAAAAAAATAGTACTTTTCTTGATGCAACCATCATGGAAAAAAAATATTTCTTCTTCGCAAGAGTTTTATTTTTATGACTAAACCCAGTTTGATGATGTTCCCTTATTTATGTGATTCTAGATCATAAGTGGAGCGTTTGATGATGAAGGTTCTCAGTCATCCAGGTCATGGTAATTCTAAGTACTGTATCGTAGGCAACTGAACTTGTTTCAGTTTCTTGAATATGTTTCACCTCTCATCCAAGAGGCTTCTATATTTCTCACTAACTGGAGGGGAGCTGCAGGCTTTTAAACTCTGTGTGGGAGTGTCCTTGCAGAGTCGTTAGGCCCACTTGTGGGATGTTGACTTAACTGGCCTTCGTGTGTTGCTAGGGCGTGAGGTAGGTGAGCCCATGCGTGAATGATTGTTAAGCTGTCTGGGGGGGAACTCAGTACTGCATTGTAGGTGGGTGATAAGTAATGTCTTAGGCCACCTCCTCTGTTCAAAGACGGTTGTTCCAGTATCCCATGTCTCTATGGACTCCCAAAGATACACAAGGAAAGAGAAAGGTAGTTATTAGGTTAATTTTATCTTCACCCAAGTCTCTCAAACAGTATCAAGGTCAAGACACATGAAAACCTTCCACTGCTTTTTCAATTTGGGACAGTCAGAAAAGATACAAATGTTATTAATTCTGATGTGACATTGTAATTAAATCAGGTCGTGTTCAAGAGTTTGCTAGACAGTTGATTTTACAAGGCCAAAAGCAACTAAAATAAAACAGACTGCAGTACAATCTGGCATCTGCTCATTTTCCAATACCATACAAAGTGGGGCTGTAACGATACACCAAACTCACGATTTGGTTTGTATCACGATTTTTGACCCACGGTTCGATACAAACCTTTTTTTTAAAATTAATTTTATTTATGTAACATTTCAATAGCTTCTAGCTGCAGTATTGGCGTGGAGGGCGTGTCTATCGGATGGTCTCTTAACTGCACAGGTCCCTCACTCAACTTAATAAAGAGGAATGTCCCACAAAGCAACGTTACAGAACCAAACTAAGGTAACGTAGTAACTGTAACTGTCTTTGGACACGAAGAAACAAATACCGCAGCTGTACATGGAGAAGCATCTGTCCTCCTGCCTGTCCTACCGACTCCTCGTCACATTTCTGCCCGAAAAACAGCATCTGTCACCGGCAAAAAACTTTAACTCACCGAGTGTTTGTGATGAAAAAAATCTCTGCGACCGTCTGCCTTCCGGATCGAGACTTCAGTGAACTTTACCCCGGAGGAGAGCCTCTGTCGGGTTTAGATTGACAGGGGGGGGACACATGGGAAACCCCTTGAAAACACACACACGTCATCATCATGACATGTGCCGTCACGTCTCTTTAGGAGACGCAGTGCCGGTTCTCTGTGTGAATTACACAGGGGTTTGTCTTTACTCCAGCGGTGCTTCGCTCTGTGTGAACGAACGACGGCGGAGAATTGGTGAACGACCGCTCTGGTGTTAATGCAGCGGCCAGCGTCGCCATTTGAAAGGGGCTACTTATGGGCTGGATCTGATAGTTGTGTCGCGATTCTGCCTTCTCACATCGCAAGACAGGTTCGTGGATCTGAGTGTCGCGATTTCAGTTTCGATACGTCAATCGTTACAGCCCTAATACAAAGCTATTTTGCTGCTTGGGCAGGTAAAGAGCCGGAGCTTCAGCCTTTGCTAGCGCAAGAGATAGCAACTCAAGACCACATCTGTATCAGCGCCGTCTAGATTTGGTAAGGCAGGCCAACCAAACTCAAGCTTTCCAGGAAGGAGATTTGGGACAGAATCATTCCGACAATCATTTCAGCCAGGCCATTTCAAAATGACAGTGGCTGCACTATGTGTCAGATAAAAACTGTGTTTCTTCTTAGTTTGCAGGAGGCAGGAGAGAAGGGTTTCCACCACAGTGAAGGACAGATCAGTCTCTGTAAGAAAATTACAGTACGACCAGTTTCCTGAAGGAAAGCGTGCGCACACAGTCATGTGCACACATTTATATCATGCAGCACCAATGAAGAAGTCAATGAAAATATCTTCCTGCATGCACGATGCATAAATAAAGCATACAGTATGTTGTGCATCATGCCTACTGTTATATGCAGAATCAATCAGTTCAGGAAGAGGTCTTCCTATAGACCTCCCATGCAGTATTGACCAGCTGAACACAGTAAATATGGAGTCAATAAACCATGTCATAACAGAAGTGAAGCAGTCACTGGACTGAGCCATGTTCCATTTGAAATCAAAGGCCAATAACAGCTCAGCAGCCAGTATATCATTTTAACAGCTTTGTGTACACTGACCTTGTCCGGGAGGGAGGAGGGGGGCATGCAGGTCTACTCCCCAGGCAGCAGCGGCATGCTGCAGCAGCAGGGTGCTGATACGTCGATGGGCCAAAGCGTCCCAGTGGACATCGTCTGGCATACGATGCACCAGCCTGAGGCGGAAGTGGAAGTGCAGGTCCAAGACATCCAATCCGTAGGCCTCCGCCAACCGACTGCTGTAGAAGTTGGCCTCTATGATGTCATAACACAGTGTGGGGCGCAGGTGGCTCACCTGTTGTGATTCAATCATAGTAACATGTGTTATAGCCAGGTCATAAACAACTTTTTAACTACACTACATTTTAACTATATTTGCTGTTCAAAACAGTGTTTGGTAGCAATTGTAGTTAATAACTTCCTTTCTGTTCATCAGTTTCTGTGGGCATTTCCATTTTGCACATAGAAAACCTAAGTATAAATTTGCAATAATAGCTGCAACCACGTATGTACATGGATCCATGTTTGTAAGTATTCAAATGCATCCTCACAATAACTTGACCTCCACAAGGCTGGGTGACACTACTATGATGTCATGATTAAAATGTGTTATACCAGCTTACTGGATGAACTATGGATTCATATGGACAAATGATGTACCAGCAGTACAGCTGAAAGTATCTTAACTGAGGCCAAGCTTGGCATTATGGCACTAAAGCAGTTTTAATGCTGAGGATTCTCCACAATGTTAAAGCCCCTCAATGATTCACTGAAACCACAGTGTGTATTTGGTACTGCAGTATTGGCTTCCATCACCTTTCCTTTGCAACTTTTTTCAGAAAACCAGAGTTTGTCATTTTCATTTTGTATTTCAAGTCAGCATACAACATAATGAAGTTTACGGAAAGGTTACAGTCTCACATTCAGCAGCCAAAAACTCATCAATTCTGTCATGGCCAGTACCCAGTGTTACCTTAGATAAGAAACTCTACACCTACACACATTGCCATGTTCTCCCACACAAAGATTAAAGGTCCAACCCAAGGTTACCATGTGACAGAATAGTGTGATTTTATTTCAGGTGCCAGTCTCTTTATAAGCTCTTCTACTTCCACCATGCCTATATTCAACTGCTCATTATCTGTTCTCTGGGCGAAATCAGCTGGTGTGGTGTTGAAATTAAAATCGGCAGGCCCATAGAACAGTGATACTCACTTCAGGCACTAGGAATCCACCCTTGATCTTCTTGCCAAGCGGCATAGTCAGATTCCACAGGATAAGACAGTCATGGCAAACAATGTTTTTAATCTGGCCAAAGAACTTGTGGAGGTTCTGTTTGTATAGTTCAAGACTCCCCCGGCCGTACCTGACAAACAGTAAGGAGAATTTGTGATTAAATTGAATGAAAATTAAGTCGTCCAGTGCTGTGCATTCCTTATCATTGCTAACTAACTAAATAACTAACAGTCGACTTGTTAAGGAAGTATACAGCCACGTTTTTGTAACACATGGTGTTCTTTGCATTTAGCTGAATTACATCCACTAAATTATCTGGTGGTGGATTGCTGTGTTCTGTAGCGTTATTACTGGACTCAATTTTACATTTTTGTCCTCCCGCAACTAATGACAGTCAAAAGGTTTTGTTAAATATTATTCATATAAATGAAATTACCTAAAACTTACATAAAACTAATGATGTGCACTGTGCCAAAGATCCACACATTCGCAGTACACTGCTAAAAGACACCAGACCAACATTGATATTCTCAGAGAAAGAAGAAAGTTCTTGAAGAAATTGTTTTATCATCCATCAGTACATTTATCAATCACGATTAATGATTCTGCATGCAAAATTCCCCTAATCCACATAGAACAGGCATATTGACATAATTATTGACCATTAACAGAACAAACCTGATCACTACTGGACTGTTGAGGTCGATAAACAGAAATTTTATGCTGCATCATTTACGCTAGAGACAAATATTTCTATATTGATCCCTAAAATTTGGCAATATTTGATTACTGTGACCTAGATATATTGTATTTTATACCCTTTTATATTACCAGGAAGTCCCTTGACTCAAGTCAAAAAAGGGCATTTTTATAAATAGAAGCATTACAACAGATACCAAGTCCAGCTTAGAAATTGTTGAAATTGTGCTCCGTAGCGCTGCTTACTATGGTGATGTGGGCAGTAGGCTTGCAATGACAACGGTCATAGAAATCCAACCAACTGTATCATACTGATACATAAATATTGTAAAAATCCTATATGATCGTAAATCAGTCCTGCTTATATATTTCCGGTTAGCATTTAACTATCAACCCACCAAAACTGACTGGAAAGCTCAGAAGTCTGGACTTGAGCATCACACTTATCAAGCAGTATTAAACTTCCTCACAGACCACAAAGGATTGGCTGTCACACCTCCACTGCACTGCTGAACAAAGGAGCACATCAGGGCTTCATGCTCAGCTCCTTCTTGTTCACAATGTACACCCATGACTGAACTCCAAGACCAGGAGATTAGCAGAACTCTTTTGTGAAGTATGCGGACAACGCCACCATAATTGGGTGTATTATGAGCATCAATGAGAGTTCATATCGGGAGGAGATCAACAATCTTGCAGAGTGGCGCACAGAGAACAATCTAGGAGCTGATTGTTGATTTTAGAAAAAAAGAGGCAAAAAGACACACACCCGTCTACATCAGTTGAGGTGGAGCACAGAGCCCAAAGATACCTAAATTGAGGGGTAAGATTGGGGTTTGGGCAACACGCAACTGCAGCTCATGACTGTGGACATTTCAATCCCAGTTTTTGTCTCTGTTTTGGTTTCAGAGCCATTATACTCCTTCTCCAAAGACAAGACACACCCAGCCACCGCCTGTCCATTCTACAAAACAAAAGTTCCCCAACACACCAGCAGACTTCTCATAAACCTCAGCTCTATATGTTACATACATTCTAGGGTGCACATGTTTCCATACATCTGTGAAATTTACACTAAACAATTATTTTCTTTATGTTGGTCTTTTTTTGCACATTACTCTGTGAGCAAAACTGCATGTTTGTGCAAACATTAAAACCACTGACAGGTGACATGAATAACATTGATCATCTTGTCACAATGCAATGTCCAGCTGAGAAATGTTGGGTTCTGGCATCCATGTAGATGCCATATGGCATGACTAACTACACACCCTCAGTGTGTCAAGGTACATTGTCCTTTTTGTGTGTACTTCATCTGCAAGCTTGGGTTGGTGGTACATGTCAAGTGGAATCCATATAAATGCCAGGACCCCAAATTTCTCAGCAGAACATTGCATTGTAAAAAGATGATCAATTGTTCACTTCACCTGTCGGTGATTTTAATGTTGTGGCGGATCACTGTAAATAACAACAATAAAGTTGAACCATGATCCTTAAAAAAATTATTTGACTCTTTGGCTTTCCCTAAAGGAGGCAAGATGCAATAGAGAAGAAAATAGGAGAAGAAAAGGGAAGGGAGCCAGCTTTTAGTCGATAAGAGTAAGGGCCCTCATGATTCATCCATCATCCAGATTATATGCATATCCAATAATTATTACCATATGTAAAGACATGAATAATGTTACACTTATGAATGGTGCTGCTATTCCTGGCCCCCAGGTCTTTTAGACTGCATCGTATAAAAACTTAACTGTGCAGTAAAATCTATTTCCACAGCAGTCTGCCTCTTATGCAGTCCAACCAAATTAGCTGCAGTGACCAATCAATAAACAATCAATCAAAACCCATTGATGGGGTGTAACTGTCCAGTAGAACACTTCCTCATAGGAAACACCTTCAATATGGTGGATGTCGAGTGGTTTCTGGGTCACAGGGCAGAGGTCAGATGAATGAAAATGCCAAGAAGGACAATCAGGGAAATCAAAAGTACCCACTCTGTGACCAGCCAATTCTTTTCAATGGCGAGTGACAAGCAGGGACCTCATACCATCACACCGATCGCAGCTGTCTGGCGCATTGTGATAGCTAGAGCTGTGCGATATTACAATATATATCGTGGTGCGATATAAAAATGTCTACCGTAGAATATAACCCTCTGTTTTTTATATCGTTATTTTAACGTGTAGGCTACTTGATAAGCATTGTTGCTACACTAACGTTAATGTACTAGTGTTGTAATTTAAAACGCTGTGTAAAGCACAACTCACCGTCGGAATGACCGTTGGATATCCAAATTTTGAGTTCAAAACAAGTATACTGTATGAAAGCGAAAGTAACTGCAGCAATGCTACTGTTTTGTGGTAGCATATTTATGTCACATGCAAGGACCCGTTTAAGGCACTGGTCGCTCGGGAGTAAACAGAGGCAAAGCAGCATGGCGGAGACGGAGGAGAGCACAATGGAAGACGAAAATAACGTTACTGGTAACCTTACATCAGACGCGGATATAGAAGCAGAACTCCAAGAAGATTTGTGCCGAAAAGGGGGAACCGGAATTCCATCATTTTGCTTTGGTTTGGGTTTAAAAAGTCTGACACCGACCAGACAACGGTAATCTGCAAAACATGCAGCCAAGTTGTTACTAGCGACTCGAACACATCTAATCTTTTCTACCCCTTAAAGACACGCCAGGATATAAAATTAGCTCTATCAGGATATAAAATTTTGTCCACATGGCACAGCACTAGTGATAGCTATGGTTTTCTGGTGCAGAATTCCTTGTAGAAAGTAATCTGTTGTTGTTATTGTAGTGGTATTTAAAGAGGAACTGATGTTGCACATTAAAGTGTGTTTTCAGGTGTTGGAGAGTACTACTGCCTACGTTGAATAGTTGCATTTAAACTTTAGTGTCTCCAGAGGGCACTGTGTGAAGTTTGATAAAGGTCTTCAAGTGATGACCTTTGACATGGGCTCACCAAGCCTCTGTAGCTCGCATCTCATCTTTACTGCAGGCTAGAGGCTCCAGGTTACATTATTCACTACTGGTATAACAGCAAAGACCACGTTTGGTGGCCGAGCTACATGTGTTGAAACAGAAGAACACTTCTTGGAATAAAAACATATAGTATCTCTGGTTCTGATGCATCAATTTTGATCTTTATTTTTCTAGAAAACAATTGTCTGTCCAACAAAGTTATGCTATAGGAGCACATTGCTTTAGTGTTGAAGTCAAAAACTTCCTAATTTTTTCCAGGAACAAGAATCTTTGAAAGGAAGAAAGAAAAAAAAAAATGTTGGTGTATAGATTTAGTGTTTTAAAAGAGATTCACCAGTTATACATGATAAGATGATTAATTATCAAATTTGCCTGTTTATTTTCTGTCAATTAACTAATCATCCAATCATTTCAACTCCAAAACGAGAAATGTAAAATGAATGAGGCAATAACAAGTGGAGGAGCTTTGGTCCATCATTATGCATTCTCATGTTCTGCTCTGGTACTTGACACACAGTTTGATATTTCCTTCTCAGAGACCGAAGGGATGTTTTTGGAGTGTAAATGTATATTAGGACACAGGCACGTGCACACATAGGGCCCAAGGGGTGCTTGAGCCCCCCCCCCCTTTTTGCCTTGTATTAAAAAGTGCCCTTTTTGTGTGTTTTATAATGAATAAATAAATTCCTATTGTGCAAAGGGATGTCAAAAAAACGGCAGTATAAAAACACCACGTTATCTACTGTACGCATTTCTTTGTAATAAGGTGTTGTGTGAGTGTGTGTTGAGCCTAAAGCTGCTTCATTGTCCGCTGCAGCGCTCTCTCTCTCTCTACGAACGGTTGCTACTTTCAAATTAAAAGCCCCCGCTAAGAACCCAGTTCTAAACTCTAATGAGGTGCAATGGGTTCACTGCCCAACTTTGTGCTTAACGTCACGTCACATGTTTACGCCTACCCCAGTGGCGGCTTTTGGAAAAGGAGGAATATTGCTAATGTGCCGCCTTTTCTACCAAAAAATGGCTACAGAGGGGCGAGAGAGAGAGAGCGAGCGAGAGAAAGCGAGAAGCCGCTGCCTCCTAAGAGAACTCCACCACGCACGTAGATGAGATGTGACAGTGGAGCGACTTAAACCTTTGTGAGTTATAAACCCATTAACATAACTTTCTTGTGGGGGCTAACAAGTCACCTGCATTCAACATACTAAAATATGAGTCATATTTCAAAAAGCATCCATTTGTCCTTGTTAAGCTAATTGCTTGTTAATGAGAGTTAAGAATAATCTGACAGCTGTCTGTGTCGGCTGTTTATCTTGCCACAAATCTTCAGCTTCTTCCAGATATTGAGTTTATTGTGACCTTACTGTTGTAAACATTGCTGTTCCTACTAACAGTCACAGTAGTAATTTCTTGGTTTTGTCACATTTTTAGATGTATAGCCTTGTACTTCTGGTTTGCACTTGCCTTCCAATAAATAGCCTAATAAAAAAAAACAGTGTTTTATTGCCTTTGAAGAATTGCAGCTGAATTGCATGTCTTCCAAACCTCAGTATTATGATAATGTGAATAAACTCATGTTGACTAAATTTGTTGACACAAAAGAAATGGCAGTTGCATATCACTCACAGGATACACAGCTAAGAAGTTAGCTTTCTATAAGTACTTTGTTTATTAATTTTACATTAACTAATCTACACATTTTTTTAAGGCCGAAAAAAAAAATTGGCGGGCGCGTACTGCCCTTTTTTTGACTTTGAGCCCCTGTCCCTCTATAATCATGTGCACATCTCTGTTAGGACAGGGAAGCCGGACAGAACTACTTCATTTTTCTCCGGTGGCAGCTTTTTAAGAGTTTCTGTTGAGCGTACATGTACTATGTACATAATCAATCACGCACTCATCTCCATCTTACCCTGACTGAGCTTGAACAAGGCTCAACTTTAATGAAATTCATACTAAAGAAATAAGTAGGAGGACCACGATGTGCAGTGGCAGACAGGCGTTTCGGCGAGTGAGAACAAAAATGTAGTTTCATCCCGATAACTTACAAAACATACCTCTCGAGACATCAGTCTCATTGTCAATGCAGACACTGTACAGGAGATAATTTTTTGTCTGCAGAGTGAAGTGAAGTTTGTGTGGAGGCTGAAGCAGTCAGTGACAGCTCATGGTCTTTTAAGAGCTTGTCAGGAGCTATAAAGGACGGGAAATGAATAGTCTATGGGTAGAGCCTTGTACAGCGCTTGTGTGACACAAACTCCTTTAAATTATTTGACATATGATCCATACCTATTGACCCACGTTTTTATCTATAGAATAAGTGAATTCAACTTCTCTACCTGGTGATGTCCCAGGCACAGGAACTGATGATAATGAAATCAGGTTTAAGTCCTTGGCTTAAGTCCTCCAGGATGCTCTCCATGTACGGAGAGTAGATCTGTGTCAGGAAGTAGAAACGCAGCAGATGGTGGTCAGAGCGGTACTGTCGGACCTCTCTGTACTCTGTGCCGTTAGTCATGGGACCTAATCGACCTCCTTCCACCAGGCTGTCACACTCAAAGGAAAACTCCCCCTGAACCACAGACAGGGAGACTTTCATTATCCAGACACAAGAAACAACAGTTTACACAGGCACATTTCATAGTTGGTGTGACATAGCAATGTGATGATGTGCGTGAGGTAAGCAAAATTCACAAAGTTGCTGAGAGCAACTTGTACTGACAAATGGAGAGAATTACTGGGCTAAGAGAGGGGGCAGAGCTAAACTCTAATGTTTAGAATTACATAATACTGCATGATTGAACTTTTATTTTACCAGAAGTACTTGGTTGACAGCTGACTGGTCTATGTCAGTCAATGTGAAGAAATAGTCTATTCAATCTACGATAGATTTCATTCACGGATATTTTCTATGCCAATTTCAACAGATTTTCTACATATAACAGCATAATATTGATGACACAATACAGAAGAAAATTCACTTGAAGTTTAAAAATGTGTCAGTTCACAGCTTTCAACCTTAAGCATGAGCGAATTTGAGTCTTTATGCAGCCCGTGTCGCCAACTGGATGGATTAAAAAAGATTTAAATTATACATCCTGTGTACACAGGTCTTTAGTGACTTAGCAATACCTGTGCACTACCTCTCAATTCTGACAGATGTACAGGCTAGTTTTACAGAACTAACTGCTTTGTCAACTAGTCCTAAAAATGTAATTTGTAAACTATGGCCAGAATTTGAAGTTGGCTCTAAACACATGGGGGGTAGCATAACACCAGAAACTGACAACTGCTGCTCTTTGATAGCTATCCTTGGCATTAGCTATTTAGCACACGGTTCCTTTAGCTATGGAAAAGAACATGGGGGTTTTGGTGTTTTTGAAAGGCAGAAAAGTATGCATTAATGCAGTTTTTGTCCATATTGGTAATAAGTTGCTTCATGATCATCACCCTCCAGTGTACCCCCCATCTTAATTACCCTACATATCACACCACACTACACTAGTCAGGCAGCTTTGGTTTGTTTCAAAGACAATTTATTGACAGTTGATAAAGACAAAGATTAAAGTAATCTGGACTGAGCTGAGGCCTTTGTGTGAACAAAAAGTCATGCCATGAGACTGCAGATTTTGAAAAAAGGAGCACTCTGTAGTTTTGTTGAAGAAATGTTAATGGTGTGAGAAAGGTGAAGTGAGAGATGTTCATTGACTGATTTTTTCTGCCTCAACAAACAAAATAAACAAAACTCTCCTTGTTGTCATGACTGAATCGACTGAATAACCAAACTCACCTTAAAGGACAACACAATTAATACAGTTTTACCTTGTTTATATGTGGTGGACCCTGCCAAATTTGTGCTTCAAATAGTGTTCTGGGGACCCCTTTTTTCTTTTATCACCTCAATATTATTGTAAATATTTAAATGTTGAGCTCGAATTTCTTCTCCAAAACTACATAAGTGTGAATTTTGAGAGGATGCTGCCATTTCATGTGAGTGGGAAAGATTTACTTTGGACTTCAGCTGAGGCAGAGTCAAGTACTGATCCCTCTGAAGCAGCAGAACGAGGTCTTTGTAAATGGAGCGCTGCACTGAAATCAAAGAACAAATGCAAAAGGCTTTACTCACATCAAGTAGCAGACAAAACTCAAAAGATGTCAATCAGTTCCAATGAAAAGTAAGAGCCTGAAATGGAACAGAGCAGTGGGGGGCGGTTTTCAAGAGTTCGGATAGCTGCTCAGATGTGAAGAGGCATTCTTAGAAAAATGAGATTGCGTCTGGCAAAAACCGTAGATGGGCTATTGAATCAAAGCTGGATGCTGGCACCTTTACTCTGTTCTAGAATTCAATACCAAAATATTTCAGGAAGCATGTCAGGATTTTTCTTTTTCTTTTAAAACTATGTTTCTAATAAATCAAAGCTTTGACAGAGCGGAGGTGTACTCTGGTTGTGCTGTGTCAATCTCAAATACTTTCAATTTCAGATAAATCTTAAATGTCTTGTCCTTCTCTTACCTGAGTCACCAAGAACCACCACAAACTTGTTGAACAGAAGCTGCCAGGCTTGACTCTGTGTTACATATGGCCTCATGGCTGCACAGGACTGTTACAGGGCTGATGGGGTGGGAAGGGAGGAGACAGTCTGAAGGTAGTAAGCAGACTTAACATCATTTTCACATTTTAACATGAACGAGGTGGCTTCAATGTGGTTCAATGGTGACTAAAGTCGATTTCACACTATATAAAATATAAGTTAAAAAGATATATCGCCTGGAAATGTGTTATGATGCAGTACTTTCTCTCTCTTTTTTTACTGACTTTACTTTGTCATAGTATAGAAAGCAGCACAATGACTTAAAAAAAAACAACAACTTTTTATGTGTGCCATTTTTACGGGATAACACGATCCATACTCCGTTCAAAAATGTGCCATTTAAACACGGTTCTCTAAACATTACACCACATAGCAAATTCAGAATACCTTACACTGCTCAATGCCCCTCGGTTTCAATGTTAAATATACAATATATTTCATTTTTATATATTTTTTTAATTTTTAATGCGACGACACAACCTGGACTCCATTCAAAACTGAGTCAATTAAACGACACCTGGTGTTAGCTAACACCTGCCTGTTTGCTTTGTACGGGCAGCAGTGAGGATCAAAAATAACCCCTTTCGACCAGATTTTCGGGTTGAAACTCAGCCGAAACTCTGTTAAAAAAAAGTGTCAATTAAGGGATGCGACACGTTGGAAACTGTTTACATCATGTCGCCATGGCTTGATTGTATTCGCAAAAAGCTAAGCTGCACTGAAGAAGTAAACGGCGGTTGTTAATTTACCAAAAGTGTAGAGGTGAATGTCGCCTGTACACAGCTTTTAAAGTAAGCTAAGTAGGAAAACGGATTGAGCTCACTTCATTAGCTGCAGGTGAGGACTCTCTCGTGACTTGTTCCTGCTCAGTCGTGCCCAAATGAATAAAGCCTGATCAAATGAGTCACAGATATCTCAGTTATTAGCTAAGATCTCCATTGGTATTTAATCATTGTATTTTAGGTTCACCAACAGCCGAAATTCACTCTGTACTCTCATCTACTTACCGCTGATAAACCGTAGTGCCTTACAAGGCCGTTAGGGGCAATACTTTCAAGCTACTGTAAACAAGTATTTCCGGTGTTCCAGTTGTTTTTACTTATTTAGACTAAAAAATAATAATAATACAAAAAAAAACAAAAAACATTTATCTGTTCACTTTAATCAGATATTCAAAATGAACTGTCACTTAATTTCACCTCAGTCATTTCGACTAATATGGAGTTATGATGGAGCTTTTTTCACAGCAGATACAGGAAAAGCACAGGTGTTGATTAGATTATTAGTGACGGTTCTGTAAAATTCAAGTGTCCCAGTAAACCATGACAGATTGAGATCATGCACTATAATAGCCCCCAGAAACAAAGGCAATCAATAAGATTATTTACAAACTGTGTAAGCTGACAGTGACGTCTGCTCTGTCAACATTTTATCAGGCAAGGTACAAATGAAATGTCAGTTGGTGATGGCCCAAACTCTGACCCAAGTCAATACCAATACTGTTAAAGATACACATTTCCTGTCCTCATGCCTCCCCTCAAATATTTTGTTGCGGTGGGTTGGGGTGTGAGATCACAGAAATACAGGAATATTATCTGAACTACAGGCAGCAGTGTGTCTCTATGATCCTCCTCTTCTCACAACTTTCTACTTTTGATCATGATGAAGGTGCAGCTGAGAGCCAATTTTTAAGGTGTAAACTCGCACTCCCATGAATATGTAAAGATAATGTCCAACAAGGTGTCCATTATCAGGAATAACATGGTGGGCTGGAACTGTCCGAAGCACAGTCCTGACCGTAACCCTAAGTCGGCTGCACTCTGATGTGTCAGTCCATCTCAGCCTTGGGTAGACTGCTCAAAGGGGCTTCTTTGGTGGTGTCATTGTAGGCTAAAGCCTTCTAGCAAAAGCAGATGAACAAGATGAACAAAGCAGCTTCGTCTTTAGTTTGATGTGTAGCTCTAAAGCGTTATCAGAGCAGGGGATTTTCAAATTGGATATTGTCGTCTGTCCAACATAACACTTTTTAACTGAACTGGTTTCCATCTGAGGCCCACATAAAAGCCATTAGCCATTATGCTGTGCTGAATCAATGAGCAACTACAACATTAATACCATTTATGCAGACTGAAAGGTGATATTAAAGAGCAAAATATTCCTCCTGAAATGATGGGGCAGAGGCTGAATAATGTTGAACTCTCCACTACTGTAGAGTAGAAAGGGTGCAAAGGGTAGTAGCTGGTCTCACTACAAATAGTACTTGACTGCCTTCAGGTGACACAAGTGGCCCCCTGGTTATTCTTGACATTTTACTGGCCAAATTACCATGAAATGTAATTCATGCTCTGCAGATGATGAAAGTTTTTCATGACCCCAAACCTTCATGCAGGCAGGCACCACTATATAATTTTAGCAGTTAAAGTTTCTGCAAATGGTTTAAGGTTGAAGGGTCCCAAACATGGCACATCACGTCCACACGATATGCTTAATGGCCAGCTGTTGCAGCCAAGCAGAAGGTGGACAGGAAGGTGGTGGCGTCATCACAACAAAGCTACCAAATGGACAACTGGAGGTTGAGTCACAACACTGGAGGCATATCTAGCTCTAGTGTGTTTTTCTTAAGGAGACCTGTGGACATTTCCAGCTGTTTTATTGCCGACCAGAACCTGCCATTTTTCACAGTAGGTGAGACCATGTCCATACAACCAGAACAGGTATTTTAAGCCGAACCATGATGTTTTCCAGACCCTAACCAACTGGTTATTGTGCTTAAACCTAAGCAGTGTATGAGCACAGTTTTGTGACAAAATAGAATAGAAATAGAATAGAAAGTTCAACCTAAATGGAAAGTTCCAACATGAAACCTGTTCTAACTTATCTGTGGTTCTGTAGAAATGTACTTGGCAATTTATTCTTTTATTCTGACAACTGGCTTGTTTTATCTTGTACCTATATCTAATGGTGGCAGATGAGGAAACCGTGTTCGTGGTCAGAAACACTAAGGTTGGTTCAGAGGTGTTGAGGAATTGACTAAATAACATAACAAAACTAGTCAAATCTGTCATTTTCAATCTGTCATCTCACTGTGATCTCTGTCTGTATGTTATTCACATATGTCGAGAACATTTATTCAATCTATTTCACAATTGGCAGGACCAGAGGAAATGCAATGTCAAATTTGGTGCAATTTGACATGAAACACATTCAATACATTTTGAATAAACAGAGAACACAGCTCTGCAGATTGAAGCTGGGCTCACAAGTGATCCTTCTCACCATCTTATGGCGAAGCAGACATAAACAAAATGTAGATTAGTGGGGTGCAACGACTGGCTATAGCGCCTCGCATCGACAAACAAACAAGAGCAGCAGGTTAAACGAGTCTGGATGAATGGGGAGTTGAGTGGGAACAGTTGTATGCAAGCTAACATTAACCTTGAAGGCTACAATGTTTCTTGTTACTTGGCAGCACTTGGGCTCTCTATTACTGTTAACCCTAACACACTGCAGGAGCAACATGACCTGACTGGCTACTGTTTTTATAATCCCCCACTCTTCATTCATGTGGCTCACCAACTGAAGGCTAGCCTGAAGACAGACATTAGCGTATTTATTCACCTCCCTCAGGCCTGTGGCTGCACAAAGTTAGATTTGTAGATAGTGGTCCTGGAAAAACTCAGCTCTTTCCATTTAGATCACGTCTGCTGTCTGGTGCAGAATCCACCCCACAGGTTTGTTTTGGCGCCGGGTGTACTGGTAATGGGCTAGGAAAACGTCTACATCAATATATCTCCCCACGAGGCCATTCCTCCTCGCTGTCCGATAGCGTTCCACTCGAACCATGGACTCTCCAAATGCATTAGTCTCCAGGGAGGAGAGAGCTGCCTCTCGCAGATATCTCATTTCCAACAGAGTGGAATCCATTTAGAGCAGGTGAGAGTGGAGACTACCCATGATATAACGCCTTCATACTTGTTCATCAGCCAGGAACTATACGATCATCAGGACCCCACTGTGAAAAAAATGAGTCTGATTCTTTGTTTTCAATTTTTTTTGGGGGGGGGGCTCCCATCCTGACTCAAGTCTTATATATCCCACCTCCTGATTTTATTCTTCATTGCACAGTTGTATTTCTCCTGAAAGCCTACAGCTCATCACGGCTCCCTGCCAATGGGACATGTAGAACAGTGTGCTTCTCTGACACTTTCAGGTTAGTGCACTGCTTAAACAGACATGTAATCTGTAATCTAGTAAATAACAATAATGAGTTCTGTTAGTTAAATTAAGAATTCACTATTTGAGTACATTAGTATCTACAGTAAAATGGGACACTTTCTACTAAATAAGATAAAATTTCTTTACTGATCTGGCATCAGGTCATGAGGGCTCAAGTAGGCCAGGATCCTCCTGCTATGTTGTCCCTGTCTCTAAATGTTGAAATATTAAAACAATCAAAAAACGTAATAATTCCGATGGTTTCCATCATGGCACTTTCGATTAATTTTTCTCACATGATGAGGTGTTTCCTCTTACAGTATAGTGTTCACATTCTGACAGCTAAACAGATCCTTGATTCATCAAATCACTGCAGCGAGGTGTGAAGTTAAACCAGCAGGTTACTTTGACTCACCATGTGTTTTCTCTCTTTTGTGTTGTTGTAATTACTAAAAAAAATCACAGCAACAGTTGTCCCTCCAAACTAAGACTTTGGTTGGAAGATTATGTAATTATATCATTTGGAGTTAAAAAGGATGCATGGTGGGTCCGGATCTCAAACACAACACATTATAACTGCATCCATATGATTATAAACAGTCAGCAGGTACATTTCAAGATTAACAGGGAAACACGTTAATGTCAATGTTATGATGTGCCTCTTTTGGCTCCTCAGCTTGGTTTAGTGTTAACAAACAAAGGCTGCGTAGAGGCGAGCCTCTCAGTGTGAAAGAGAATAATGTTGATTTTATTTGTGTTGCAATCACACAACGCCCAAGAGTTATATTTGTTTTGGACATGACCCATCTGACCTCTTACCTGCACTTCCAAAGTAACCTGCTGGTTTAACTTCACACCTTGCTGCAATGGCTTTAGATACTGGTGTTCCGGATGCAAAAGATCCACAAGGGTGTGACATATAACATAATACTGTTGGTATCTAGTGTGACAAATAACAAACACGACCAGCAGCGCTTTCTAACAATCATTTGCCGTCCCTGTCAGAATGTCCTCTGCTTGGCGAGTGAAGAGCTGACCCCTCAATTTGCACACTTTTTTAATTTTTGCTCTTCTTCATGTTAGCTACTTTTTAAATCTTCTGCTGGTGGCTCATAAACACAACATGTCATCAACACATCACACCCCTGTTACCTCCTGTGGACTCACTTTTCGACACAGAAGTTGATTCGGCTCTGTGATTGCCTCTGCTGCTGGCTCAGAGTCAGAGCAACAATGTCCTTCCAGTTTCATCCTTGTTTGGTTTAGACAGAATGGCGAGGCTGAATAACAGTTTGAACAGGCTGTGTTAAACGGGCTGGTTTCACACCCAACAGTGATGATGGCTGTGATTGGAGGTTAAACAGTCTTGAAACTTTCAACCACAGAGGGCAGCCAAAACACTGTTTTCCAGCCTGGTGTTAAGTTGCTTTTTAATTGCATCTGAGCACTTGGGAGGTAAGTGAAACAAACAATTCACATGAAACTGATTGTAATGAACTAACTGTTCAGGGTAGGATCACAGTTTGTGAATCTCAAGTTCAACGTTTAAAACCCTGGCCCAGTGTTAAAATGTTTGGTCTGAAGGGCCACGTTTAGTATTGTACTGAGATAAAGTTGGATCACTCCCAAAAGAAAGATTAAAAAAGGAATGTTTTTTTTTGGAAATTGAAGCAGTAGAGACTGAGATGTCCAGACCTTTTCATCTGGGCAGAATGTGTCAACCTCTAAAACAGTGGATCCTACGTTTCCCATAATGCCCAGAGTAGTAGCTTGTTTTAACTTTGCTTCATAAAACACCAACATCTTTCCAACTGTGTTTACAACACAGCTTTTTGGTTATACATTTGCATTCAAGCTGAGGTACCCTGAAGACATCACAGTGACATCATCAGGGTTAGTTTCCTAAGAATTAAGAAAGCTCCTTCGGAGCAACAGAGGACATTATGTTTCCACAGTGATACTCCTCATGATTAGTAATTTGCTTGACGTCTAAATGATTCATTTGTGTTCTTTTGAAGATTCTGGCCTTAAGATGGCAGATTTAATTTTACCAATTGAGACACTAGTGGCAGATGCTCATTCATATGCATCCTTTTCGTTCCTTTCAAGCACATTCACAGGGTGTCATTATATATTAAAATCCATTAAATACTGTTCAAGTTAGAAACGAAAAAAAGACACTTGATGATAGTTTTGTAAAAATATTTTATGTAACAATTCAAAAGTCATAACACACAGCAAAAGACATTCAAATCAACATGAGTGACTGGGGTGTGTCCTGCAAGCCCCAAGCGTCCATCAAATCCTCCACCATGTAAACAGTGTTGAAAAGAAGCTGCAGTTGGCTCTCTTTCCTCCTGATAGGCCTCTGTATCTCCCGATTTGTATTTTAGACATTCCTCATACAATACAATAAATTATAAAACCTAAAAAGATAGAGGAGGTGACTTGTGGTAAACTAAACATGACATAAGACAGTTTTTAAGCGCTCGGGACACACCCCAGGTATGAAGAGACCTCTTTGGCACATAACACAAATCATAAAACGTGACAATAAACAAACTGTAAACAAAACAACAGTCATTACAAAATGCATTTACAGACAAAGACAGCTTTAACAGATTAAAAAAAACAAACAATAATCCTAAAAAATTGATTTGGCAAATGTGACCGCCCCCCAGCGATAACACCTGTCTCAGTCTGCAAGGCCTCCGTGCAAAACCGCGTCGTCGTGGTTAATGTTAGCACGCTGGGAGGAGGAGGGTGGAAAGGGGTCAAAATCAAGGGGAGAGGAGGGAAAAGGTTTCATTTTTTAAAGTCTGAACCGGTACGAGACCTGTTTGTTCTTCCGTGACTCTGGTTTTAACTTTGTGTTTGTCCTCCTCTGGTATGTGCGACAGCTCTGTGGTTTACAAGCCGAAGTCTCTTTAGTGCAAATAAGCTGTCAGCTGCTGCCTCCTCGGAGGGCGGAGGGGGCAGGAGAAGGTCATTTTCGTGGTGGAGGAGAGGCTGTGTTTGGTTTGGCACCTGGGACCGGTCTGAAAGGAGAAGGGAAAAACGAAGAGTTTCTAGTTTGATCTTAAACTAATGCAGCATACTGACTTTCTGATACTTTAGAATAAAGCTGGCGATATCTATAACAAAATTACAAGATACCAAACAAAGATGGTGACCATTTGACGCTGTGTAAAACATAAATAAATCAAAATAAAACAATGGATGTGAAGGGGGTATCCTTGAGAGGCTAAGTCATTCATAAGGATGGAGGCAAGGTTCACTACTTTGCCAAACACACGATCGTTTAAAGGAGATAACTATATGCGGAGCCACTGACAGCAGGGTAATGTCAGGTCAGTTGACCTTGGCCTTGGGTCATAGCAGAGCCCAAACGGGCCTTAAAATAATTTCTAACCATTAAAATAATCGGCTGGAGGGGCCTTCGGAGATCATCTTGTCCTGAGCATGAGAGAGACTATCAGCAACCCTGACTACATCGGCTCAGGAACACTTTGTAAAAAATGTTTAAAGAGGAAAGAGGAAACTGAAAATGGCAAAAGAAAAAAGACATCATGGACACATTACAAAAACATCAAATTTGAGGATCAAAAATGGGGAACCGTAAGGCTTTATTGTCACCACTTAAAATTTAGAATCTAACATTTAAGTGTTAATAAAATATCAGTGATTTAACTTTAAACTTAAACATTTTTTAAAACTCTTAATGACGGCCCAGTGGCAGTGTAATGAGCTCAGAAAGTACTGACAGACAGAGGAACACAGAATAATGTAAGCACTAAAAGCAGGTATGTAATGTGCTTATGAGATGCATGTATGAATATTTTTATTCCAGAAAACAGAACATGATGTGAGTGCTGTCTCACAGAATGACAATTAGGGACCACCTTATTGGGATATGTCCACAGTGAGGGGACTGAATTAGGGACAGATGCCCTGGATGATGACATCCGTGTTGAGTGGTGGGGGTTGCTACTATGTGTTTTTGAATTTGAGGTAGTGTGTCCCCTCAGAGTTGCTGAAAAGCTGGAGTTGCTCATTAGCACGCCACTGTAGTTGGCTAGCAGTATGGTGGAAGCTAAGCTAGACAGCAACAGCAGAATTGATAGAAACACACCAACAGCAGCCCGGAGGAAAGAAAAATCACTGCCACTAATGTAACCAAGCATCTTGGGTTCACCTAACTGGAAAGGTTTAATTTGAAAAGAATAATGGGACACAGAGACAGAGTTAGCACACTGAGCGGCAACAAACATTTTCATTTCCTCTCCCACATGTCACAAATAGCAACAACTCTGGGGGGACTTGCTAATATTTCTGTGCTCTCCTGTGGGGGCCTATTAAATCATGATGTTCAAGGTAAAGGGCTGAAGAGTCAATCACTGTCAGCCATTGGTGGTGGACGATGATATCGTCTATTGGGCCCACTCTAATGAGAATAAAATCATGCAGGAATTTCTCGGGATGATTCCAAGAACATGTTTACTTAGCACAAAGACATTGATTCTGAGGGTGTTCTATTGCTTCCCGTGCTCAGTTATACCCTACATTGAACAGACAAATGCATGTTTTGCTGGGGATTTGTAAAGTCTGATACAGGCTTCTTCTGCTCTAGCTCTCATAAAGTCTTTGAACCACAAAAGCAGCTGGTGCTAAGTGTGAACTCTGATGTGGGATCAGATCTGGTTAATGACAGACAGAACCAGATGTAGAGGCATACTGATCCATCTGCAACTGTTAGAGGAACAAAGGAACCATACAACCTGAAGAACAATCTCCTTGAGGTTTCCCTGCCTTACTTTTACTACATTTACAGATCAATTGTGTGGAACCAAACCATGACTCTGCATCTGAAGACAGTGAGTACAGGCCTACAGAAAATGAGAATTGATTGCTGTTGAGAACCCGAGTCAATGCACTGCACGGTGTGTAAACTTGTAGCGCTGATGTGCCCACACTGACCCTGACCAGAAACAACAATGTGAGGCAGTATTTTCTCACAAATAAAGCCTTTATAGGTGGCGAATAAAAGGCCTTTCAAACAGGGCTGGAATTCTAGGGATATGGAAAAAAAAAAATCCACAGACAATAGCTGCTTTATGAACAAGATGCTTTTTCATTATCTGTTACATTGCATCAAGAAAGGGGACATCATCTTTGAGGTCAAATTGGTCGGAGCAGCAACAATGTTGAATGACACTTCAACAGCTGAAGATTCACGACGTGGTATGCATGGAACTGGAAAAGTTGTTATCGAAGAGAACAACCTTGAGGAGGTGGAGGAGATATTGCTGTTAACTTACTTTTCTCTGTGTGTGTGTGTGTGTGTGGTTAGGAGGATCCATTAAAAAGAAAAACGAATGTCACTGACAAACAATACAGCATGTTTGTAAGTGTAATAGCGAGTCTAGCAAAGTATGTTTCAGAACAGGATTCACATCACAACAGTTCAACATTCAAGAGTAACAGACTGCTGCAGGAATGACGCCTTAAACCCAGAATTAAATGACCTTTGATGATCTTGGCAGTTGTGGTTCCCCCCTGCTGGAACTTTGGACAGAAGAGACACTTTTCTTCTTGAGTTTGATAGTTTAGTTTGGAGACCTGACTGAACACTGGACTTTAGACAGAGACATAAACAGCATGATCCCATGTAGACTTGACTCTAGACTTAGGGGACATCCATTTAATGCCATTTAATCACTGTGAACCTTTCAGTGTAGGACCAATACAATAGTTAATTCATTAAACCGGCACCATGTTATCATCAACAGTCCCAAACCAAATTTCAACGGGCCTGACAAGGGTATTATTAACCTCTGTCTTCATCACTTGGAATTTGCAAGCGTCTTTTGGGATATTTTTTAGGACTTTATAAAAGTTAAGTGGAGAGTGCAGCAGGGCTTCTCCTCCTCACTTAAAGGAATACTTGGGGTTGTCTGATGTGGGGTATTACCTGCAGTAGATGACCGTCAGTGACTTTAACGTAAACGTTTTTTAGCAATATATTAAATGTCAAGGGTGAAGGATTTAGTGTCATCTAGCAGTGTGGTTACAGACTGCAACCAGCTGAATTCCCCAGTGACAGAGTTTGGTTTGGCAGTGCAACATGGTAGACTTTCTAGGGGAAAGTTGCAGCAGTGTTTTCCCTGTGTCATCATTACTAGAAATGCAACTGTAGCAAGTAACTCACTTTTATTATGCTCATTCTTATTTTAAGGTGCTACAAATGACAGTATATCCAGCAATAAAAAAGCTTGAGAAGTTGGCAGTGGGAACTAAAGTACAGAGAGTTGTTGCAATCATCTCATTGCAAATCTTTGGTCTAAACAGGGCACAAGGTAATAAAAACAAAATGATTCTAGGTTTCAGGTGATAATACACTGATGAAAACATAGTTATAAATAATATATTTAATTTCAGTCCCTAAACCCCCTAGATCCTACACACTGGACTTTTACAAGAGGTGCATGTCTGAGAAGGCAGCTAAGTGCAGCTTAACCTGCTAAGGTTAATAGCTGTACAGAGCTTTTGTGTTGTTGTTAAACTGTGTTATACACCTCTTGCTCTGTGGTACTAGTGAGGCATGTTTGAGCAGGAGAAGTTAAAGTCTACAGAATACACTACACCATGTCTGTGTGTGTGCCCACCTGAGAGCTCTGAGAGGAGGGATGGCTGTGACTTTGCCCACGGGTTTGGGTCCCACTGCTGGGGGCATCATGACCAGCAGACCAGGCTTGGACATATTGGTCCGAGCTGGACTCACTGTGGGGGAGGCCCCTCTGGCTGGGCTGAGGGGGAGAGGCCTCTGAGGGGGGAAGGGAGATGGTCTGGGCTTCATCTCAGATACTAACTAAAAGAAAACAAACAGAAATATTGATTGTCATTATTACTGAACTCGATCAGTCAACATTGAGATGCAACATGACACCAGGACATAGCAAACAGATTAAGTATCAGCATGGTAATCGAGTATACCGCGAATTATTACACATTTGCACTTATTTTGCAAACTGCTATAGAATATACACAAAGTAGAAAGAAAAGAGAAAAAGCAAATATATTTAAAAAGAAAAAAGAAAAACAAGACTGCATTATGAAAGGACGTCTTTCTAAGTGTAAATCACCGCCAATACGGAACACAACACTAAATCCCTCCCTACCCAGTAAAGAGGAGAATTCCATTCCAATTTCTGAACTGGACTGAATCCAGTACAGATCCTGTCTCTGGAATCTGGTCAGCTAGCTGATAAGAGCTACTTCTGTCCCACTTCACACAGGTAGGAGATTAAATGTACCACTACAGCACAGCAGTGAGATCACATCACAAAGTAAACATATAAAATAGTGGTTATTTGACACAAACAAGAAAAAGCAATATGACATTCAAAACTTGATCTAATTTAAAGGCATTTTACACTTCACAGAGAAGCACTGATGAGAGCAGTTTTGGTGGATAAGTCAATAAGAAAGCAATCTGATAACAAAAATACTACAGTTTTATTTATTATTTCTTCAGGGTTAAGAGGAAATCTCTACAATTCATCTACAAAGTACCGTACCGCAGAGAGTCCAGCCGTTTTCTCATTAGTTCTGTTTATTTTGCAATAGCATTTAATTACAAGAGCAATGTGAAGTTCCTTTAGAGCTTGGGTTTTCAATCCGAAGCTATTAGCAGGTCCTGATTGCAATGTACTCATAGATGTTCAGACAACTGTCACTAAATCACTTCAATACTGACGAAAGGTTCTGAAGTAATAAGGAGCATATTTCTAAGATTTGTATAAAATGTGTATCATTTTTGTGTATTCATAATTGACTGAGTAATGATTTTTACAATTAAGGACTTTGTTGGTGTCTGGGCTAACTCGCTGGCCAATGCCTACGTTGTGGAAATAGCAAATGTACACCCTAGATGGGCTAGTCTTAAAAATAGGTGTGGTGAGGTGCTTGTTGGGCTCGTTGCTATCTTGAAGCAGCAAAAACTGACTGCGCCATTGACTTTAAACCAGGCTTTCGTTGGTTTATGGCATAGTCAATTCAGATGCATCTACATATGCGGGTTCACAATGTGAAAACACTCTGCTTTAATGATTAGAGAGGCTGCTTTCAGTCACTTTAAATCACGTGTGCAGTAATGTCACTACTGCAAATCACATGGCAGATTTAAGAAGCAAAACTAAAAGCTGTAGTAATAAATGCGACAGGATAGAGGAAACTCTCCGGAGGAAACAGAATTAAACCTTTAACTTCTGTAATAAATACCTTTTTAGACAGCTCTGATGGAGCTCAGGATTTGTCAGGAGGACAGCTGCCTTACTCCAAACAATTTCACTGTATGTGTTGGATGTACTCAAGAACATAGAACATGGATTAACATCCAATCCTGTCAGTGTGTGGGGAAACTCAAATAAATTAAGCAGCATTTCTCTAAATGGAAAGACGCAATTATGTATTCCCCTTCTGGGAGACTACTGGAGGTAGTGACTTCAAAATACAAATAATCTATAAATCATCTCTAAAATAGTTTTGTTTATTCGTATACATATGTGACTGCTGACAGATGAACCACACATCTGAACATTTACCAAACAAAGAAGCTTAGCTTGAACTATACAATCCATGCATCTGTGATTGTGGAGGCACCTTTCTGATCAAATCCTTCATTAGGCTGATTTCTCAGCATGGACAGACTGAACCCAATACTCTCAGCATGTTTTACAGATGTTTGTTCCATGTTAGGACTGAGCTCTACTGTGGGTAAAAATCTTTGTTTTTACTCTAACCCTCAAACTACTGTATCAAAGGACCTGACATTTTTTGTGTCAATTACTCAATAAATAGAGGAACCTGGCACCTCTGGAGACACAATGTTTCACCTTAACTATCCAACAAAATCTGTTTCAGAGTAAATATGAGACAAATACAGTGGCAGATTCCTATTTATTTAACTGGATTTATTTCTATCATACTTATACATACATCATCAGAGCTAGCCAGCCGGTTTAATCCCATTTGGAGTGCAAATGTGTTTTTGTTTTTTTCCTAACCCCAGTTAAAATTAGTCACAAAAGTTTCTGTTTTTCTTTGGAAGTTGCACGTTCTTCCTTTCAGTTTTTTTATAATAATTTTTTGTATGAATATGGAGGAAGTAAAAAAATGCTGTTTAATTAAGTTCATAACTGTCTAATTGCCCAACAGCTTGGATTGATGCTATGCTTTTTTACATTTTTACAAGAAGATACCTAAACAGTAGTATAACTAGTACCCCCTACACTTACAATCAAAAGATAGCTGTACCTCTCCTAATGTGAAAGATGTTTATGTCATTTGGAGTCCCCTGTCTGGATGTTGATCCGCATTACTCAGGTCCATCCTCACTTTACATTATGTGGCATGACTTTTACGTTATAGTTTTAAAATGAAACTATATTCAATAACGTTCCAAAAAAGAGTTTTAAAGGACATTACCAGTGGTGATCGTGTTGGGTTGAGAGGCAGAGGCTTCTTGGGTGGGCTGAGTCTCTGTGGGGTCGGGGGGGATTTAGAGGGGGCTGCTGGGGGCTTCCCAGCTGGCAGAGGTGGGCGTACCACCTTGAGGTCCCGGGGACCACCGTGTGGACTTGGAGCGGGTCTCAGAGGTCGTACAATGTTGACTGGCTGGGTGCCATTGGGTGCAGGGCCTGGTCTGAGAGGCAGGACCTCTTTGCTGGTGTGAGGAAGCTAGGATCAGAAGAAAGTCAAAAATAAGCAAAAGAAAAATGGCCAATTTCAAACACACAGTCTCTATCACAATCTGAGGAAGGCTTTATTTTTTTGTTTCAGTTTGAGGCTTCACATCACAAAGAATATTTCATATGGAATGCATCAGGCTCTTTCCTGGGTCCACTACTTTTAGTCTACATATGTACAAGGTACTAGGGGTCATCAATATCTGCAGTATTGATTTTCATTGCTTTGCAGATGACACCCAATGTACCTATAAAGCCGTTGATCCTGATGATCGCAGTTTACTCCCTCAATTTTTAAAATTCTTATTTCAACTAAAACTGATTAAAGCAGAGTTCATGGTTACTGTTCCAAATGAGCAAAAAGAAAAATGGTGCATACACCTTACCACTAGTATCCTAATATAACACATCACACAGGAAATGTATGTTTTAACATTAATAGTTACATTAACATCACACATTTTGTCACAAGGGCTCTATTTTTAATAAAAGCCTAAATTTTGCCCTCGGTGGTCGTTTGTATACTGTCAGTCTAATCTGATCACAGTCCTAATGAAGCTGATTATCAGAGATTAAAAAAAGACAGATTGTATGGATGTGCCGCAATACTGATGCTCAGCTGCTTAAAGCTGGCCAACTCTGGAGGACAGAGCTGATGCAGAGCCAGACCTGGAGGAATAAAGACCCAGAGTTACATCAGATTCTGCTCTCATTGAAGCTGTTTACTTGACAGGACAAGACCTCAGAGATTACTTTTTTAATTTTGGGATTCACAACTGCAGCGTAACTGCAGGAATGATCAACACACCATTTAATAACCACCACTGATGATGATTAGGCATGAACATTCATAGAAAAAGTGTTATCCATGTTAAATTTAGCCTTTTGCACCAACATCCTTCCTCACTCTCTCACTGTTGGAGTCTTGGCATCTCCATCAGGCGGATGTACAGACCACCAAATGAAATGCACCATTACCTTTAGTAAACCTGTGGATCTCTGAGTTTGCACATTGTTGGAAAAAAAAGGTCATTTAAGTACATAGATTAACAAACTCTATAACAAAAGTCTAGTCATTTGAGACATTGAATGCAGAAATCTTACATTATTCTTCAAATAAATAACTTAACTTTACCATCCCTTTTTTAGCAATGAATTCTAAAGACATACTCATGATTTCCAACCAAGTTTTCAGATGCTTTGAGAAGTTTTCTTCAACAATTACTACACACAGATATCGTGTATATGGAGTAACTTGCCCTTAATTCCTCATAATAGCTTTTTTACTTGTATTAGTCAGTTTTGGATGCCAATCCTTGCCATTTGTCTCATGTGTCTATCCTTTTCCTTCTTGTTTGTGTCACCCTTCCCGCTCAATTTGTATCTCTTTCCTTGCCAATGACAAATGTACCCTGACCCTGAGCTGCCAACCCATCCAATTAAAAAAATGCCATAAAAACAAGGAAATAACAACATGATGAAATGATGTTGAAGGCACAGTAAACTATTGGAGAGGAGTTCTTGCGGGCGTGGGAGGAGGCAGACTCTAAGTGGTCACACAATATAACAAGCTGCTATAAAATGAGGCCATTTAATATGAAGGTCAACCTCATGGAAGTTCCATTATTCACATAAACACAGCAACAGAAACACCCACTCTGCCCCCTCCCCTCCCTTGATCCCTGTTTTTCTTTCTTTAACACACACACACATTCCACTCACCCCCTTGTGGCCGCTAGCTTTGTTTATTGGTCCAACCACCTTGAGGTGAAAGGCAGGATTCAGATGGCCGTTCTTCCCTTTCTCCACTGATGCCTCCATCCTGAGCAGAGAAATGAGGAAAGGCAAAGAATAAACCAGAGTCTGATGCCTGAAAGCTGTCCTGCTTCATCACTCTTCTAAAACTATCATTGATTTTAGGGCCCCAGGTGGTAAAAGAGACAGAGGAGAAGTCAACATGAAGTTTCTCATCCAGCATGATGTGAGAGGAAATGAGGAGGTGAGGGATAAAGCTGAAAACACATCACTGACAAATTATCACCTCATACATAAAGTTGATGTATTAACAAACAGTTGCCCATTTACACAGTCAGCACACACAGAGAAACATTAGCATGTTATCTGTTACATGCTCCACTTTGTTCACTAGCTGATTTACCTACAGTCAGTTTATCAGAGCTTTCTCATTGAAACAGCTGCCTGTTGGTGAGAGGAACACAGGTGATGAAAGCAATGAGAGTGAGCCCAATTAGTCAAGGTTTTTTTACCTTCATCGACCTCTGTCCAATTTTTACCATAAATCCAAAACACTCAGCTTAAAGACGCTGAAACGCTATGTAGAGTTGAACAGAGCTGCAGAGTTGAGAGCAGCAAATGTATATCAGTCTCCTTGATTGGTATAAGCCCTTAAAAAATATATTGGTCAGTCCCTAATAAACATATTCTGGTATGCAGATTTAAAAGTCATCATGTTACCCCTCAGATGCTGTGTACACCAATCAGACACAATTGTACAACCACTGACAGGTCATCTCGATACAGTGCAATGCTCTGCTCCAAAGAAACCTTGGGCCCTGGCATTCATGTGGATGCCACTTGATGCTACTGGCATTCATGTGGATGCCACTTGACACAAACCACCCAGCCAAATACTGCGGCAGACTCCACCATGGCAACATCACTCACCAATGACTGTGGCTCGAGCAGGCCCTGAGACACCATAAAACCTGCTCAGCATTGGCTGAACATGACAGAAGAACTCAAGGGGTCGACCTGGCCAAATTCCCCAGATCCCAATCCAATGGAACCTCTGTGAAAAGTGCCAGAACAAGTCTGATCCAGGGAGGCCCCACCTCACAACCCACAGGATAGAGGTCCTGTGTCATATGCTGCATTCCACTGAACTTGGAACTTGGTAAAAAGAGACCTGCAACCAAGTCAAAAACTCAAGATGGGCAGTAGTTGTAGTTGCCATTTTAATTTCTATTCAGTTGATTCATGCTTGGTAGACGACTTTGCGACCATGCGTAGCCTAGCCTACTCCTCCTGTCTTTTTTTAAGGTGCGCTACTCTGTTAAATCAGCTGTTGTAGTTGCCTGTGAAGTTCAAAGACATGCCAACCAAATATCAGTTTGCTATGGGCGTCCATGTTTTTATGAGCAGATGCACTGGGAGCCATTAGAACAGAAGAAAAGAATACTGACTCAGAAATATTGACTTCTGCCATGCACTGGATTGCAGCGTAAGTCTTGACTTGTTCCAGTACTCCAAGAGGATGCTTGATCTGATTGGGATCTGGGAGCTGGAATCAAAGTGCTGTTGCCATGAGCGGGGGGGTTGGTATTCTTGGTCTGCAAAAGTGTTTGGGTTGGTGATTTGTGGCGGTGATTTGTGGCATCCACATCAACAACACAAGGTTTCCCAGCAGAACATTTGATTGTAACGTGATGATCGATGTTATTAACTTCACCTGTGAGTTCTTTCAATGTTTTGGCTGATCGCTGTATATGCCACTTTCATGTGCAGACACATGCAACCCAGTACAACAACATGGCTAAATGAAGTCTAAAAGTCATACCGACCTAAGTATTAGAGGCTTCATAAAGGAAGGATTTACTGAGGGGCTGTTGCATTGGATTGAATTAAGCCGTAGAGGTGTGCTTAAACTGCTAAGTCAGTGCATGTATACACTACATGCTCTTAGCTGATTAGAAGGAATTCCAAGCATATTCCAAGCATACCGGATATATACAGTATATATCCTCAGAAATGCCTTTATCAGCTCAAACCACCCACTGTCCCACCACTGAACTGTAAATGAACCCAAACTACTGGCCATGGAAGAAAACCTAAAAAAAGAAAGAAAAGGGTTTTCATTGCAGCAGGTGCCATTAAGAGTTTTTTTAATCATCGTAGTGTCTCAGTTCTCCACATCGTTAGCCATTTATTCAGTTGACTCCTCTCTGTATCCCTTTAGCTGCAGTTACCATAAAATTCCACCGAGGCCCAATATCACCAGTATTTAGCCTTTCTCTCTGTCTTCATTTGGAAGGTCAGGGTCTTTAAAAGGCTGCTGTACTGTTGGATCCCTTCCAGACACATTTCTGTTCTGTAAATCAGTGTGGAAGACTCGTGTATTTTCAGAGGCACTAACTCAGCCAGTGTTATGACGAGGCTGTCTCTCTGGGTGAGGTATATGGCAGCGCTCATAAAGGAGGCTGTGGGGTTTATGGGGACATGGATTTTGTTTGGATCTGATGGAGGTGAGCTGCAGCACAACATTCTGCTATTTATGCTGATGTAAAGAAGGAGAGTTCTGATGTATGCATCAATCTGCCTGACTCTTCCCTGTAATTCAACATTTCCTCTGCTTCCTTCCGTCCTTCCTTCCGTCCTTCCTTCCTTCCTTCCTAGTCTCATTTATTTCCTCCATGACCTTTTTATAATCCATTCTGCTGCCGTGTTTTCCCTACAGTTTTTGTCCCCATCCCTTCCTTCCTTTCCTTTCATTTTTCCTTCCTTTTCTTGAAATATTTTCTTCCTTCCATGCATGATTCATTTCCTGCTTTCCTGTTTTGTTTGCCTCCCCTCTCATGCAGGCAGAGTGATATGGGAAGCTTCTACAGCATAGCAATACACAAGAAACAAACAAGTATGCAGATAGAAAGCGTGTGAGTGGAGAATCAAGCATCACAATTACACCAAAGATCTTGTTTTTACTGACCTCATCGCTGCGATTTCATTTTACTCAATGTCTGATAAATTAATTAAAGAAATGTCAAATGGTCAAATGACTGCACTTCAATGGCTGCTTTTCTAGCTCTAACAGACAAAGCTCTTGGCAAAGGTCTATTCTCGACTTCTCCACAAACCACCCGCTACAACTTGGAATTCCACAGCTGCACCGTAATGAGATAATAACCAGTAACCTTTAGTAATGCAGCGGTGTCCTGCACGGTATATGTGATTCCATGCTTTACAGACAGACATACATACAGACAGACAGACAGGGCACAGTACTTGTTGTTCTTGTTCTTCTCTCTCTGGGAAAGCCACTTGTGGTAATATGAAGTCTTGATCTTGTAGCAGTAGAAGAGCAGCAGCACTGCAGGCAGGACTACCAGGAAGGCAAACAGCAGCCCCACCACCAGCCCAACCTGACCTGTGGACACACACACACACACACACACACACACACACACACACACACACACACACACACACACACACACACACACACACACACACACACACACACACACACACACACACACACACACAGATATGTATTCTGGATGTGACTGATATGCTGTCTCCAATAAGGTTTGGACGTGATGTGATGTTATTCACATATTTGCACATAGTTATCATGTCATCAGGTTTCCCATTACTGTCTGTGCAGGTGTCTCAAATCAAATCAGTTTTTGTTCCCTCAGTGTTCAGCACAGTTCCAAGAACAATTTCCAGGGAGACAGGAAATGACATACAGCATAAACAAGGACAATGAAGCTGGACAGGTAAACAAACAGAATTATTATTTAGATACAGGTAAACCTCACTGTCACTTGTACAGGCCTGATGGGATGTAACTAAGTACATTTCCTCAAGTGCAATTTTGGGCTAATTCAACTTTACCGAAGCGTTCCCATTTTTTGCTACTTTTCACTACATTTTGCAGGTAAATATTTTCTCGACTATATTTATTGATCAACTTTAGTAACTAGTTACTTACTCAGATTATATCAGAGTATCAGATCTGGTAATCCACCGGGCCACAATCAGTTGACACATAG
This sequence comes from Diplodus sargus, assembly GCA_903131615.1. NCBI lineage: Eukaryota > Metazoa > Chordata > Actinopteri > Spariformes > Sparidae > Diplodus > Diplodus sargus. The sequence goes on from CAEMYA010000461.1 coordinate 481,904, forward strand.
TGTGCTGTATATACATACATGTAAATATGTATAAACTTAGCCACTTGTACTTTCAAAACTTAAGAATATTTAAGTTTGTTTAATGTCAGAGATCTAAACACTGGGTGAGAACAACCACTGAGTTATGTCTGCCTGGACACTGCTGCATATGAACTCCATTGGCTCCATTGTCTTAGTGAGCTGGAGACATGTCTATAAATCTTAACATGGCATCTAAAAAACATGTCAAACATGTCATGTAATCTCCATCGCCTGCCTGTTATGTACTATGTTGTAGAATCTTGACTTGTTGGAGCACAACAGGGCAGGGGAGTTTGGCAGTGATGACAAAAAGCTGCTGGCTCTAGTGGCCGGCACATCCCCAACAGATGAGGTTAAAACATGATCCAGTTGTTCTGGTGTGTCAGTGAGGAAGCAGTGCACAAAAATAAACAGAAAAAACAGGGAAAACCTGTAATATGGTATGCTTTTTTTTTATATATTTGAGGAAGGGACAGCTTGGCACAGTGGCAAGGCACACTTTTGTGCATCTGTGTGTGCCTGTGTGATAACTCACTGTCATACTGGATAGGCCCACTGTCCACGCTGCCTCCGAGTCCTGGCTTCTCACAGAAGGGTGGTGCCCAGCCACGATTACAGTGGCAGTTACCATTGCTGTTACACACCTGTACGTACACACGCACACGCACACACACACACACACACAAAAGGCATTAGTTAATGTGATTTGCTATTCCCTCTCAGTGTAATCTTGTATGTGTGTGCCTGGAGGTATACCCGCTAATTAGAAGCACTAATGTGTTGTTTACTACAGACTGGCACTGTATGTGTTTTAATGGGATTTTCCTTCCTCTACCTTCAGATATCCACCTCATAAATGGAACAGACTGGCACAGTAAGTAATGACATCTCACAGTTGCATCAAGTCTTTACATTCATTATCATGCATGAATACTGATGTATGTGTGGTTACATTTTTGCATTTAATTGTATATTATTTTGTTTTCTGACTGTTTAAGTTCTGGAAATGATATTCGAACTGGAGTGTGTACATCCTTTGTCATGCTCTCATTGTCATCAGGTCTCACTTGAGTTCTTCTGGGCACAAAGGACAACAGCCCTAAGGCCTCGAAACCGACAGAGGCTAATTTGTTGCGTATTACGTACCTCAAATCCAAAATATCAGCTAAAATGAAATTACTGAAACAAAGGTGGATCCCCAATTTATACCTATTGTATGAAAACATAATATTATGTGCTGATTTCTGACTGGTTACAGTAATGAATTATAATGAATCAAAATCAATCAGCTGGTCATTATTCTTGGCTGTAAAGTCATATGGTAGATTTTGTATTTCTCACTTCCCACCCCAATAACTTTCACACTGTCTCCGAAATACAACTGTCTGCTACCAATTTCACCAAAACAGACCTTTGAATAATGACGCGAAACTGTTGAGATTGTTGAGGGTCAAAATGTCACTGACTGAAAAACTTAGTAGTAAATTGCATTTTAGAGATTTAATTAACTTGTCTCAAACTTGTGAAAAGCAACTTTTATCTAGACATTAGCTTGATTAATATCTCCAGACATCTTCTGTAATTCACCGCCCCTAAATGAAGGAGAAAGTGCTGCCATGCTCCAATTACATCGAGATGTAATTATCCTATCAGTGATTAACATGCCTATTTACCCCATTAGCACTCGGTCGACATGAAGGGTGCACAGTTGTTTTCTGATTCTTATCATTCTTTTACTTAAGATTCAGGAGGCCCAGTGTGGTTTCTTCATAAAAATTCCATTTTTGAAGACCATATTTTTTAAAGGCGTATCTACATAAAAACAGATAAGAAGGGAAAAGCTGTATGAAATTAAATGCCATGACCTGGATTTAAACATCAATGATATATTACATATCCTTCAGCCTCCTTAATCTCCAGGACTTTTAATATGTTTTAAGCTTCTTTCATCAAAATCTGTGGTATAAGTTTTTTGAACGCTGCAAACCGAGAAGAAGAGAGAAGCACTCCTCCTGTTTATTTGCATTAACATCCAGCGTGCTCCACAAGCCTGAGGATAAAAATGAATCAAATGATAATGTTGAATTAAAAAACACAGGAGGACACCCTAAACTGGGAGGAAGGCAAAATTTATTAAGAATAATCCTGACTCAAAGCCATTTATCCATTATCCATCGGCTGTTACACTGAGAGGAGTGAACAGAAAAGGACAAACAGCATAAAACAACAAAGTGAAGAGAGAGGGAGAAAGGGATTAGAAGAGTAGAGGATATGTCTGGTGTTTTCCCTCTCCCTCATAATATGTTAAATCTGAGTAAAATAACAATGCCTGGCCAGTGCTAAACCCATTCCTCACACAGTAGATTGAGTAAACACAAACATGATTCTTTCAAAACTTATGAGGTATGAAAGTGAAGTCGTGGCTGAGGGGTCAAAAGAAGCGACACAAACTAGGCCATGCCAATAAGGCATTGACTCGTATTCTGCATGCATGTACTGGCCTTTAATAAAATTGTATATTTCTTTTGAAAAATGTCCTTGTTTTAAAACTTTACCCACACATTGCAGAAACCGAGGCGGCATAGTGACTACTGGTAAACTACTGTGTTTTTTGACATTTTTTTGCCACTGTTTTCAGCAAATGCATCTGGAGGAAACAACAGTGGCTTCTGTTAAAATGAACAAATAACTTGTTCAATTAGTTCCTTACACTTTTGCTCTTGTGTTTTAATTCAGTTTTGAAAAGTTGATAATAAAGAATGTCCCTACATTTTTTCAGCCAGCATGTCTGTTTGACATCAACCTGTAACATAACAAAAGTCGCATACTTTAAACCTTTCAAACTAATGTATACTCCTGTTGTCCTGCACTTGTCTTGTCTTGCTAAATATGCTACCAAACAAATCACTGGGTCAGTGCACTGCTACAGTTAACAGTACGCTGTAGCACTTTGAGCAGCCGTAACACTTGCAAATGTCAACATGTGCAGTTTAGATGCAACATAGTGTGGGTCTTGTAAGAAAATACTGTCTGTGTTTGACTAGTAAAGTAGATTTACTGGTGAGGTTGCTGGCTCAGCTGTCTATCATGTACAATATCCTGCCCAGTCAGGCTTGAGGAACCATTTACGGAGCCTTCAGTGAGAAAAGAAATATTCACATTAAAATGTAACAATAACTTAATGTTCACACTGATGACACACCTGACCTTCTCACCAAACTAATAAAGTTGTAACTTTCAGTGTGTGTGTAACAACGTTGATGTACAGCATGAAACTGAAAAATCCAACATCTGTGTCTCAGACTAGCTTACATGTGTTTGTATGGAGTAAATGAGGGAAGGAAAAACAAGACAGGGGACTGAGGGGAATACTCTTAGTGCTACACTTAGTGCTGCCACAACATAACAGGTTTAATTTTCCTTTGGTGTTACAAATATGATAGTGCACGTCAGCAGCTGCAGTCTGAAACCCCTCAGCTATCAAAAAGCCATATTGGAGGAACATTAATGGCAACTGCCGTATCACATTACACTGTTATGTTCTCTTTCCTGAGCCCAGTGGAACCATGCACAAAAAAGTGACAAAATAAATCAATGTTCTCTGGGAAAGAATCTGGCTTGCCTTTTCACTGCATGTTCCAAGATCAAAATGAAATCATTAGATTTCATAAAATTGCAGAGCTTTAATTGACAAGTGTACCAAATAAACTCGAGACTCCAACAACCAGTTTGATATTATGCCCAATACCAGACCAGACCAGAATTTTGCAACCAGCTGCTCCCATTTGGAATGTAGTGACAGGTAATGAATGAGGGTACAGCACCACCAAAATCCATAAGGCCAAGTTTAACATCCAAATAATAAATAAGTCTTCAGCCTCGTACAACTTAAGAAAAGAAGGCAGTAGTTACAGTTCAAGTGTGTATGGAAACCTTTCAAGGTAACGAGTTTTCCACAACACCTTCCTGCAAATGTTTCAGAACACGACTTTATACTAAAGTATTGTAGCATGCAGACAGCATACCTGCACCCACTGGAGACTGATGAGAGTCCTCTCTTGTGAATGTTGGTTGTAGTCGTACAGCAGCACGAGGTGCACAACTCTCTAAGTACATCACAAAAAACCCAGGGTGGATGCTGCTAGCTCTCTCTACCTACAGGATACCTGATGTAAATGCTGGTTCAATTGGTTTACTTAAAAACAAACTCTACAACTTGGACAGGCGTGTTTTGTTTAAAACACCCGAGAGCAGGTGTTAACTGCAAATTACTGCAAACTACTGTATGCTTTCATTTAGAAGTCCATTTACTAAAACAAATTATGTAAAGGAGCACAGCTGCAGTTGAGTTCATTGAAGCAATGCTGCTGATTAACACCTGATGCTGTGCTGAAATTGTCTTCAGATTGAAGATCGTCTTGCTCACACGGAGCATTAACTGAAGTGTAGACAAATACAAACAGCGCTATCTGAGTTTTTGGCATTTAAAAAGAGGTGCAACTCAAGGAAAGTTTCCTAGTCCACACAACATTGCTGGAGCTTCACAGCAAAACAGTGTTGCAGCATTATCCTAAACAACTGAAGTAGCTGGGTACATGTTTTAAATCAAGAAAAAAACAAAACATAAAATGCCTCCGTATAGCTCATCTGGCATAATTCAAGTGTCCAGAGAGCCCAGAGATCCCTCCCTCAAACACCCTCAATGTGCAATCAAGCTCATGCGCCAGCTTCAGACAAGGTGTACCCTAACACCTTTAGCTACAGTGACGTATTCAGTTCAAAAATGGGTGTAAATAACGTAATTTAAATCAATTTGGGATCCCAGGGCATCCAGAAAACTTGGATTATGCTTGAATTTTTTTTTGTTTATTTGGTTGTTTTTTACGTTAGAAAACAAGTCCCCAGCTACTTGTTCCTATTAACCCCTGCAGAAAAAAGACCTGCTGTTTTGTTCCTTGTGGTGTCCCCTGCTTGGACCTGAGCTCCAAAAGGTCAGTCAACTGTGTTTGCAAAAGAGCAGTCAGTGAGGGATTACATTAGCCACTGCATGAGTGACTTCCATTAGACGGTGGCCTACACGGATGGCATGGCAGAAACCTGTGGCACTATTTCCTGTTGTAGTAGACTCTGTTTAGTCATGAGCTTAAGAGGACATAATTAACCGGGTTGCCAGTGAGCAGTCAGTGAGGGATTATGACTCCAACTGGTGGCTGGTGTTTTGATAATGATACTCTACACTGTGACATCAGCCAGCTGCTGTGCGCTTGGCTGGTCTGCAGAGAAAAATTAGTTCAGAGATGGAATTCATGACATTTCCCCAAAACCACCACATCTAGGGATGAAATACTTTATATAACTATGCCCTCCTGATATTTTCTTAGGACAACGGGTTATGTTTGTCAGGTTTCTTTGAACATTCATAGAATCAACATCATATCAATAAACTTCTCCGTTCCACAATGTTTTCAGAAGTGAAAGTCAGAGTTCCCGGATAAATAATCTCTATCTCCATTCCCATCTTATCCTGAAGTAACAAGTGTTTAAGCCCTGAACACTTCAGAGCTTGGTTACTGACTCATAAACTATGTATTATTCCTCCTTATCTGCCTCAGGCTTGCTTGTACTGCTCCAATAAATAGTTCATCACTTGAGTTGCTGTTGTATTCCAGCCATCTATTTTCCTGTCTTTTACGACAGACTCGGTGACAGCGCTGCAAAGCGCTACCTTTGCCCAAGGACACGGTGTGACAATAAGATTAGGGAACCATGCCTGGAAGCTAAGAGAGTTGAGTCTGTTGCATGACTCTGTGTGCTTGCAAGTGTGTGTGTGTGTGTGTGTGTGTGTGTATATACCTACCCCGTTGCCATGGCAGCGTGCGATGCAAGTCTCCAGCTCAGTAAAAGAGGCATTTTGGCATCGGCGGTCTCTGCACACCTGTGGCAACACAAGCAGAATGATCACATACTGTGTTGAAGATTACAGTGCACACTCACACACACTCATACATATATACAGACTTTGATCGGCCTTCTGCCAGTGCCCTTGGGCTCTGAACAACCTGGCTGCCTGAGGACATTGGAAAGGTAGCATCAGTGCTCTGTTTAAAATCACTTCCAAATCACTACTTTTATAGGCTGAGCTTTTACAGCTTGTTAAGATGTTGATTGAGATTCCAACTACACATTTGGTCCCGACTAATGCTCTAATGTTCATTTTCATAACCATTTACATTAAGGCAAGCGTGAATTTTTTTTCTATAAGGACTTTATAACTCATGCAACATCTATCTGAACTGTGTCGGAGCAGTTAGGACAGCCACATTGGGAATAGGTGGAAGCAGATTATGGGGTTGTGCGGGATGAGGGAATAGGTCGGAAATGGACTGAAGCTCTTTGTTTCTGCTTTTCAGCTGTGTCACGAGGAGGTGGGATGGAGAACTTAAACAACAACGTCTGTGTAAAAATAAACTTGTAAAGCCATGTGACCAAATCACCAAAATGAAACTCAAATAAAAGGGTATGGAAAAGGGGTGAAAGGAAGGGGAGGTGGATGAGTGTGTGGCTAAGGACTTCAAAATCTGCAATTTCATACAAACACTGAGGAATTCTTCTACTAACCAGATAGCCACTAAACAAACAGTATGTAAATATAGTGCTAGCTAGGTAATTCTTGTGTCATTTGTGGTCTGATTAAACGGTAAATTCACCGTGCCCACTGAGCTCTCTCCTTCCCTTTGGTTGTGTAGCAGACAACCAGGTCACCCAGGGGAGTATGACACGGAAGGACAGCCAAAAACAGGCACTTGGCTGTGGGCACAGCTCCCACCAATGTCCCTCCCTCCTGTTGTGCAGCGGACTATCGTTATCAGCCCCAATAAAATATCTGTTGCCATGTTAATAACTCCTTAATGTATGTTCAGTGGTCTTCTGCTGTTAATGGGTTGTGCTTGTGTTTGGCGGAATGCGAGCCATAGTTGGCCTGCCAGTAAACACACCATGATTTCGGCAGATCGCAACCAACAAATCCATCCAATGACAGGCGGAGTACGGTTGTTTTTTTGAGCGAACTGCAGTGAGACCTAAAGATAATGCCTGGATAGAGAGGTGGAGAGGGATGGCAGGTTGACAAGGGGGGACACAGTTTGGTCATTTTGCTAACAAGAGAAGCGTCAGCAATCCCCCCTCATATCACCTACATACAAGGCATGAAAACAAACAAACGATTGGAGACACGCACGCAGCATAAACAAACACGTTGCTGATATAGAAAACAAAAATATACATTATTGGTTCATCATAGACTTTATCTCACATATACAGTAAAGAAAGGAAGTTATGTCTGTCAGCCTGTCCGTCTGTCTGTCTGTTCTTAACAACTGTAAATCTGATCTGGTTGGATCGATGACACTTGGCAGTGAATTGTGAGGACCGAAGGAAGTGCAGCCTCGAGTGTGAAGTAGTTCTGATGAGCTGTTCTCAAAAAACATCCCCCTGCATGTGAGTTTAAAGCAAAGAGCAGAGACGCTGGATAGAGCGCTGATGCAAATGTATAATCTATAATCCAAGTTTTTACTTGTGTGCTTTTGCATTTTCAAAACTATTGGACATTTTGCTTTTCAAGTCTGCAGTGCATCTTTAGCATTCATTTGGTCAATTAAACATAATTTCCAAAAGGAGTAAAAATCAGTATCAGTCTTATCAATACTAATTTAGGTATGGCTCATGTTTTGGGGAAGAACTTAAAGTGCCTAAAATTGCTATATTGTTATGTTATTGGGTTGTTAATATATTTTTAAAAAAATGGTCTGTGGATCTGGAGCTACAGGGGCACTTTGGCTGCTGAGGTTAACCAACAACAGGCATGTTTTGATCAGGCACTGTAAAGCAACATTTAGAGGAAAAAGTGTTTTTTAAAGTTGTGCCAAGGGCATCTCTTGCAAACACATAATTCATCATTTTCATTTCCCTGAGTTGGGTTCACTCTCACATTAGTATCTGCACTAGTACTGTCCTGTACCTCTCGCTCTGCCTGTTGTTGCTGCTGTAGCATTGTTAGCGGGAGAATCAATTTAGTGTAGGTGAATGTGTGACTGGGTGATTAGAAGCAGCAGCTTTGTGCTACGTGCGCATTTATTGCTGAGAAGAGGCCCGTTCAATATGATGACCCAAAATTCATCATGCTGGATGGCAGACAATATTCTCTGCTGCCTATTTATAATATATTACGTATGCAGCGCTATTCAGTTCCTTCAGCGCGGCCCGCACAATAGCTGAAATGGAATTCAAGTGCCCGCAATGTACCGCAGAGGGAAGCAATATAGACAGACAGAGAAATACAATTTACTGGTGGAATAGAGGAGACTGCACATATTACTCTGTGAGTGTGCACATTTTCATATAGATGTATTTCATATGCATAATTCATCCCTAATTTTATATGATTTTTATGTATGGGTTTGTAGGTGGGTTAACTTGATATTCCATTTAGCTTGCTGACTTGCAACCCAAATCAGTATTAGAAAAAACGACCTAAAACAAACTGACAGAGCAGACCTCCTGGGTGCCTGTAATAATTAGATTCGTATGAAGCGGGCTGATGGAAAACTTGTTCATTTGTTCCAGACAATATCAAGGACTCATAGCAACGGGGACGCAGACAACTAATTACTTTATTTACTTGGAATAACATGTCCATCCACTTTTCCTTGTTACATTAATAAATATAAATAGAATTATACTCAGTAGAGCGCATACCTCCGCCAACAGTCCCCGTAGATGCCAGCCAAATAAATATGCTTGACGTTTTTGCATCAAGATGCATGTATCATTCCCCCAAAATTAACAAAAAAATTGAAAATTCTCACAATGTTAAAGAAATGAGAAAGAAATCCATAGATATGTCCCTTTATCCACACCAAAAGTTAATGTGATCTGTTATGGGCTGAAACTAATTCACCATCCAAGGTGTTTGAAATAAATTCAGTAGATTTTGTGTAATGAACAAACAAACAAACAATTTACAAACAAATCGGCACTGGTAAAAAAACATTACCTCCTTGGTGGGGCTAATAGATTCATTAGGTGTGTTAGGTATAGCCTACTTACTTTTGCACATCATAATGTTCACAAGCTACTTGATCCAAATACTGGTGGTGCTCAAAATATTTTCAGAACAGATATTAACATTAAACTGGGAGATTTTGAGTGTTTAAACTGATGTGAGATGATTCTTTCACTGAAGAAGATTCACCACTTTGTTTGTTTTGCTGAACTGCAAAAAGGCACAATGCAATTGTGGAGGGCTGCTTCTTTTCTTTAACAAGCTATCTCTGATCCAGAACAGACAACCACTTGAGGAAAACATGTCCGCTATTAGCCAAGTTTCATTCTGGCAAGTTGAGGCGGAAACACACATTATTATCGTATCATTATATTTGTCAGACAAAGTCTGCTCCAGTCTGTGTCAGTAGCTGTTGACAGTTGGCAGATAAAATCAGTGTGTAGTGTTGAACGTTTCTAAACTGATTTATTTCTATGTGGATTGCAGTCAAAAGCAGCTAAATGTTCCTGTTTTGTTTGAAAAATCCCTATGTTCTCACAGAATTCTGGCAATTTCATTGCACTGCGACAGTAATCAGCCAACCCCTAACCCTAACCCTAACCCTAACCCTTACAGCACACCTTCTCTTTATTTACTCAGTTGTTCCGTATGTTGTCTTTCTTGACTACTGAAACTAAGAACTCCCTGTGTGTTTTTGAAAATCAGTGTGCATTGTTTGTCCAGTCTTTGTAGGTTTCAACTTGTGGAAAAGGAAGAAAACAAAGGAAAATAGTTTTTTAATTAAATATATTGTTGCTGTAAACATTTCTAATAAAAATACTGGTATAACAAGATGTGTCATTTAAATAACTTTAATCTTGTGAAGCCTGAATGTTTTGCACTCTGGTTTTTGCTAATAAAACAGGGCGGCAATGAATATAAGATTCAACAACAGATTTGTTAGCCTTGAAACTTCAAATCGTTTTGCCAAACTGGAACTGGAACGCTAGCTTCAGTCCACAGCATGCAGCTACATATGCTGCAACCTCAAATGTATTGGTGCACGTAGACACACTTCATCCCATCGCTTCAACAGGAACTTTTATTTGTCTCCTCACCCATGAGCTGTGATAGCCTGAACAAACAGGATCATAGCACAAGAGTAAGCAAACAGACTCGAGGAGGAATCCCAAAAAAAAATAAAAAATCAAGTGAAGAGGCACTACATCAGTGTGCAGACAGCAGAGCACAAACACTGCTCTGGCATTTGATTTTGCTGGCTTGAGAACACAGCTTTAAATCCTTTGTGACTGAAATGCGTTGCGCTGCCAGTTGCCTTCTCCCTGCACCCTCTTCAATTGCTGGCCTGTTCGAAATACCAGACAGGTGTTCGTGTTCTCGGCAGGAGGCCACACAGTAATTGTTGAGTCAAGTGCTGATATTGATCACAATCCCTGTTAGCCTTATGGCCACTCCTCACTCAAACTTAGAATACATATCTCAGCCTGTCAGTTTTAAAAAAAACAAGCATTTTTAACGGACGTAACTTGGACAGTGGTAGTTGCCCCAAGGGATTATGTTGCAGCAACTGCAGCTGTATCACGGTTGCTAGCTGAACAGATCTACTGGACCGATTTAGCAAAACACCTAAATGTAAATATCACAACCAGGTTATTGGGCCCAAAATACTAGTATTCCCCTTTAAATTATGATAATAAGTCAACTATCATAATAGCGATATTACAGTTGTTACATCACTCATTTGACTGACTCTTCTATAGTCTCTAAAGCCAAGCCCAGTGTGCACCAACCTTGCCCTCGCCACACTTGGTACCGGTCATTACGAGGCCGGGGTCGGGCAAGTCACCCTGGCCGTCTTGGGTGCTGTAGACATAGGTGCCACGGCACTTCACCTCAATGCCGCCTGTCTTGATGGTTGTGTCAATGGAGACGGCGTTAGTGCCTTTGGGCTTCTTGGCAGCACTGTGGCACTGGATCTTCCCACATTTGGCATCACTGCACAGAAATACAAGCACACACGAAGAAACATTTAGTCTAGACTTTTTAGGTGCAAGTCACTAGAGCTCCATCTAGGTTTTTCTCCACCTCTGTTTCATAGTCTACTGTAACTGCTCCACACAGTCACAGCAAGTCTGGGTAGCCACTGAGCATAATTCATCATTCGTGTCTGCGAATATTTTATGTTCTTCTAATTATCACCGAATCCCAGAGTCAAACCAACAACGAATATATCCAAAGTCTGAGGCAAGAATCTTCTGCCATAGAGCTCAATCGTTGTGCTGTTTCTTTATTATCAGGAACACACACATTGTAGTTTATTATGACTCAATCCTACTAAAGTCATTAATCATCAACAAATGCACATTTCCTCCTGTTTGAGTAACATTTATTAAACTATACATTAACATAAAATAAACTACAGTGGTTGTTTTATGAAATCACTGAGCCAGTTAAGATAATTGAGTTAAATATTTGTAAGGCATCATTAAACAGTTATATTGTCACAGGAGCTAATGGGTTTTGTGCTGAGAGACGCAGACATGTAGATAAACACATTGTTGGTTTCGGTGTTTTGTGGGATTTGAGGCCAGTAAGAAATCTAATATAAAATATCACTTGTGTCCAGGCCCTGTGTGAGTGAAATTTTCACCTGGCATTTTACAAAGAATTTTGTGTTTACTAGCCACAGCAACCAATGTACTGATTGTACAGATGTTAGCCGTAGCTAGTTGCACTGACTCTGTGTGTGTGTGTGTGTGTGTGTGTGTGTGTGTGTGTGTGTGTGTGTGTGCGTGTGTGTGTGTGTGTGTGTGTGTGTGTGTGCCATCCAGGAAGAAACTGCGGACTCTCTTTGCAATGTCTGTTATCGAATCTTTCCAGTTTTGTGACTGTATAACATTCAAACAACTCTTTTCACTCTCAGTACACTCAGGTGTTTTTTTTTTAATTTGGAGTTTCTAATCTACTAGAACAAAGGCAATTTAGTCATCTAAATTAATAAGTAGTCTTTAAAATCAAATTATTATAATATTCTTAATTGTCTTTAATGCTAATTTTTTATTTGTGACTCAAAAATGTGACTCAAAAATGTAATACACTCTTTATTCATTCACACAAGGACTGACGAGTAAAAAGATATTATATATATCCCCAGATATCTGACTAATTGAAAATGTAAAGTCTCTACTTTATATTGTAGTGATATTGATGATGTATAAAGAATATTATTACATGGGCTCTTCAAAAGTTAAGTGACTTAAAGTGTAATCATCATCATCCCAACTTTTTTGGAATGGTGGGTATGTTTTATCAACAGTCACATCTTTCAGATTAATATGGAAATTTAAACTGGTAACACACACACACACACACACACACACACACACACACACACACACACACACACAAAGCCTATCAGAAGGAAAACAATGAAGAGGATTACAGAATGATGGACAGATAGCGGCATGCAGTGTGTAGATTATTCACATGTCTTAATAACAGGCAGATACTTCATTTACATATCCTCTAATCAGCCCTGTGACTCACTGCGACCAGAAAACACTCTAATGACTCCTATGGGACTCCGTAATGGATTTGGGCATTGGTGGATCATATGAGGCGGTCGTGAACCACCTTAATCCACAGCCTCATTTACATGGCTAAATTGCTAATTTGGCTCCATTAATTAGCTCTGGCACTGTTCCAGGGAAACTGTCTCTCAGAGGCCTGTGTTTATAATGTACAAAGGGTCTTACAGAGTGTGTGCTAGGATGCATGACATCTCAGCAAGAGTGTGCTTGCGAATAGTATATGAGATTTTGGGGAGACAATGAGCACATGACTGTAGAATTAAACTGTGATAGGAAGAAACCGGGACTTTGCTTTAGGTCTACACCCTTTAATGGGGGAAAATATCTCCCTCTTAAGCTGCTAAATGCCCCATTGTGCTAACTAGCTATTCACTTAGATTATCCATCTGCTGGTGCTGGGTAGAATTTGTATAGTAGATTTAAAACTTTATAACATTTTAGACTTGGGCCCTAAAACCAAAAAATGAGATAAAAATAGCCGCAGAGCTGGTGATAATCCTCTGCCCTTTCACTTTTAAACTTAGGTCCCAATCAAAATCTATTGATTAATTCACTGTCACATTATTAGTTAAAAGCAAATTCCAGGGCTTGGCCTCCCCCAGTTGGGGAGGGATGTGTTTGGGAATAAAAGAGACTATAGCTTAGCAAATTAAATAAACCAAACCAAGTGCTGACTACAATGGAGCAGGTCTTCTCTTGCTGTTACCATGGTTATCTGTCTGGACAGTGCTGTGTCATTGCTAGTAACAGTCACTGGCTGACTATTCAGGGCTTGACCTAAGAGTAATATCTGAAAAATCCTGCGTTACTGGTCCATTCTTTCCTCAGTCACAAACGGCTTACTGGTAGGACCAAGTGGGTTAAAGGGGCTCTACGTAAAAATTTGTATGGTTTGCATGTATTTATCACTCTTTTAATGGCAATATGGGAGTAGATTGCAATGTAACCTTACCAGTCTCTTTTAGTGGCCCTTTTTACTGCTTTTCCAAGAAAATGAGTGAGTCTTAACAAGGGTCAATCTGTTAAAAATGACCTATTAATCCCATTCCAGCTTAAAAGGCAAAGCAGCCTGTCTGTGATTTATTTTCTGAAGCGTTAAGTTGTATGTCACTCACAGGAGGATGTGGAGAAGTGGTGCAGGATCCCGACATGCAAATGGCAGTGCGAATGGGGCTACTGACGTAATGTTTCATGTCACGATTACACCAACAGTTGTAACAGAAGAGAAAACGACAATAGACCCATTGTGAAGGAAGTGTCTGTAAAACGGTGGATACATTCTTTTGAGCATCACAACCCTGCGAAACGACTCGTTTCACTGTCAGAATTGGAGCCATTGGGTCCAATAACATTTGGAGAATCTAGAAGAGCCACACAATTAAATAATTTTATCCCCCTTCAAGTAATAAGCCAGGTACTAAATCGGAAGTTAGCTGGCTTGTTCCAGATATTGCCATGCCAGGGAAGTTGAGCTTTTTAGGCTTCAGAACACCACTGAGCAGCTTTCATAGGAATGAACAGGGCTCTTTCCCCAAGACTGTCTCCAGTCATAAAACGTCCTTAATAGACTGCATCCCAAATTCCTCCCTTGTTAACGTGCCACCACTGGATGTTGATAATGCGTCATCACTTCACCTGATGGCATTTAGCACATTCACCCAGATCTTATGTTTAGATCAAAGCCGAGCCAAGCTGAGATGATAAAAACTGAGGTGTCTACTGCAGAGTCAATTGACACAGGTGTAAATGCCAAGTTTACACATTCCCATTTCACAAAAGTTCAATCTTAGCAGGGTTTAAGTGGGATTTTTGACCAGTGGAAAAGGGGTACAAGTTAAAGATATGTTGAAGCTGTTTAAAGCTGCTGTACTGTGGCTTTCTTGTACAGGACTTGGGCCGGCACTTCTCTGACAGTCCAAAGGATGTGACTTTATGCACATTCTCGAGCGCCATGTCTCAGCGCCTCTCTCCACTCCACTAACAGAGAGCAACCGCAACTAATGATAGGTTAGAAATGGTATCTCTAACAAACTAACAACCAGCTCCAACACAGAAGTTACACAGAGCCTTGTTAAATCAAGAGGACACAACTAATTTGTTTTAGGGAGAGAGTAGGAGAGTGTTGCAGTGTGTTTAGCTTAGGGACCTAACACCTAACAGGGCTAATGGTTTAGTTAAGACAGAACTGCAGTTAATGTGAGAACATTACACTAAATAAATGTTCTGAAGTACTTAAACCAATTACATTTGAGTAAAAGTACTTTGGAGTTGGAGTTACAGACACTTGACAGTTTACACTTCCCTTCACTTTCAAGATGAAAGTAAACAGATACAATCAGTGACCAGACCTCGGCACAAAGACAGAGACAACTGAAAATGAAACAATGTAACTTTTCATTTTGTTTTAAACTTATTTCCTTGAATAGAGCACGATAACATAATAATGTATTTCCTCAACATTGTCATGATGATTTTACCCTGTAACAATAGATAACAATTAAAGTAAAGAGACAACACTCTGATCTGTGATTGATTTAGACACAATACCATTTCAAGAAATCTGTGATCGACCTCATAAAGCCTGAAGGGAGCACGCCTAATAATAATTACTCATAATAACATAATACAGTATTACTTGTCCCAGTAAAGAGTTCTATCATCTACTGTAAATAAGCTTTATTTTGGTGACAAAAGTTGGTGTTTTGACGGGTCTCTCGGTTTGAACGCGTGCACACAGCATGGCGAGGATGACTTACAAAGATAGTTAGATATTAATATTGGTTCAAACTTTTATTTTGGTCCGCAAAAGGCAGAAGTCTGATGAGACGAAAGTATGTTTGAATGTTTGAATAATGATGCTAAAATTGAATTGGACATTTGGTAATTAGACTTCTACAATTTTACATTAGTGACACTTTTGAATGTATGAGTCAGTATCACCAGGATCTCTTACCTTTTCTCACACTTCATGTAGTTGCCATGTTGATCTTTACCACAGTTCCCAAAAGCATTCCCAGCTGCGTTGACATCTTCAAAGCAGGCATCATGGGCCGGTCGGGCTCCTAGAAACACAACGTATCCCATCAGCCCTCTGGGCTCAGGCTGTTTACACGTGGCTAACAATATTTGCATTGTCCTCCAAGGAAAACAAATGTTAACATGCTGACTCACAAAGCTCTTGGCAACAGACAGATGCAGCTAATGGTGCTCTCACCCACCTGCTTTTCTATTGCAGACATGATCATGAAGATCACAGCGCCCACCATACACACAGTATGGTGAGTAAGAGATAAAAGGAAATGTGGAAAATAAGAGATTCTGATCAAGATATTTTGGGTATATGGTTGTTTGGTGTCAAAGCAAGGGTCAGCTGAAATTATTGTTAATTATATAATATTTTCATTATTAATTACGTACACTACCAGGCAAATGTTTAGACACACTTTCTCATTCAATGTTTTTTCTTTATTTTCATGACTATTTAAATTGTAGATTCTCACTGAAGGCATCAAATCTATGAATGAACACATATGGAATTATGTAGTAAACAAAAAAAGTGTGAAATAACTCAAACATGTTTTATATTTCAGATTCTTCAAAATAGCCACCCAGCTTTGATTACTGCTTTGCACACTCTTGGCATTCTCTCGATGCGCTTCATGAGGTAGTCACCTGAAAAGGTTTGCCAATAGTCTTGAAGGAGTTCCCAGAGATGCTGAGGACTTGTTGGTCATTTTGCCTTCACTCTGCGGTCCATCTCATCCCAAACCATCTTGACTGGGTTTAGGTCAGTTGACCGTGGAGGCCAGGTCATCTGGCGCAGCACTCCATCACGCTCCTGCTTGGTCAAATAGCCCTTACACAGCCTGGAGGTGTGTTTGGGGTCATTGTCCTGTTGAACAATAAATGATGGTCCAACTAAACGCAAACCGGATGGGATGGCATGTGAATGCTGTGGTACCCATGTTGGTTGAGTGTGCCTTCAATTCTGAATTAATCCCCAACAGTGTCACCAGCAAAGCACCCCCACACCACGGTGGGAACCATGCATGTGGAGACCATTCGTTCATCTTTTCTGCATCGCACAAAGACACGGCGGGTGGAACCAAAGATCTCAAATTTGGACTCATCAGACCAAAGCACAGATTTCCACTGGTCTAATGTCCATTTCTTGGCCCAAACAAATGTCTTCTGCTTGTGGCTTTTCCTTAGTAGTGTTTGTTTTAGCAGCTATTTGACCATAAAGGCCTTATTCATGCAGTCTCCTCTGAACAGTTGATGTAGAGATGTGTCTGCTACTAGAACTCTGTATGGCATTCATCTGGGCTCTAATCTGAGGTGCTGTTAACGATTTCTGAGGCTGATGACTCAGATGAACTTATCCTCAGCAGCAGAGGTGACTCTTGGTCTTCTTTTACTGGGGTGGTCCTCATGTGAGCCAGTTTCTTTGTAGCGCTTAATGGTCTTTGCGACTGCGCTTGGGGCGCTTTTCCGTACTGACTGACCTTCAGTTCGATGGACTGTTGTTTCTCTTAACTTAGCTGATTCTAACAGTTGTCAAATAGGGCTGTCAGCTGTGTACCAACCTGACTTCTGCACAACACAACTGATGGTCACAACCCCATGAATAAGGCAAGAAATTACACAAATGAATCCTGACAAAGCACACCTGTGAGTGAAAACCATTTCAGGTGACTAGGTCATGAAGCTCATTGAGAGAAGGCAAAGGGTTTGCAGCGCTGTCAACAAAGCAAAGGTTGGCTACTTTGAGGAATCTAAAATCCATCTGTGTTCATTCATAGTTTTGATGCCTTCAGTGAGAATCTACAATGTAAATAGTCATGGATATAAAGAAAAAAACATTAAATGAGAAGGTGTGTTCCAACTTTTGACTGGTAGTGTATATTATGAATTATATTGCTATTTATTAACATATTCTATACACGTAGATACCAGTTTATTAGCTACACTTACCTTAAACTAATGCAATTTCTTACCAAAGCCCTGTTACAGGCAAGCTGCCAAGAAAAGTGGCAGGCTTTGAAGCCAGTTTTCACAGAGGCCAAACTTTGTAATTACATGTGACACACTGCGGCCCAGAAAAACGTTTTCCCATAAGCTTACATTGTGAAAAGAGCATTACAACCCCTTGCAATATAACTCGTTTCACCATCATAATTTGATCTATTCAGTCCAATCAAATTTGGAAAATCTAGAAGGGTTAGACTGAACACAATTCAATCATCTTATCCCCATTATCCCCCAGTAAGCCTGGCCCTAAAGGTAATGCTGTGTAACAGGTTGCAAGTCCAATAAACGCAGGAATATGATGAATTGTTATCGCTTCACCACTTAATGACTGTACAGCAACTGAAAAGACAATTGACAGTGATGGACATGAGGCTATATTTCGAAGTGAAACAACGTATTTGTTACGCTATGAATCCTGATTTAACAGCTAACATTTGCATTCAACCACTTCTTACTGTAGCTAACATTACTGTTTGAGAGTTTTACACGATATGATAGGAAAGGCGTAAACTAATTTCCTAAATATCAATGCACACACGGACATATTTACTGACGCCTGATATAAAATGCATCAGATGTAATGAAACAGTGGGCCTAAAGTTAGTGAGGTTGTGGTAGAATGCTAATGCTATGACTTGTCAAATATGTTGCTTTACCTCAAAAGGTGGCACAATGTCTTTCCAGACTTTCACTTGCCACCATCTTTTCAGTTGCAGTACAGCTGGCAAGTGGTCATTTGATAAGTGTTTGTCAGATTCTTCCGTTTGCCGAAAAAGTTTGCCAGAGATGGCAGTGTTGTTGCACTGAAATGAGTACACAGTTGATATTCACGATGGTTTCAACCGATTTGGTACAGTTGCAGACAGACTTCTGATAAGAATTAAAGAGGAGGATATCACGCTAATGCACAGGATTACAAGAAAGGTAAGTTTATTCAACCATACTATAATAAAGTCTTGTTTGTTAGTTCTGGCTCTCTCACATTCATTTAAGGTAGGGGCTTGGTCTTATCAGCCCAAAATAACTGCCTGGAAGCTAAAAACCCAGTCTTTCTAAAGCCTTTAAGCACTTAGATATGGTCTATTAACCCTAACCTCATTAAGGTAGGGCACAATTATATCAATAAGGAGATATTAAAAGGACTAGCCTGAGTAACAGTAAGACGTATTTAACAACACAGAAGCACAATTTGCAGCCTCAAAAGCAATCATACGGATGAATCAACAACTCTCTAAGCAGTAAAAAAAAAAAATCTGAAAATTACAACCTTCTGGATGTTCGATGAAAATGTCCAAATGCAAATAATAACACAAATATTTGAGAATATTATAGAGATTGTAGTATCTATATCACTGATAATCAAATTTTTTTTTTTTCTCATCTAGTGTGCTTTTTCTTTCTCTACCTTCATAGTCATAATGTTGTGAGTTTT
>CAEMYA010000461.1:501365-535990 GCA_903131615.1 Diplodus sargus
AAAAAAAAAAAACTGAAAATTACAACCTTCTGGATGTGCGATGAAAATGTCCAAATGCAAATAATAACACAAATACTTGAGAATATTATAGAGATTGTATTATCTATATCACTGATAATCAAAATTATTTTTTTTCTCATCTAATATGGTTTTTCCTTCTCTAGCTTCATAGTCATAATGTTGTGAGTTTTTTCCTCAATATCACAACTTTGTTTTTCTAACATGATGTAAGGGTTAGGGTGGAGGTTCTACCCTCAAACTCTCAGCTTTCTCCTGACACAGTACTGTCAAAGAAAAGCATTGTTTGTAGTTTTGTAAAACAAAAAAAAGGAAAGAAAAAGAAGAAAAAAGCTGAACAATAAAATAAGATGATTCACGTTAAAAGTCAGTGTGTCTGTTTTATCTGCTAAGCTCTATTGTGCTGCTGTACAAACACTGTCACGCTTGTGAAAGCAGCTTTCACATCTGAGGGGAAAAAGAACAAATATGTCTTGCTTTGATGAGTGTTTATTTTGACAGACTATTCCCAGCTCATGTTGTTCATTGTATTAATCAACTCTGACATACACTATAGTAGAAGTGCTGTCAGGTCTGTAAGCACTTACACTGCAGTTTAAAGCAGTTTTAACCACCAGTAATGATTCTGTCTTTGAAACGCATCTCTGTAGGTAAATCCCTCATTTTATACAGTTTTAATAAAGGTTCAACACCAATTAATACATCCCTAAAATACTGAGTGAATGTTTTAAGTATATGGTTATCTCATTACCGTAGCCCCAAAGCTGCAGGCATTGCTGTTCGTGGGTGAGGCACATGCCATTGTAGCAGTAGGCCAGGCTGTACTGACAGGAGGAGCCGTCCAGCAGGTAGACGTTGGCAGGACAGTAAGGAGAGGCCCCGGTGCAGTACTCTGGCAGGTCACATGCTCCCGCTGGCCCCCGGCACATGGTACCTGCCTGCTTCAACTGGCAGAGACAAGGAATAGGCAGTGAGCAGGGGAAGAGGGAAGACGGTATAATGCAATTTAAAACTGCAGCAGTGGTAGCAGAACTAAAGAAAGGTATGCAAGATTTGAAAATATGCTTAAATAAAGAAATGTGTGCTTCTGTGTTAGGGCTGGACAATGAATACAATATAATACCATTATGGTGATATATATATATATATATGGCCTAAAAATACTGCAATATTATTTGAAGGCCATATCGCCCAACCCTACTCTGTGTTATACAAATACAGTATATTCCATATACAACATGTGAAATAAGAGAATGAGCGATATTGCAATTAGAAGAGCAAAAACAGAATGGAAGGCTCACAGCACATAAATTATTGCTATCTTTAGCGTTCTGTCTCCTCCGTCTCATTAAAGCTCCACAAAATTTAGGTTCACAGTTGTGGAATGTCAGGACGTGCATTTGAACAGTGAGATGATAACAGAGATGAGAATTGTAGGTGTGATGTGAAGACGATGAGTCCTCTTGTGATGGGAGCTGACATACACTGAGCATGTAGTATGTCAGCACAGCTACATGATGACTGACACTGACCTAATGACACTGAGATACTACTGCAAACAAGGTGAGCTTCCTCCTAGTCCACTCTGCCTGCACGTGTGTGTGTGATTTTGCGTTTGAGTGCGTTACTTACTTTGCAGCCCTCGCAGCACACTCCATGGGCACACTGTGCCTCCTCCTTCAAGGTGCAATTATTGGCATTGCAGCAGTCATTGGTGCACTCCTGTAAATGGTCAAACAAATGCACACACTTGTTATCACAACTAAGTCAACGCTTGAAGCCGTCCTTTATCAAGGCTTTGAAATGTAACTAACGTAAGTTATTTAATAATGCTTTTATACATATTACGTATAGATGTAAGACACACACACACACACACACACACATATATATATATATATATATATATATAAATATAAATGGAAATCCAGAGAAGTGACTTTCCTGCTGCTCTTGTGTCACACTGCACACAAAAAAACAACATCTCCCATTGCCATGGTGCCCTCTGCCAAGTGATGGTAACCCTCAAAACAAATAGAGGAGCTGACTCAAGCCAGACAAAAAAGGCAATTATACGAGCGGGAAGGAATGGGAGCGGATTAATGGTGAATAAAACAACAACAACAAGCACTGACTTGTTTGTAGTGAGAACACCGAGCCACTCTTATTTGAATTCTAAAATCGAAACGTCCCTCTGTGACTTTCCTGACACCCACCTTCTGTTCATCTAGTCTTACTAGATTTTCAAACTAAAACCTTTCCCTTTCTAGATTCACTGTAAAATATGTGTGGTTGGAAGATTTAGTTTTGAAAGGATTCTGACATCCCTTCTTACAAAACACGGAAAAGAGGATTGCATTTAGTTTACATTTTTTCTCCAATGGGGGAAATCACAAGGTGAGAGTATAAAGCAGCATTTGGCACTGTAGCTTGTCTCATTTGCTATGCTAAAAACAGGTGGCTTGACAGCAGCCTGAGTTTGACTGTCTGAGTGGGAGTCATAGCAAACAGCCCCGTCAGCTGCGCTGCTGCTGTCAGCTACCAGTTTGCTTCCTCTGTTTTCAATTTGCTCGAATGCTTGAACCAAAGAAGGTTTATTTAACCTCTGGGTTTATTGAGCGCAAACACCTCTTTCCCGTTTGAGGAAACTTTCGGCAATCTTTCAGCTGTGTTGCACAAATGCAACACAGAGCGCATTAATGATAAGGCTGCAATGACGCCACACAATGCAAGGTAAAACCTGAAGCCAAAGACTCAAAACAGCTGCTTTTTTCACCAGCAACATCTAAAATCTTTAACCCAAGGTCTACGTCCCAGCATTTAGAGAGCTTTCAACCACATTGCAGAGTTTGCAAACTCTGGAAAAAGGTTCGAAGTGGACCTACTGTCCAACTGAACAACAACACGGTATTCCTTTCAAGTTAAGGTTACTAAATTATTCAATTCTTTTGTAGAATATCTCTTAACATCTCGAAGGCATTCAATAAATCAAAATCTGAAAATTAAAAGAGAGAAAAATTAAAAAGGTGACTGTGACGGACCTTTCTAATCTGGCCTTCTCTTTGGCTGAGTGTAGATGTATTGCTAAAGCTATTAAGGGAGCTAGTCGCACAAGAATGACAGAGAAAGTGCAGCCAAACTGACTTGATGGTGGTGAGTACTAACGATAGCCATCACACAAATTTAACATTTATTACAATAACGTTAGGTGTTCTCTTACATGTAACTGAGACATGAAGATAGAATTGTTAATAATGTCCCGGGCTCACAGCTCACAGCCCCTGGGCCAAAGAACAGAGCTGCTGTGACGGCAAACGGACTTTGTGCAGTGGTTAACTCGGTTAACAATAAGCTAACACGCACAGCAGAGAACAGTCACAGCACTAAAACGGGAAAAGGGAAACAGCTATTTTGGCTCTGCCCACAGTACAAAATCCACCGACTGACACCTCTAATGCTCATTGTTGTCAATATAATAAATGTGTGTGTGAGTCTCGTTTGTTTGATGTTGTTGATTTCTTAACAAATAGTAATAAAAGTTATCTTATGTAAAATTTTGATATGTGAAGTCCTAAAAAACTAGCAACTAAAATCCAAATATATTAACCCCTGAAATGTAATGGACAGTATTATGTGGCATGAAATGGAAACACGCAAATTCCTCATTACAGTGTGGAAATTAGTAGATAAAAACTTGAAATTGACTTGATATACTGTAGGTAAACATTACAGCAAACATAAGGTCTATTTTTGCTGTTAAAGTTCTGTTACACTGTGTGGTGTCCTATCAAAAGTCCCTGCAGGTTGTTTAGAAGTCTTGGAAAAATCACTTCTAAAGATCTAAAACACCACAGTAAGGCAAGAAATAGGCAGATACGTGCCAAATTATTGGTAGAATCAGTATATTCATCATCTGTTATGAAGCGACGGAGTTGACGTGTTTAGGGTTCAATTAACAAATGTGCTCACGTCAGGTTCTCCACAGTCACACTCTTCTCCGTCCTCCACAAAGCCATTGCCACACTTCTTGCCCCCCACCAGGTCCTTCATGTTGGGCATGTTGTAGAGACACATGCCCCCTCCCTTCTGGAAATAGCTGTCCAGGTCTCGTTTGCTGCATCGGCTGAAAACACGTGGGAATGGATGCCTGAAAAGGGACATTTTCATTACATTTTAGAGGAGTAGAGTTTGCAAAAAATAGATTCCATTAATTATTCTTTTCCTGCCTTGTTTTGCTGAGATGTAACAGTCGTTTCTTGTGTTTCTGTGTGGTGCTTTGTGGGACTGTGGGACAGCATATGCAGGCTTTCACGACAGGGAAATGTTTTCTTTTATTATGTTTTTGGTCATGCTCTTGAAGTTGGTGAAAAAGACAACAAAACAACCTCAATGAAAACTGGTGATAAAAATTCCATTATAGTCATAATAAAGTAGTACAAAAGTTTGTATTTTACATCTGAGAACTTCTTAAGGCAGCCACATTAATATGTAATAGTTGTTTTTGCCTTCAGCTGATGAAAGTGTTTTTCATATCCCAAGCTGTTGGCGACAACAGCTGAGTGTGAGCAGGTTGTGTGGAAGCCTGATGTGTGCCTGAGGCTCACCCGGTGGCAGCAGCCATCACACAGCCTCCTTGCTCAGCGGTGGCCTCCACACAGCAGCCGTCATGGTCGTGGCTCATACCGAAGTTGTGGCCGATCTCGTGGGCCATTGTGGCCGCAGCGCCGATGGACAGCTCTGAATGGTCCTGTTGGCAAATTGTAGGGAGGACTCACATATATTACTCCAATAACCTAGACAACATGCAAGCTGATAAACATGACTGTATAAATTCAGATAGGATTCTAAGTACAGAAGAAGCTTGCTTTCATTTGTGCCAGGCCACATATAAACTGTTGACTTAAAGACCATGACGACAGGCCACAAGACTTTAAGATGCCTGTTATTTCAGTTTAATTGTGCTTTAGTGGTGCATTAAGTATCCTAAAACAAACAGCAATTATTAATGTAATTACCACTTAATTGGCCTTGAGGGACACTTTTGCTATGGTATGACATCATACTGTTTTTCAACTTTCTTGATTAGACGTAGGACAAAATATCAATACAGCAGTATATTGTTACGCTTCCTCTTTTCTGAAAACATGAAGGCCCTCTGAACAGATTCCACTGACACTTCAAACCAATACTTCATACAACGTTGTTCCTTCCGAGCAACGTTATATAGAAATTGGCATTTTATGGCTGTTTGAGATTGGAATGATGACACAAATGGACATGGACAGCTGCAGTCAGTGTGTGTGAAGAGGCACTAAGCTAAGACTCTAAGGTAAAATGTTTATCATACTGACTTTATTGTGTTGGCATTCTAACACAATACAAAGTACAGCTAGGGCTGATGGGAATTTTTTGTTGTTATTTTTGTCTATCTGATCATGGGGACCATACATTTCAATCAAATCAACCCATTTAGTATTTGTCAAATATATTTAGTTCTCAACCAAAAAGGTGGAGCAAACTACTGACCTACACTCCCCAAAAGCTTTCAGTGGTACACACTGCTGCAAAAGAAAAAGAAAAGAAGAGTCCATAAAAGTAAGGTACATAATCAGTCAATGATGCGTAGTCTCACTCCTGCAGAAGTAAGAAATAGCTGTGATGTCCTTGTTCCAAAGGTAAAAAAGTCACAGTCAAAGAAGTAGAACTGCATGAAGGCACACTGGTGACAGTATTCAGATGAATTTAGCTCCTCTTTGATCTGCTGAAAGCTGTCATTCACTCTCAGCTCTGCTTTTGAATTATGCATACTGTATAAAAAAGGGATGTGTTAACTGTCTGGAAATGCTGAAATCCTTCACAAATGCTATGTGGCGCTCTGAGGGCTAAACCACAGGGGTAAAGTGTGTGCTGGTTCTGTGGTGGTGAGCTCTGTCGCACGACGGAACATTTGGATTCTACAGGTTACCTCTGCCCACAGGAGAGCTAACAGCCTATTTGACGCTAATCAAGCTTTGATACCCTATCGATCTCTCTAGCTGCGTCTATTCAGTCCACTGCTGCACACATATATGAAGCCATACTGTTATACAAGCTGAGCAAGACTGAACAGTGGGTGTATTAAAACTGCAGGCAACCGGCAAGATTTGACTGTCAAAGAGAGCAGCAAAGAGGAATGACCTGTCCTTCAAACATTCAAGGTTTGCGTCATATAGTTCCTTCATGTTTTTTCAAATAAAAGTATCAAGCTTTTCCTGACTGTGCTACCATAAAAATGTGTAAAGCAGTTTATTCTGGAGCTTTTGCTCCCTTGAGTCAGTTCATTTGTCCAGATAAAAAGATAAGACCTTTAAACTATGGTGGATCAAAACTAAACTGTATGAGATGCCTGTAAATAAGTGACAAACAAAAACAAACAACATCAATAAAAGAAAGTCAGGACATCTTATTTTAGGCCCTTCTCAGGCACCACCTGCATTAGATTGCATTAGATACAGACTTGATATATAACTCACAGGTAACAAACGGTACCTGGTATTGATTTGTCTTGTTTCATCTATTTGTCAGCAAGAGCTGACAGGAAACAAGTCTGAAAGGCGCACTGCACAGCTGTCACACAATATTCAAGCCCATATTAAAACAACCCAGCATACTTTGAATCCGTTAGCATTTATGTAGGTTATTAAGTGTAACATTTATTCACTGACTTACAAAAAACGTCACCACTTCATCATTGTATCGTATTTGACATTTGTGTGACATTGTGTTATAGTTATCATATGAATTGTTCGGTAATAGCTTAAAAATGTGTCGTGTGAGGTCATAGTGGCCTTGACCTTTGACCACAATGTTCCTATCAGTTCATCCTTGAGTTGACGAATGGACAGGCAGAAGGACAGATGGACGGACAACCAGAGAACATATTGCCTCCAGGTACAGCTGCCACTGGCGCGGAGGCGTTGAAATTGCATGTCTTCTCTGAAACATTTTTTCTTGACCTTAATAAAAAAAAAACTTCATGAGGGCAGTGAAAGAAGTGAAAGAGAATTTGGATTAGGGTTTAGGAAAAGTTAACCATTGTGGTGAGGGAATCCGACTGCACTTATACTAGGCTTTCTTAATCAAGTGATGACAAGAGATGTGGCTCTGCCATTTCAAAACTACAATGTTCTGAAGATGGACTACAAAAATTGCATTGTTGATACCTTTTCCTGTGCATTCTTACCATGTCCACTCATGCAGGCTAGATGATATGGACAACTGGTCAAAAATACAATTCATTGTCAAGGTTGGAATTAAAATTTTAAAAAGGAATAGGATGGCGTATGGATGCAGGAAGCAGGTTTACTGAGGGGGCAACAGCAACCTCCTAAAACCAGGCATTATAAAAACCATTAATGGATTAAAGCTGTAATGCAGACTGAACTGAAGTGTGAACTACACAACACACTGAAGTCTCTGTTAACTTGAAAGAGTCTCTATTTCTTGAGAGACAGACTGCTGTGCATTGGTTAATATGCTGCATATAATCCGATTTTAGACATAAACTATTTTAAGAAGCACCGTACAACTCAGTCAACATCCTGAAATGTTCACATAATTGTTCTTTGAAGATGTTCTGGCAGTTACAAACGGTGGATAGATAATGTCACATGTTGACTGTTAGATTTTGTGGATGGCCAAATGGTCTTCATTTAAATGTTGCTGCTGCAAAGGATTGTGGGACAGCATTTTCTCCTGTCCAATGCTGAAGGAAAAGAACAAAGAAAATCATTGAAGCAATTTTCCTTAGCATTTAAAATCAAAATAGCTCTTATCATGGCTGCCATTTACACAGGACTAACATGATCATACAACCTCTGTGTTTGGTGAATTATGGTCAGTGAAACGCGGAAGGTGTATACTGTATATTAGTATCCTGTTACAGGTGAGCTGGGATGATGTCTGAGCTTCATATCAGAGGAGGGCCATGCTAGCGTTCAGGGAAAATGGCAACAAGCTTTCTGCATCGATTCAGGATGGTTGTTCACAGTGACTCTTTTGTTCTGGAAGTTCTAATACATCCCCTGTTAATGCCTATGAAGCAGGGAGCAATCATTTTGTTTTGGGGATTAGCTTTTCTCGGCAGAATCTTCGTTGCTGTCGGATTCAGTAAAAGCTCAAACAGAAGAGCCTTTTTCTGCCCAATTTAACTGTATAACCGTTTGCTATAAATGGTCAAATGTGTCTCTGACTGAACAGAAGCATAAGCAGACATGCATTATAGGCATGTAGGTGTACAGCACAGACATTATAATCTGACAGTATCACTGCTAATCTGCTGATTATGCTCATACCAACATGGTTTGCTGCTGCAGCTCCCTCCACTCCCCCTCCTCCCCACAATGTTCCTGTGGGCGTTTATTAGCAGGGGATTTGCTCACTCAGCAGTCTTTTCAGACAAATCGAACTGGATAACTATTTGATATACATGGGCAATTTCTTCTTGTGAGTCTTTAATAATATCTGTTTATCATTGGATTTTGGAAAATTGTCAGACAAAACATGACATCACCCTGGCTTTGGGGTATTGTGATGGGATTTTTTTCCTTATATTTTACGGACCAAACAAGTAATTGGCTAATCGAAAAAAAAGTAGACTAATATTTATTATAAGTTGCCCTACAACTCTTACATACTATGACCCCTAGAGTAGTGTAAC
The DNA here is from genome assembly GCA_903131615.1 of Diplodus sargus. Taxonomy (NCBI): domain Eukaryota; kingdom Metazoa; phylum Chordata; class Actinopteri; order Spariformes; family Sparidae; genus Diplodus; species Diplodus sargus. The sequence goes on from CAEMYA010000461.1 coordinate 510,082, forward strand.
CTCAAGTGGCTGCTCCCGTGCCTCCAGACTGCTGTTGTCCATTTTGCAGATGAAGACAGTTGGACTTTTAGATGCTTGGGCTCGAAAGTCTTTCGTGTTGTTGATCGCTGTGTGAAATTATGAAGGAATAATTTTGCATTGACCTCCACTGAATTGGGGTGAAGGCAAAAACCTTAGAGGAGGAAAGTTTCATGTAAGTATTAAAGTTGTATCCACCAATTGTCTATGGCTAATTGGGGGCGGCAGTGTGAGTTACAAACACAGCACCTGATTTATCATCGCTTTATAAAGTACTTTGGGCTTACAAATCAGCAAACAGCTGCATGTCTACACATCCAGCAGACATACAATAGGAGATGTTCTGGTACCATATTATCCCTGTACGGATCCAGGTATCCTGCGAATCAGCTGATACCGAGTACAAATCGGATACCAGTGAATTAAAAACATAGATATGTTTTTGTTGTATTATTGTACTGAGCCAGTATTGATGGAAAGTTAAGGATGTGCCTGAAGCTACAGAAGTCGCTTGTGGTTTATGGATATTAGCCACTGGCATACAGAACACTGCTGGGAAGAAGCAGGGCCTCCTTTCTAATAAAGGTTAGGGCTACATTGGTGTACTCATAGATACCAGCATTTTCATCCATATGCCAGACATTTCCAAAACTATAGGTAGGTAACAACCCTCCATACAATTCATTTGTTGTGTTTCAACTTGTGTTCACTCCTTTCAGCTCCATTTTTGTTCCCACCAACTCCTTGGATAAATATCTGTCTCTTTAGCTGCTAAATGCTCCGCTGTGTTCAACAGCTAACGTGTCTCTCTTCTGTTTGGTGCTGAGCAGGAAGTGTATAGGAGGTTTATCAGAGCTTTTACACAGAAAACAGCTGCCTGCTGCTTAAAAACATAATAATGAGAGCAATGAGAGTGAACCAAAGCAGTTTAGTGACTGTAAAACCAAAACAATGAGCTGGAAGAGGCTAGAACTGCAGAGGTGGTGGTTATTCTTGGTGGTTTCGAAACCTTACACACAGTGAGTGGAGGACAAGAAGAGAAATGTATTCCCACGTACCACGTTGATGCCTCCAGAGTTTTCCAGGCTGCACATTCCCTCCAGCGGCGCCATCCCGATAGTCGTCCCCTTGAAAATCACACCGCTATCAGAGCCACACACACACACACACACACACACACACACACACACACACACACACACACACACACACGCACACGCACACGCACACACACACACACACACACAAACGAAAAATCAGTTAACCTTAATCTCCTCCATGCTCACTTACAGGCTCCACAGTGGATGCACATTGATTGCAGATGCAGCAGCAGTGCAAAGTGGCAGACACGACAAGCCTGTCAGAAGTGGTCGAGGGCATGTGAGGAGCCTCAATCCACCATGTGGTCTCCTGACGGTTGTCACTTCACATCCAAAAACAATATCAAGCCCTGTCTGATGAATCCAAACAAAATAGGCCCTTAGGTATCAGCACAACTAATTATGGAGCAAGAGGGGCCAACAATTACTGCTAATGGATGAATGTGCGGGTGTGCATGTGTCGTAGTGTGTGTACAACAGCAGCCAAGCTGTGACGCTGCTACTGCCGGCATGCTGAGGTGTTCAGCCCAATTACAGCCGACTCACGCCAGATCTTTTGCTTAATAAAATCTCTGTTTAGCTTAATTATTTGTCAGTTTAAAGACTAACGATATATGAAATGATCTGACCCAAAGCTGAGAGGGCGTCTGTCATTGAGGCTCATCAGGGCATGGGAGGTGTGTGTGGGAGGATGTTGAGTTAATCAGCTTTGTTTTATTCCGTGAGGTACAATGATGATTATTAACCGGTACAGTACCAGCATCGGGAGGGCAGAGAGTCTGCAGGTTCTCACTGCAACCAAACATTAAAGCGTCTCGTGTTTCTTATTGGTTGAAATTTTAGAATGACAGATCAATGTAACAAATGGGTAGATTAGCTTGTTAATACAAGCATATTAAATGCCATACCCAAACAGTGGAGAAAGACAAAAAAGTAAAAACTAAAGATGTTTTGTCTCATCTGAGATTCCTGCTGCAGCTTCAGCCATTATTCGTTATGAATAAAGTCATGAGGGAACATAAGAGACCCGGGATCGGCAAACCATCTGCCTCTTAGTGAAATTTCCATCATTGCATAAAACAATACATAAACAAGAATAGCACTAAGTATAGAACAGTCCCCGCCAATCAAACCCAATCCAGTATCAAATAAAATATTGAAATCCACAATATCCAGTTTTTTTTATATTTGGATCCACAACAAACTGTACTCAAGCATAGATACCCTGACACACCAGATTTTATATCATCAAGATCTATGCAGTATTTCCTGAGAATTTAACAGAAATGTGGAAAAACACGTGTTAAAGAAAATGAGAAAAGGTCTCCTGGAGCACAAACCCATCCTCCATCCAAGTTTGGGGAAAATCCTGTCAGTAGTTTGTATGTAATCCTGCTGACAAATCAACCAAAAGATGTTCAATGGAAGTATCCAGATGTAACAGAGTTAAAGTAATGTTTCTTCTCTAAAACACTACTCCAGAAGGAAGGAAAGAAGCAACACATTTGTAATGCAAATGTTCTTCTTTAAACGTAAGTATGAGTGGCTATGTTAGATTAATAACTGTTATATGCGTTTGTCAGACAAAGTAAACTCCGACAGTAAAAATGCATAACCTACAGAGAGAATTTTATCTTTTCTGTCAAGTTGTGATTAATTGAATGATCCTGAGTTAATATCAATGTGTTTTATGCACAAGCCCCAAGGGTTGATTGCTTTATGTGGCTGAGGATTAAAAAAAAAGGAGGATTAACTCACACTGAAATGGTCTAAAATCAAATATAGTTTAGGCGTGTTTTTTTCTTTGTTTATTTATTTATTCTTTTTTTTTTTTTAACTTTTACTTTTTTTAAATCTAGGCTGCAGCAGTGTCTTTTATTTACTTGTGGCCCTTTTGATAGTAAAGGCTGCTGACCTCTAACTTACAGATACACAACTACAACTAACAGATTTGGTTGCTCAGTTATATAAGTTATATTGAGAAATCTAAAGTTATCAGTATGACTGTAATTATTTCGTGGAGAACCTGACCCAATGGCAGGCATGAAAAAGAACTGCATAGAGAAAGCAGGTCTTCTTGCTGTTGTCTGGTTTGCTTGTGTAGGTTATATTGAGGCATCAGTATTAAACTGACTGTTTCACATCCAGTTAAAAACACCTTGGAGTACAATTGAGTACATATGACACAGTAAATGCAACTTGTTACGACCAAACACCGGTGTTGGTGGAAAAAGTTTCTTATCAAACATGTCAAGAAAGTGAAAACAGACACGTTTACTGATGAACAGATGGACGCTGTGCTTGATGTCGCATGATCAATTAAGACACGCAGATGTTAGTTTTTTCTGAAGATTTTATCATCTGTGTTCTGCTGTCATGTTTGGACCTTCTTGGAGTTACACTTTGCAATTTGAACTTTTAGCTTTTTCTGTCTTTGCTACATTGAACTTTACCATACATGAACGTCTTTTCAAACACCAGACTGACAAACATATTTCCCCTGTTGAGGCAGGGTCCATGTTTTATTTGATCACTGAGTCTAACACTGTGTCTCCACTGGCCACGAGGTCAAGTCTGAAGAAAAACACACGATTCAGTTTACAGTCACAGATAAGAATGTAAAGCGTAAGCAGTTAAGTGGCTGGTGTAAGCAGATGCAGCAACAGCTGCAGTCCCTTGTCAGTGTCAACGGTGGATCAGTTCAGCCACAGAGCTGCTGTGCACTCAGACTGCATTGCATTCTAGAGTAGATTTGATTTCTTGGTGAATTTATACTTAACAATTGAAATTCCTATTTGAAAAGCAAATATATGATTGTATTGTTATGTGCGCCATAATTGCAAAAAACTCTGACCCTGCAACAACACTCTTTGCAGTAGCAACTGGTTGTGGTGTGGGTAGCTGTCAAACAGTCACCCTGGCTTTCTTTTTTCGCAAGTTATAGTAGATTTCACACTGTTGTCACATTTTTTGTGAATTCTGTTTATGCACGCTGAAAAAAAGCCCACAGTTTGCCAAAAAAACTTCCTGGGTGAGCTTTGTGCAGGTGAGGAGACAGGACTTCAGTGCTGCATCTAGAATGAAAAATACAGCTGTCTGCATCAAACTCGTCGTCTCCCATATCTCTGTCTGTCTCTTAGTTGATCTCTTACTCTGATATTCTCCACTGTAGTAGAACACTGTCAACAAAGCCTGGCAAGCTGATCGTAACACATTAGTTTCTGTTATAAGTCTCAGTATTATTTTTGGTCCTGACTGATGTGAGAGCAAACTTTACACTCAGTTAAGTGAAGTGGTAGCGTTATGTATCGATTGATGTTTTTTCTCTGTGGGCTGTCATAAGCGTAACAATATATATCTATTTTTGTTGCTCTTGATTTAGCTTGGCTGTTCTTTACCTGTGTGAATCTGATTTCTTTGTGTTCAGGAGGACGCAAAAACTGTAGTCTGAAATCACACTGACACAAATACATATCTGTTTGAAAATCGCATAAACTGGAATAAATAATTTGTGCATGGAATGCAGCAACACTGCAACAACTGGCAGTAAAGAAGATGTTACAGTAAAGGTACAAATAGTTAAGTTAGAAGTTAAATGATGTAGATTTCAAAATGTTTAAAAATCAGCCAAATCACCCAAATGTTTTTGGAGGAAGGACATGCATCGATCATGTTTCCTAAAATCGCAAATGTGCCTTTACTGTTTTTTTCAACAACATTACGGCAGCAGAAACAAGTTATGAACACAACAAACACTAGTGTTGTGTCGGTCGTGAACGTGTCGTTCGAAAGAACGAATCTTTTGAGTGAACGAAGTGAACGAAATCACTTCAGGAACTGATTCGTTCCTTTCTCAGTTCAGTTGAGCTCAGCAGCGAGCATGCCGGCAGGGAGTGGAACTGCCGAATGTGATTCTCAGCAGGACGTGAATCACGTTCGCGAACGCGATTCTCAGCAGGACGGGAATCACGTTCGCGAACGTGATTCACGTCCTCAGCAGGTCGTTCGCGAACGTGATTCACGTTCTCAGCAGGTCGTTCGCGAACGACTGATTCACTCATGATTTGCGTCGCTGAGGACGTGAATCTCGTTCACCTACTGTGCTGGAAGTGGCGCTGTGTCACTCACTCAGGGCAGAGGAGTGGGAGAGGAGAGATTCACCTTCAGTAACCGTACTGCTAAAATTAGCGCTGTGTTGCTAACATCAGTGTAGCATCATGTTAAGTGATTTACTGTGCACAGAGGACACTTTCACCGTGTAATAATGTTAGTGCATGTATACCACTCAAAGCAGCGCTGCGTCTCCCGCGAATGATTGTGTACTATAGTCCGTGAACGCACCATCCCTCAGTGAGTGAACGTGAACCTCAGGGCTGAATCACGAACTGAATGACGGATCGTTTGGCTGTTTATCAGTTCTGAAAATAGTGCAGTGTATATTAAAAAACCTTGTTCCTGTTCTTTGTCTGCTTTTCTTCATTCACTATGTGTTTGCTGTCCATTCCTGTAAACCACTCTTCTGGCCAATACGATAGACCACGTACCTGCTCGCAACATCACTACAACCTGTCTTATCTTATCTATCCCACCCGCTCCACACACATCCGACACCTTGTCACAGAGAACCTGTAGAACTGCCAGTCAGCTTCCTGCAAGACAGAGTTCCTCTCTGGCTATGACTCCATCTTCTCTCCATCTCTCACAACCCTTCTACACATACTGTCCCTATCTGCCGCAACCTGCACTCCCCGTTTGTCTTGCCTCACTTGTCCTTTCAGTTCACCTAACTTCAGTAACACCTAACTCCTCTTCTCTGGACTCTCAGTCCTCTTACCTCTGGGGAGGCTCTCCTGACCCTTCCAACTTCAAGGTTTACAGACTCAGACCCAACCTGACAGCTGAAAGAAAATGGTGGATATCCAAGTGCTCTGGGGGGACTCAAATTGTTCCTGGCTAGTCTTCAACTCCCAAGTTTTCCCTCAGTACTCCACTCCTCTGCACCCTCCACTGGATATCGTCTACTGCTCGAATCTGATTCATAACACTGGTACTTGTGGCTCAAGCGCTAGCGCAATCATCTACCAACCGGAGGGTCAGGAGTTCTGTTCCAGGCCCCCACATGTTGAAGTATCCTTGGGCAAGATACTGAGCCCTAGATTCTCCTGTTGGCCTCTCCTTGGTGTGGAAATGTGTATGATTGCTTATTGCTCCTGATTAGCAGGTGGTGCCTTGCATGGTAGCCTGGATGGCTAACCATACATCCCAGCACATAGGCTCTGCTTCGGCCAATCAACTTGCTATTCCCTCACTACGAGGCCTATGACCTCTAACTGTGTTTGCTGTCCTGATTCCAAAATAGTGCAACGATATCCACATTGACATCAGGACAGCAGACACTCTGCAAATCTGTCTTCAACCTCATATGAAACGTAATTATGTTCAAACTCCACCCATTTGGCCCATGGAAAAACTCTTTCTATATCTATTTTTGTTCCAAAATTGAGCACTTCAAGCAGTTCAGGATATTTGATGAAGTAGTGTGCAGTTTCCATACCTAACTTTGTACAAACTCTGGCGCACTTATCCATTTGGTTAGTCCTTATAAAGTTAATCGTTAAGTCTTAGGGTTTAGACTTGGTTTAAGATTAGGGTTAGGGTAGCATCTATGTAATGTCCTCAAAAGTTATTGAAACAAGAATAGAAAAATAGAATAGAATTGAGTCCTGTCACCTTTGGGGACACACACCAGTGTGTAACTGAGGACAAAAGCTGCATCCCTAATTTGGGTACTGGTAGTTTGGGTTAGTTTAAGGTTAGGTAAGTAGTGGTTATGGTTAGGACATGTCACAGGACATGCTGACATAGGTAAGATGTGTGTGTGCATGTGTTAGTGTGTGTCCATTGCTCACGTTAGCAGCTGGGCGTTGTCGTGTTTCTTGCGGGACTTCAGCTTTTGCCTCCACTGGAGGAAGGACCAGAGGGTGGCATTTGGCTCCTCTGTGATGATACACTGATCTCTGTCGGTCCAAACCTCCAGACCAATCAGAGGCACACGAATGTTCAGAGCCCTATAAAACTGAACACACACACACAAAAAACAAATATATACCTACACACACTGACATGGTTGTCCACAAGCTTGTCATAAGCTCCCATAATACAGTCTGGTCACATAAGACAATTTCTCCCCAGTTGCCCTTTGAGGGCTCTTGAAGGACACTTTTGATTAAATCCTGATGAGGCTTCAGTGGACAGCAGATTTTTGTGTACACTTTTCAATCACTCATTTACTTGGACTTTTCAATCCCTCATTTACTCAGTTACTTGGCCCATCAAAGACATCAGACTTCAAAGTAGATTAGTAATAAATGAGATGAAGACACAGAATGCCACAACTGTACAACAATAACTATGAGTTGCTAAATGGAGCCGTTTGTTCTCTGGAGAACTGCAGTGTGCAAGCAGGAGAACCCATCAGCCTTACCTTATCCACGTAATTGGCAATTTCCATTATCCTTGTCTTGGTCTTTTCATAGTCCTTATTCTGCCGTCTAAACTGCAGGAAGGGGAAGATGGGGGCGTATTAGTGCATGAATGAGGTCAGGAAAATAAATCAAATGTTCGAAACAATCCTTTCTAAAGTTCTTTGCGGAGACTAATGGCTCACGAAAACAACACTAATATCCGACCAGTCCTGCTTTACCACTTACACCCAGTCCATCATCATAATTATACCAATTACAGAAGGAGAGGACCAGAACCTTATTGGTCACCATGTGCTGTTACCATGACATTAACGTAGCAGATAGAACCCTAAACTGACTTTTATGAAGATATAGCATCTCATCACTGTAGCTTAGTGTCTATCTAAAAGCCCTCCCACCTTTAAATTCCACCTAAATACGGTCCCTTATTAAGCAGACAACTCCTTCCGCTTCATCTCGACATGCTTTGCCTCGCCATGTCAGCTCCGAGCTCTCAGTATGAAAGAGCTCCATTAGCTCAATGAGATAATTGTTTAAGATGTGGACCGTGCTTCCGCCCCGGTGTGTAATTTGATGGTTGTCTGACGTCAGTGGACTTGTGTGTGTATGTGGCGCTCACACTGATGTGCACAGAAATACTCTGCTGGGAAATGGAAGGGGCAGGAGGAGAGTTACTGTCAGCTTACCAGTGTGTTGTCAGCCACTATGTAGAGCTCCATGTACTTAGTTGTACCCCAGGTGTTCCTTTTAACCTAAAGACAAAAGCAGATGGGAACATGATTACGTACAGGATAGCAGTCTTGCTAAATTACACACACTGTACCATACTGTATTACACTACTGTACCACACTATTTTATACTCATCATCATAGTGATATTGTATTGCCTAATCAACCTGCAACCTCTGGAGCTGTTAACAAAGCGTGTGAGGAGGGACCAAAAATTGCAGTCCCCCATACGGCCACTTGAGGCTGGTTCCAGGAGTGTGTCAATCCCCACAACAGCCCATGTTATAAAAAGCAACATTTAATATGGGCATTTTACAGCTGCAGTTAGCCGCAAGCTGTCACCACAGGCTAGCTGTCACCGCAGTCACTGATCTTAACCTCTGGGTCGTGCTTGTAGTGTTGGTTCCTTTCAAATAATTTTTGGTGCAAATGTTGTAGAGGAAATGCAGCTTTCTGTGTGATTAATTGGAATAACAGACTGGAGTGGATACACAGACGCTGGTGCTTTACATTAACGAGCAACCCTGTTAGTATTAATCAGCAGACAGCTGCTAGAGCTGGCGAGCTCTGGAGGAGAAGAAACTGGGCAGAGCCCAGTCTTTTGGGATTCAAAAGTGGATTTATCGTCACTCTTGCTTGTCAACCTCTATAACAGTGATAGCAGTGGAGCCAACATACGCTGTACTGTACTGTACTGTAAAACTTTACATCATGAAAGCACAGAGAAAAGATGGGAAAAAGAAGATAACAGAAAGATCAGGACTCTCTGGTAAGTGCTGCCTTTAGTCAGAGGCAAAACTAACATAGTCACACTCTGTGATGTTGCTACATTTTGAAAACGTAGAGTCTGACTCTGTAGCCATTTCACTGACATGATTCTTTTTCAAGGATATTTTTCTGCAGGCACACTGACACAAGTGGCGCGGTGTGGATAAAACATCATTAAACAATTTTGGGTAGCTATATGTTCCTGGCCATATTAACTGCTGTACTGTTACTGAAATCCCATTAGAAACACTTTGTATCACTCCATTACTGCATTACAGCACTATCCTGCACCATATTATATTAAATTATGCAACAGTACAATTCTCTAATAGAAAGTACTATTGATTACAATACTATACTGTACTATATGATTCTACTATTTTATACTACATGGTGCCATACTGTTCTATATACCAAGAGTTGGCAATTTAATTAATCTACGGACAAGTTGTATTTTCTGCTAAAGAGAACAACAGAACATAAATGTCTAGTGTACTGTTGTCTTGGTGGAATGTTGTAATTTTTATCCCCATTACCATCCAGGTTCTCAGTGTACTATGGTCCTGATGCTGCAGAGGTTGTTACTCACTAACAGGAATACAACTCTGGGGGAGGAAGTATAAGACTGCAAAACAGTCCAATAAACCAGACCTGATTATTTGACCTAATATAAGCAAATAATAAAACTATACAGTCTGAAAGTGGTGCATAAAGAGTGAAAACCCTAATATTTATAAGCAGCCTCACACCAATCCATGCCATTGTGTTTACAAGGCTTTATGCTTCCTTATATCCTTCCATCATTAAGTTTCCACCCTCCTTATACTTGATTACAGCCATTAGGGAAAGGCTCTGCTGTAATTAAAACTCATTGATTTATGCGTGGCAAGATTGCTGCCTCGGCTCGGTCTGGACTTAACACCAGTATTGTTGATTGGCGAGGAGTCTGCCGAGTTGTGATGGCAGCCTGTGGTGTTCAGACGTACACACACGCGCCCATCCACACTAATGCATTAGCGCTCTGCATTGTTTATTTGCGAGGCAAATAGTGGCAAAAGCCTTGGGACTCTGGAGTCTGCTGTGGCTGGCATTCCCGCATAACAACCTAGGATTAATGGGTGGCGGTGGAGGGAATTGGGGGAGCCAAGGGGTACGGTGCAGGAGGGAGGAAGATAAAGAAATAGGGGAGAAGGATGATGCCCTGGTGAAGAGCTAAGGGGGCTTTAGCATATGAGGGGAGGGAGAAAGATGAGAACAGTTTAAATTGATTGAGAGCGTAAATGGGAAAATGATAAATATGGGAAGAAATATGAGAAGAAAACCCAAAGAAAGACTGTTTGTCCCAGCGGTGGAGACAGATGAAGGCAAAATGGGCCACTGTGGAGCCTTTTTAATCATTCATAACTGCAGATGAGCAAACTAGACTTGTGTTTAGTTCTTCTTCTCTATAAAGGCTCAGGAAATTCACTCGCGGCCATGGCCTTAACAGACCTAAAAAGCTGAGTCAAAGCCATAATTGTGTGCCCTAAAATGGCACTGAGACCTACTCAATACTCAATACTCAATACTCGCGTTTCCATATGCCAAAGAGCCAAATGTTCCATTGTGGTTGTTGGTTTCAATTTGGTGGTTGTTGTCCATCACATCAGAGATGCTCAAGGATTTATAGCTATTCAACTTTTTTGTGTCTTTTCCAATTCACCCACTATTAGTACATCCTATGCTCCAACTATCTGGATGACGGGCGAGTATCTGCCAGGTGTAAGCAGCGTTAACGGCGTGGACAGAGAACGGCCCCTCTACTAGCAAAACAGGTTTACTCCATCTTTCCCTGTACTGTCCTGCCGCTATGTGGAGACGTCCATTTAAACCCCGGACCTGCGGACTCTCCGCAACCACATGTGCATATTTGGCAATCAGCTGTTCCCATGGAACTGGGACCAAGACCGGTGACCTACTTTTGTGACGCTGACCTCCTCCGACAAACTCCATACTATGGAACCCGAAAACAAAACCGATAGGCATCTTATATACGTAGCATCATATCAAAGACTGAACAACTTGAACATTTATTAACTGACTCAAACCTCGATTACTTGTATCTCACAGAAACTTGGTTAACTCCTACAACTCCTTTATCTGTATTTAATGTCTCAGGCTGTAAGATATACAGACAAGACAGATGTAAAGAGAAAGGCGGGGTGATTTATGTTAAAGAGAACATTCAAAGCAAACAAATTGATATTTATGAAAACTCCTTCCATTGTGTCAGGGTTACTATTACTTTATACCCTGAAATATCATTTGGTGTTCTTTCAGTCTATCGACCTCCTACTGCTACAAATGTTTTCTTCGACAATTTATCAGAAATTCTTAAACAACATGAAGGTAAAGAAGTTATACTTCTGGGTGACTTCAACTTAAATTGGCTTTGACAAAGCACGCAGGAAAAAGCTCAAGGATATTGCCAAAAAATATCAGATGATACAAATGATAGATAAACCCAAAAGAGTAACAAAATCTTCTCAAACCCTACTGGATCTAATTTTTTTTTTTACAAATGAACCAGATAGGATAACTAAAACATAGAACTTGATTACTGGTTTGTGAGATCATAATTTCACTCTAGCTGCGAGAAAACTAACTAGATCACGGTATAGAAATCAAATCTCACTGAAAAATAATGTCTGCAACCTCTGCATTTCGTATAACAACAACAAATGATATAAAGGTTGGAAAGGTCCTTTCAACCCTGTCCAATAGCAAAGCAAAAGAGTCTTGATACTGCTTCTCTTAAAATCCATAAAGAATCTATAACCTCCGCTTTAACTAAAATAATAAACAAATCTATTAATGAGAGCACTTTTCCCAGTGCCTTGAAATCTGCTATAGTAACCCCTGTGTATAAATCTGGTGACAAACAGGAAGTTAGTAACTATCAATTAGCATCCTGCCAGCCATTTCAAAGGTCATAGAAAAGGTTGTAGCAGAACAACTAATTGCTCACCTCGATTCCAGGGCATTTTTTACATCTTATGCAGTTTGGCTTTAGGAAAAAACATACTTCCTTGAAGTAACTGAAACAAACCTAGATCAGGGAGGAGTGGTGGGAACAGTTTTTCTCAATTTGCGCAAGGCTTTTGACTCGATTAATATGAAATACTATTAAACAAAAACTGGCAAATAATGACTTTTCCATAGACACACAAAATTGGATTAAATCTTACCTGAGTAGCCGACATCAGTGTGTGCGTGTGAACAATACTCTATCCCCATTTAAAGCATGCACCCCGGGAGTGCAACAAGGGTCAATTTTAGGGCTGCTGCTTTTCAGCATATATATTAACAACCTTCCATCTGTTTGTAATGATGTTGATTTAATAATGTATGCTAATGATACTATGTTATATACTCATGGAAGTTGCATGAAAATGCAACTGAGGTTGCTATGAAATTAACTAAGAAAATGCAGAAGGTTGTTGAATGGCTAAACAGCTCCTGTCTGACTTTAAATGTTGAAAAGACTGTAACCATGTTCTTTACAGACAGGAGCAAACTCAGGGAGTGTCCTGAAATCTTAGTAAATGGGCAAAAAAATAATGTTAAAAAGCTGAGTAACACGCTGAAATTTAACCTCATAAACTACAGACACATAAGAAACTCTCTTACTGTTGAAGCATCATATACATATTTAAATGCAATGATTCTCCCACATCTTTTCTATTGCATGACAAGTTGGTCTCAGGCTTGTAAAACAGCCATAAAACCACTTGAAACATTATATAAAAGTGCCCTCAAGATTCACGACAAAAAAACATGTCAGTATCATCACTGTCATATACTCACCAAATATAGAATTTTAAATGTTAAAAATCTAATAATGCACACAAATGTATGCCTACTGTTTAAAATCATTCATCATGCTACTGCTCCTCCTTTGAAAAGAATGGTTACACTCTGCTCAGAAAAAACAACAAGACCTACCTGATCAGTTACCAGGGGAGAGTGCAGTATTCCTAAACGTGTGCGGATTTTAATTATTTATTTATAAAAGTTGGCAGGAGGGGGGTAAATTGTTTTAAATTGCTTTAATGATGTGGGAATGTGTGTATTCATAACTTTTTAATTGAAATGTTGCACAACTGTGAATTTAGTGTATGTTCCATCTACCTGCCCAGGGACTACGGGTGGAAAATAGAAACTTGCTAAAACCTGATGCAATGCATCTCTCCTTGTTATATACAGGGTTAATGTTTTATTGTGCACTGTCCCTGTTCAAATAAAATAAATAATATTAATAATATTACATTTAGTGTCTTATCAACACACAACAAAAAGCTTGAATGGTCCCACTGGAAATTTGTGATGACTTGTGAAGACACCAGGCGCATTAAGCACCAGGCTGATGGATATTGTTAAGTGTTTGTGCTGCTTAATGGCTGAATGACAGCTGATGAGGAATAAACATTTAAGCTATGTGTTAACCATGGTACTGTGCTTGATTATTAATATATATGAGAATATGCACAGTACAGTATGTGTTTGCTAGCATTTGGTGACACATCCCTGACCTCAGCATTAGAGCTATTAGTAACTATCTAGTGTGCTTTTGCATGAAAACAAAGAGAGCTGTTTATTTAGTTTGTTTAGGCAGAGAAATATCGGCCAATGAAAATCTTTCTCTTCTCATCAACATTCATTTCCCAAAACTGCAGAGTGGTCCTTTAATAAATGCTAACAAACTTAAGATGGACTACACTGTCTATCTTATCTAATTCCCCAATATCCTCTAATTGACAATTACAGCCACACTGACTTACAACCGCGTTTCCATTTGGGTCATTTTTTTCAATCCACAGACAAAATTGAATTGAACAGACTGAATCCAAGAGGAGAACGAAACGGTAACATAATTTTAAACGCAAAATATGATAAAGCTAGAAAGGGGAAAACACCAGTGACACAGGTCATAAGTGTGTACTATGAGATGTTGCATCTCCAAGATTTCAGCGATAAAACAGTAGGAATAATATCTTCTGGTGTATGGAGCAGTGTATTTCTGCACAGTAGACATGGTTATTTTATGGTCCTTTTGAAGCTGGTGGTGGAGGTTTGGGCTTGCTGCAGAGAGTAATCACTCATTTGCTTATTATCTAACATTATCAAAACAGGCAAATAAAGCATTTCTCAAGGCTGTAATCAGAGCAGTAGCCTTGAGCCCCTCAGAACTGGTTGCAACATTAGTATCAAAATGAACCGATGTCCATCAAAACTGCCACCAGGAGGGAAATATGGACTTCCTTTGCATCTAAATAACACCAAAACCCTTGAGCAAAATAGATACAAGGTTGTCTATTTCAAATGTTTTAGCCGTTTTGGAGTAAAAATCTTTTCCTCTGTTTAGTCTATTTATTAAATTATCTATTTTAGATGTTTTAGCAACAGAACTGTATGGAAAATTTCTTGTTTGACTTTTGGTACCCAGAGATGAAATTGTTAATGATCTTTACATTATATTTACATGACTGTTTCTTTCATATTAGTATTGACGACAAAACTGTCACACTACTTACTTGTATCAGGAAAACAAGCTCATATTGTCAGACCATGTTCTGTCACAAATGAATGGAGTGTTGGAGACTAACCCTTGAATGAAATGATGTGAGCAGGTTGGAGATGTGGTTGGACTGTGAGGTATGATGACCGTGGCCACAGTTTCCACCTTTAAGTGGCAGTTCTTCTGCTCTCAACAGTGAATGGTGGAGAGGATCCACACCGCTGATTGGCTCCAGGTAGTAGATGTCACTAGAATTCAAGGATATCAGGCCTCTGTGGGAGGGAGAAGGACAGAAAGGAGAGAAGTAAAGACTGGTGAGATTGTGGGGAAAAAAAGGGATAAAGGGTTTCCTTGGAAAGGTTAAGAAAAGAAGGCCTGAAACAACACGGACCGTTTTTTTGTTGCTGCCATTTTTTTGTAAAGAACACACAACCTTTAAGATGCATATAGTCTAAGTTACCAGGATGTGACTGCTGAATGGAGGTCACCTTGAAACCAACTCATTTCTTAAATAGACTCAAAGTGTCACTTAATTTCTCCTCAGGAAACTTTAAGTTTATGTTTTTTGGTATTAAACTTGAACAGCTGACAGGCTACACATTGCTGTGCAACAGACATTACTGAGCCTGTCTGATCACTTCCAACTCTTCTTACTTAGAGGTATTATGTTTGACACAAATTGCATAAATCAGGCACTGCGCCCAAATCAGTAGGTTCAACTCATAGATTTATATTGAAAAACTCGATACCAGATGCAAAGATGGCGCCCACTGAAACTAATGAGTTCTGCTCTGCTCTGCCTATAGACTCTACATTGTGATAAAATCAAAGATTTTTAACTGCTTCTTTCAGCTTATTGGAAGTTTTACAAATATAAAACCTCCATGGATCAAAAATCCTTCTGTGCCCTTCCCTCATCTCTGCTGCACCTCCCAGTTTGAAACTCTCTGTGGTAATCTATCCAGATACAGATAACATGTTAGTAGCAAGCGGCAGTAAGATCTTCTCAAAAAAAGTTTGATTTAGGTAAAAAAGGATACTGAAAAGAGGTTGAAATATGTGGAGACAATGTTTCAGTCTGTTTTTGAAGTTTATCCTCACAGAACACACTGATGATTAACAGTGTAGCCTGAAGACTTGTCCTAGACAACAAAGAGCAGTAAAAAGACAATTTCTAGCAAAGACCGACATTGTGCCACAGTGATTGTCTGGGGGAATATGTTAACAATGTGTGTGAGTGTGTATGAGGGTGTGCGAGAGAGACTGAGGTAGAGATGGAGCCTCTTGTTCAATACAGACAGACTCTCAGACACATGATTGTACTTACATTTTTCCACTGACTACACTTACTCACTAAACCCCCATCCAATCAGACTGCCTCAATAACAGAAAGTGGTGTCTGACCTCTGACAGGTGACTCTTCATTTCTGACCTAACCCTCTTTCAGAATCCTTAAGTAAAGTGACTGATGATCATACATGTATGAAACATTTACAGTATCTATAAATCCATGAAGTACTCAACACCTCAGGCCCCATAGTTTGTGTTCAGATGAGGAGGAGTATTTAACATGATTGGCTCCTCTGCAAAGAAGACGGCTGGCCTGCATGTTGAGATCAAGCCTGAAGGAAGAGCGCCAGGCACTGAAGCCAATTTTCGTATTGGCCGAACTGTGTAAAAAGACGTTTTCCCATAATCTTACATTGTAAAAGACACGTCTGTCAACCTGTGTATAATTTTGTTTAAGAGCCTCACAACCCCATGCAAAATTGCTCATTTCACTGTCAGGATTTGGTCCAGTGAAATTTGCAAAGTCTAGAAGAGCCACATGGCTAAATTATTTTACCCCCAGCTATCCAAGTTAAAAGCTAAACCAGAAGGTAGCTGGCCTGGTCGTCGGAAGTCTTGAGCGCACAACCTCTACATTGCATAGTTTACTTTTCTGACTTGATTACTGTTTATTAATTAGTATGCTACTTTTTTTTAATGTGCATCTGGCTTATACAAACAGAAACGTCATCATACAAAATTCTGTTGAAAAATGCCAAATCCTGAATCATGATATTAGGCAAACTAATATTAAAATTGTAAAAAGCAGATGTAAAGATTTTGTTTAGATATTTGTATTTATAAAATGAAATGCAAAAACAAAGAAATCATGAATGTGAATCTGTGAATATCCATCTATGTCCTGACGTTAATAAATAATGATTCATGCAGACACTGCTCCCTGTGCTTCTATATGTATTCGCAGTCTGTATGAAAACTATTTCACCTTGTCTGAGTTGCTATTTATTTCACCGCAGACACAAAGGCACAGAGGGAATCACAGTTTTTGTGAAAGGAGCTGTGCTGGATATTTTGTTCACACTGCTGACCATATGGACAGACTGGGCTCGGAGCCATGCTTTTTGAGAAAATACAGTAGCTTTTATTCTTTGTTCTTAAATAATTATGTGTCCAAGGCTGTTTAACAATTTCCCTTAAAACCGTGTAATTCATCCTGAGTCAATACAAAGCAGCTTGTTATGCCATCAAAGTTGCCGGCAGGGAAAATGAGCTGGGCGCTGTGGGCAGGAGTGAAAATGAAAACACACGGAACTGCTGGAAGACTGCAGATAAGAACAGAGAAGGTCACTGCTGAAACCTGAACAAAAGTTCTGATCAGAAACTTTGTTATCCTGGCAGTGGGGGCCTCCCGTTACTGGCAATTTTTGCAATCATGAGATTTTTCGTTTGCATAATCATCAGTTCCCTGAGAGCACTGCAGGGTTGTGCAGTTTGGCCATTCGAAAAGAAAAGCCTAAAATCCACTGAGAAGATGATGGTATTTCACACAACGCTGCAGCTGGAGCACAATAAATAGTCCCATCAAGGTACTTTAAAAACTCTTTCATCATAACAAACACATCTAATGCACATACCCGCAATAAAATCAGAAAAACATTGTCATTTTCACAGCTCTTCATTAAAATCCGGGCCATGGTTGGCCAACGAGAGCAATGGGGACTGACGGAGACGGAGATGGAGTCACACTGTTGTGTTTTGTAAGATGTTGTTGATTCATAGTTTATGGTTACGCTGTCGCCTAGCACAGGAAATGTTCAAAGATGTCACTGCATAAAAGCTGACCGTTGACAGAACACTTTCATTACGGAATCCGGAAGAACACAGCGCCTTTTCCCTGCTGAATCACACCAAACCTCTTTCATCTTTCCACTAATTTTATTCTTTTCGTTGCGCATCTTTCTGACATGACCATGTTATGCCATTATTCTGCCTCCCAAAACAGCATTAACTTTCCAGTGCGATTCATAATGAGTAAGATTTAATTATATTATCATCAAAAACTACAAGTACTGCAAAGGTCAGCTGGCACTTTAAAATGACTGTTAATCATGAATCCAAGAAAAAATGGATGGGAATGGGATAAGAGACAGAATAGACAAGTTTATTTTCCCTCAGTGAGTGTTGTGTCCCTGATTGCATGCAGTGTTGTTGATGTAAGATTTAAAGCTTATTCTACACTATTGATTTGAATGAAAGACACATTTTAAAACCCAGTTGGGCTCTTATTTAAATAAATATAGAATTCATCACAATAAAGTTGAATATACCGTATGCCACTCACCCAGAGTTAGAGGCTCATAGGGACTCTTGACCTGCAGCATCATCAGAAGTGTTCTGATGTTTAATCTTCAAATCTATGTTTTCACGTTTTGACCCTGAGACCTTCGCTTGACACAAAAAAAAGAACTTGGTTGATTTCATACATCCGCATGTTTCTAGGGGTTGGAGACACATTAACCTCTCCTAGCATAACACACCCAAATCTCCTACTGAAATGGGCAGCTGAGTTGCACTGTGGGCAATGTAGGCCCCAGGGAATCAGGTATCATCCTTTTATTTTATTTATTCATTTATTATTTAGAGTCTGAAATTATTGTCAGTTGACTTTGAGCTGAAAATATTTTTTATCAAACTCACATGTAGAAAATACGGGAATGACTTGAGCTTGGTTTCACTTTATTTCAGACGTGGTAGATTGCTTGAGTGGTACATTTATACTGAATTAAACTTAAGTTAACGGTCGCTGTTAACAATGATAAAATGCTTCATGAACTATTTTATTAATCAATTGTAAAGGTTTATAAACATCAGGTGTAACTTGAAAATGTTTATAGATGATCTTAACAGTATTCATTAACCAACCAGTATTGTCATTTTACAATAAATTATTGTTTATTAACAGATAAATAACTGTTAACTAAAGGGTTCATTAACTATAAATTAAACATATTTTTTTCATGTATGCCTGATGATACTGAGAGTTTATGCAGAGATCAACAGTTCAAAGTTGGTTTTGTGCTTTATAATGTATGAATCATTAAAGTAAAACAGAATTAGTCTGCACTCAGACGCTCTATTCAGGGACGTGGATTTTATAGATGATTTTGCGAAAAATACCCATTTTAAAGTGAAATAGCTGACACTGTTATTATGGGTTTATGGCTGTTTAATGACGTGTAAGAATATCTGTCAGGATCTATATATATGTTGCTGATCAGCTAGACGTGCCTTGAGCTTCCATGTGCGTCCCATTGCAGACTGATGAGCTGGGATGTAAAATACAGAAGCAAAGGTGGTAAAAAGCAGGTTTATACATAAATGCATATGAGTGCATCTATGTTCATAACCTTTGCAGGAATTTCAAGTTAACTAAAAAAAAAAGAAAAAAAAAACCTTTGTGATTGGGACATCTAAAAGACCTCATTTAACCTCAGTTTGTCTTCAGTCCAAGAACAAACTTGTGTCGGTCAACTCATATTTGGACAGCGCTGTGAATGACTGGACATTTAGAAAGCATTTACATTCTGTTGGCTTACAGCTCTCTATTCTCCCCCACGTCTGCTCTGTTCCCATCAAAGCTGCTGTCAACAAGCAGCATCTGGCTACCTTCCCGGATCAGGACAGAGGGACTGAAGATTGCCGACGGATGTGTCAGCACTGGAGCGGCACTGAACTGGCCCTCTATCTGATAGAAAATATAAAGATTTTCTTACAGCGTAATGAAAAACTTTCTCAAACTCCTATCAGTTTAGATTTACTGAACAGACTTTGGAATTAATTCATACTAAAGCCCCGCTGAGCTTTAACTTGATGTCTCTTTTATTGGATCAAATTCATGAATAATATTTTTTGCGACACACATCCTCAGGACGTGCAGCATCTTTGCCAGGAGAAACTTCAATCTGAGCCTTCAATATCCAAGGCGTTCCACATTAAAATCTGTCTGAGGCTGTGAACATTTAAGACTTTAAAACTGCTGCCTAGATCCCCAAAGAGGATCAAATTAGTCATTTTCACGACAATCCGGTGAAAAAAGAAGAGTTCTGACAGTGTGAGCTGAACTTTCTGTGTTTGTACAAAACTTCACCTAAATGCACTGAGGGAAGATTCCAGGCTCATTAACAAACATTTACATTGCTCCATCAAGACTTCTATTGATATCAAAATGAACAAATAGCTTTCCTGAGTCTATGAGAGTGAGACAGGTGATGGGATGTGACAGTCAACTGAAGCAGCAAAGCAGAAAGATAAGAGAGTCTCCTGATAACATTTAAAAGTAAAATTACCGTCCTAGAGCATACAGTACTTTTACAGATATTTGCAGCTCACACGCTTTGGGGTCTCTTTTTCTCGCAGTTTCCCCTCCTTCCAGAAATGGGAAGAAGATATTAAGGATCTGAGCAGTGCCTGGCAAAAAGCTATTCATATAATTTATTCATGCTCTATTTGACTGCCGTTGTTCAATTTAAGATTGAACATCCTCTCCACTGGTCCACTGCTAGGTGAGATAAGGTTAACAGTGATCTTGATCCTACACGTGGTCAAGTCTAAACAGTCCTCGGCCACTTTATGCCACATATTTAGTTTATGTCGAAAATGAAGACGTTTTATGGGATTTCATATTCAAAACTTTTTTCAACAATGTCATGGCAGTCCAATGCTTCATCTATGTCCAAAGCAATATTTGCAACAGCGCTTCTGGATGTAAGCCTAAGCAGAGGTTGTTTGTCACTTCTGACCAGAAGGCTCATCTAATGTAAATGGAAGGGGTCCTCACTTCCAACATATGGACACTGGATCAAAGCTGTTATGTAATATGAACAATTAGAGAAGATCTGCTATTTCATCAAGGGATCAGCTTCATGCTCCTTAAACCACCCAGAGGAAACAGTGTGATGTGTCCGTCTCATTTAACTATCTTCCCATTAGACTGAATACAGAGAGTAGTCCATGTGTCCAACTGCAATTTCTTGTGGTAACATAAGTAACAAAAACACATTAAATCTGGTTTCCTGTACCTGATTCCTGAGCACGTGCTGAGAGCCACCCAGGAATCTGGATGTCCTCTCACATGGCCATGGTAGAAACAGTGATCCTGCAAGAGAACAGAACAGCAGTCAGTGCTTCATTTTTCCTGTGGAAGAAAGTTTTAAATAGCTATGATGATGCAGATTATGCAGACATGCCTCTGGTATAGCCAACAATGAATTGATCTGCTGGACTGACTCAGCTGTGTTTGTGTCCCTAAAGCAGGCCACGCACTCCCGTTTCATGACTACAGCCGCCGGTAAAAATACTGCTCACTGTATCCGAACAATGAGTACGATGAATCAATAAGGATATGCAAAGCTGGTGATGATGTGTAAGGGGAGACTGGAGCTCGGACCATTCACTCATCATCATGAGGACTAGAAATATATTCGCCAGACTTGTAACAAAAGAAGCAGAACTCGAGGAACTGTAATACTAAGAAGGCAGGCTGCACAGATCTGTGAGTTCAAAGCAGTTCAGGTGGTGCTGGGGTGACTCACTGTGGGAGACTTGTTATCCTACAGAGCAAGTATTTCCATACTGCCTTCACAAGCAACATCAATATGTCATGATAAAACACACTGCTGTGTACTTCTTCGTCAGAGTTTTGGATGTCGCATGACAGCTGATCGGTTATTTTCCCTCCCTCTATTATTTCCTTAAAGCTGCCACATTATAAAACAAATGTTAGTGCAATTCATACAGTAGAGCTATTGGTATTCTCTCACCCTATTATCCACACAGAACTGTAGGAGTGTAACAGTTCAAGTGCACATCCTGAACCACTGTTCTGTCACTCTGTTAACGAGCTAGCTGTGGGACAGTTACTGTCTGTTTGCTTAACCATGCTAGCGGACTGAGGCTCTAGATCAGAGGTGTTAAACTCAATCACTAAAGGGGTCATCTTGAAAAATACAAACCAATTTGAAGGCCAGGTAAACAGGAGCGTGTATGCAGATCATTAAAGAATATCTGACTATCCCTGGCTATAGCTATGCATCTCTTCTGATGTTACTCTTTCTGTAACAAACTTGGGCAGGTAAAACCTAGAAAAGTAGGTGGGTTCAGGGAAATGTCCTATGGTAATGTTTTGAGAGTCAACTCCAACCTTTTGAAATGCTTGTTTCTGGTCACTTTTGAGTGTGTATTTTTCAATCTGGAAACAAAAAGTTGGCTCCCAAACTGCAGGGCTGCATAATCCTTTATTTAATGCACCAAAGTAGTGCCATTTGAAGCAACAGCGCTCTACATCACACTTGGGCATTCTGCAATGTCACTGTAGTCTGATTGATGAAGAGCAGCATCACTACTTTGCTGCATTAAATAAGTGGATATTGGAGCCCTGCAAAATCTTTTTGCTTCCTGTTTTGTGCATTTTCGACTCTGCACCTGCCCTTTTTGGTCTGAATGTGATTATAGATATAAATGTGTTCAATCTGAGCTGTTTTCTGACTGTTTTCCTATTTTTAGGGACTATTGGATGCAGAGTGGAAGATGGCAAGTAAACAAGGGGAATGTATTTTTGTCATTTTCATAACAAGGGGATGAATGCCATAATGTGACTGTGAGAAGGGCTAATGAACAACCATAACATGTTTACATTGTTTAAAGTAAGTGGCAAAAACAGCCTCTTTTGGAGACTTCACCCACAAAACTGAGAACGTACCAAACTTTTTGTGTACCGTTATACCCCCAATGGACTGTAAACACAAGGCCAGGAGTAAATGTGAAACCTCAGATTTCAGTTCATTTCTCTGGGATAAAGAAAGGCTGAGTAAACAAAAGACTTTCACTACCCTAAAATGACTAACTTAACTTACATAACTTGTACAAAAGTGAAGAACAAAAGAAAGAGAACGAAAAAGTCAGATGGAATTAAACATTTTCTACCTTAAAGCACAAAGGTATCAAGCCTTTCATGATTTTCAGAAGCAGCTCTGCCTGCGGGCCCAAAGACCTACTGTTAATGTTGAAAAGAGATTTATCACCACAGGGTTTAAATTATGCCTGCATGTTGATTTCTGACTGCTCAAAATACTCTGTCAGCTTATCAGAGAGTGAAATGAGCTCTTTCATTTGAACAGCAGCTGCAGCGGTGAGTGCCCTGTCAGAGCCAACATACAGATCAGCTGTCAGTGAGAGCTGTCCCTGCCAACGCTCTGCGATTAGTCTGGTTACATGTAGAGGATGTGATGTGGATGCAATCCAACAGGCTGGCCCCGCCAAGTCTTGTTTGAACCTGCTATCTTTGCAGAAAAGCCATGTCACATACACAGACAGGTAGTAGAGTGAACATATGTGCAGGTTATTCGTTACGTATGTAACTCTCGAGGGCATTCATACTACAGAGGCTGTCAACACACGTCTCAGTCTTTGTATTTGTATTGACTTGTTTTTTCTTGGACTTGTAATATTTTATCATTTATGGTAGTGTGTCAAATACTATACTATATTCTAATTTCTCATGCTGTCAGATTATATCTAAAAAGATTCTGTCTCCAGAAGTGGACCGAATGACCGATGACGACGTCAGCATACAGCACCAATACAGGTTCCATCAATGTTTGTCCTATCGGCAACTTCTAAAAGTAACATTATCTCGCGTCAAACGCCAGCTCACCAAGCCCTCACACTATCTCCCAGCCCTCAGGGTCAACAACTGCTAACATAGTCCTGTTTATCTGTCCAATATATCTTCATCACTGTTAAAACAATCATCAACAACAGTCACCTAAAATTAAATTTGATGTAATCACAGACTTCGAGTCTTCAACCTTACTGAACCATGTTCAACAAAGAGGCTACCTTTGAGTATTTGCACCGGCTTTGGTTTGCGCCGACTTGCAGAGAAATGGAATGAACTGAAGGCATTCTTTGGTCTTTGGTCATTGGTCTTCGGACTTAACAAAGAGTAGAACATGAAATCCTCAGTTTGCAGTTTGACTTCAACTAACGAATTACCACAGCAAGTTAATTGTTTCTAAAATAAGAAACATATACTGTGTGGGAAGACTGTCTTTTTATCAGTTTACATTCTGATGAAAGGACAGAATGTGATCTGCTACAAACCTTAACCACAGAGCAAAGCCTCAATTTATTCTCTGTGGTGTGGACGAGGCTAGTGAGCTGAGACGGTCAGGCTCTATGAATCACAATACAAGCAGAATCAACTTGAGAATGTTCACATCATGCAAACTGATCTTAACTTGAGGCAGATGTTGTAATGCATGCACTGTTAATAAAACTGATGTTTCCTTTTGAGGATACTGCTACAACTCTCACAATGAGAGAGTACACTGTGCTCTTTGTTCATTTTTATCGCAAACCTCGTCCCATTGTTTGTGTGTTTTGCAGGTCATGCCACGTATCCATCAACAGCAGTCAGTTATAGCCCAACCTGTTTTCAGTTTAGGTCATGTAATACTAAAAATAACACAAGTACAAAGGCAGAGGGACTGAGTTTAGATGTTCCAAGCTCTCTTCATAAAATAAAACAAGCTACAAACGACTTAATCAACTTGACTCTGTGCTGCAGAATAAAGAAATGTGCTTACCTGTCAAACTCTTGACATGAATAAATATAAAATGTGTTGAACTACTGTGCCTCTTGTTGAATAGCTACGAGCGCTTTTAATCAGTGAAAACCTTTTTCAAAAAATGCCGCTGCACATCATTTTGAGACTAATTGACAATCAGGGCTGAAACATTTAATTAGCTGATATTAGTAGAAAAACGCGAAAGATACGTTTTGAGGACATTTAGGAACAGTGTCTCCATTCCAGAATTGTCCAGCTTATCCAATATGGTCGCTTGATAGCACACAGCAAGTCAAAGAGAAGTGCGCCGTGGAATCAAGGGGTTGGTGTCAGTGTAACTGACCTGAAACCTAAACTAACCATTGAAGTCAAACCGACTTTGATTTGTTTGAAATAGTTATTAATTTAACTAAGCATAAGTTGCCATAACTGGGCGGGCAGCACTGCAGTCAATAGTCTACTGATTACAAATAGATGATTTTGGTTCCTATGATGTAGCACTTAACAGTCAGTGTGATCAAAGGGCCAATCAGGGTGCTCAACCACCTCTAATCATCAAAAACTCTTGAGATGCGAGACGTCTGCAAAGATCCTGATAACTTAAGCCTTGAAGATGGAAATCAAGTGACATCAATGGGTGCTGCATGAAGGGGATTGTGATACTGTTGATGAAAGACCAATGACATAGTCATCAAAAGTTTATTTTTCTGAATATTTAAATCTCAAGACAATGACCTCAAAAGTATTTTGGTGTTCACGCTGATTTGAGGTTAAAACATTCAGAAGATATCACTGCATTTAAAGAGTAAAGAGTTTTGTGAGTAAAGGAAGATCCTTTGAGACAAAGAGCAAAAAAAAATATGTTACCATCAAAATGTGACACACTCATTGCATACCTAATAGTCATAAAGAGTAATTCAACAACAACAACAACAGGCTTTGGACCCTTATGTCAAAACAGCAGGTGCTGCAAATCTACCATATTAAGGCTCAAATCTTTAAAAATTTGATTTCCACCATGATTTTTTTAACATATGTATTATTACGGTTTTAGGGGGAAACAAAAAAGCTCCCCTTTCTGTCATGCCGGAAGATTTGATGGTTTTATGTGTCTGTGCTTAGAGGATGGCAGCCTCGTTTTGCTCTGTATCATAAAGTTCCCCTTTCACAGTTTCATCCGAATGTGACCTGGTGGGAGATGCTTGTTTGTTTATAGTACATATAAAGTACGTTTTTTGTGATATACAATGATGTTACAATGCTACATGCACCATTACACAGCATATAACTAAATGCCACATATGCATTAAATGCTCAAGCTGCAATCTGTCTGTG
>CAEMYA010000461.1:536015-560480 GCA_903131615.1 Diplodus sargus
GTGTGTGTGTGTGTGTGTGTGTGTGTGTGTGTGTGTGTGTGTGTGTGTGTGTGTGTGTGTGTGTGTGTGTGTGTGTGTGTGTGCGCATTATCCATGACTGAGATGATGTGTTATTGTGTAAGTCTGTGTGCCTGTGCACATTTTAATGGATCAGTGTGTTTTTATGTATTCAGCTGTAGTATTGCACACATCTGTCACAACAGTTTTACATGTATTTACATACATTTGTGTGTCTGTTGTTTGTCATGTCTTTTCTATTAAAGCAGTTTTTAATGTTGTGAAGTGCAGGTGTGCATATGGGCATGTTGTAGAATTTGAAAGTAACCAGCGTGATGATGGTTTGGGCTCTGTCAGCAGTTCTCAGTCTTTCATCAAACTTCTATTTCCTTCATCACACTTTCATCGCAGCTGACAAGCCCTGGCTCCAAAAAGGCCACACAGAGCCTGTCTGACACATGGCCGACAGCGTTAATAAAGTCCTTCATAATTTATGCATCACTTATAGCAATGACATCTCCCGTGTGGTCATAAGAAAAATGATTAAAGACAAAATCCATTTTTTATAGTGTATGACTTCAATCTTCAGCGTTCAAAGCACTCTGGGGTTATTCTAATACACTATGAGCTGCTGGAATTTTCTTACTTTGTGAAATGTTCTACCAAGCTGTACTTAAATTAGGGATGTCCTACAGAAAGTGTTTCAACAAAGGATTCTCTGGAATCCATATGTACTCCTCTTGGTTATGTAGTGATGAGTCAGCATTAACACGAAACTAACCAGAGGCAACACCGTACTCTTTATTCTTTCAAGTAAAGTTGAACCACACTAGAAGTGTGAACGTGACTAAAACAAAGTGAAACATATTTCTCCCTCTCCTCCTCTCAAACATCCATCACCTTCACAGAATATAAAGAAAACATGGCTTGACTTTTCCTTTCTGTAGCAACAACATGGGCTGACATTGCTGATCTCTACAAGGAGTTGTTGGAATAAATTCCATTTCCCCATTCCTTGTGGCTGAGCACATTTGACTCAAGTTTAAATAATATCTAATGCTTTATTAGACATTATGCTTTAATTTTAGTCAATGCATGTGATTAAGGGTGTTGATGTACTGTTCAGAAATTGATGTGAAAATTACTTTTTATATACATTATTGTATTTCTAAAGACACTGTAAGACAATATAATCATGACAGTTATATTACCGGTACTTACTTTTTTATGTGAATTCCATGATTTCATTTACAATGAAAATGAAAATAAATAACATTTTACCCTGGATAATTATACAAAATGTCATTTTCTAGAAAAAAAACAAAAACAAACAATGATTGCCTGTTAATATTGAAGTTGAATTTTCGAGTTTTTGTGGTTATTTTCATTTCGGCATTGAGTTTTGTGAAGAAAAAAATATATATCAGAAAATATTAGTGCTTTTTTTCTTTTCTAAAGTTTTTTGCTGTAATCATTTAACTCTTTGCAATAATGTGTTATTCAAAATTTACATCCTAACTGATGAACAGATATAAACAGTCCTTAACAACATCCTTAAATTTCACATGAAATGGCAAATCACATACATGCATACACAAATGAAAGGTTTTAAGGCTGCGAGCTGATGTAAATACTATACTGAAATGGCCGCGTGAGGACACACGAGGTAGGTTAAACATTAAAATACTTTCATGCTTTGTAAAAGAGATGGCAAGTGTGTAAGTGGTTTAAGTAAGGTATAGTGTAGTATATTTTACAATTAAGACACTGGTTTAGGTTTAAGAAATGACTGAAGCTTTCTATAGCCTTATTTATAACCTGCTGCTCCATACTTACAGTGTAATTGCTATTGGTCACAGTCACTGGCAGATCATCTTCTGTGTAGTAGGTCTCGGTAAAGTCTGGACCTAAAAGCTCCCTGGGAGAGAAAATGAGAAGAGAAGAGAAAATTGTTGGCAGGTGATTAGATAAGGTGAAACTTTAATGATCCCTGTGTCAGTGAGATTGTAGCAGCAGCAGATAAACAACAGCACAGAGCATAGAAAATTAGTCTGGGGCTAGAACCACATATAACAAGTCGTTGGCAAGTTTAAGTTTCCTTTTTCTGATTCTCTTTCATTGACCATTTAACACTCTGGGAACCCTGTGTTTATCCATTTTGATTTTGCTGTCCAGTTGGGTGAAAGTACTATTATATCCACTGAAACCAAATTGAGAAAATAAAGGCCAAGTTGGCACTAGTTGTTCCTGCTCAGGCTTGTTTTATAGTCAGATGCTGTTATAATAAATGGCATCAAGCAGGGAGTGCCATGACACAGAGGCAGTTTTTTTTCTTCTTTAGTCAGCTAATGATATTATCTGATGACATTGGCTAATGTCATTAGATAGTTTGTGATTGACAGCAGCTGACTGGGCAGTTGCCTAGTAAACAAAGGACATTTACTGAGCTGCTTCTTGTGAGAGTGCCAACGGAAATCGTTGGCCGATGGCTTTATACGCACAACATATGGTCAAACTATCATTGTTAAAAATCCACCTCCGGATCTATATTTGTGGTTTTTATTGCCATGAAGCTCTCCTCTAATATGGCTCAGCTGCGAGAGTGATGAGACAGGCTGAGAGTGTGTTACTCACTACACCTTCCGATCTATATTCCACTCCACCTAGCGCTTCTGTGCTTGCTGCAGCTTGTTGTCGCGCTTGCACGATTAAAATATGGCATGGTAAACGAAATGGTAAACTTTCCTCTCCCCATTGGCTCTCTGTGCACGCTAAATTATGTTTGGTGATAACAAGTACAAGTACATTAAACAGACAACACGCAACCTCTTTAAATATGTCTGACAGAGACCGGTGAGCTCATTCACTATTACCATGAAAGCTCAGTGTAATGACAGCATTTGCCTGATGTGTGAGACCTCATTCTATCTCATTCTACACTCGCCTACTGAAGCTCTGCTTTGAAGAAAATGCAAAGTCAGACAAAGCTTCAATGATATTCATAACTTCTTTCTTTGCTTGCTGACATCCCTGTACGATTTCTTGATATTGCCAAGGCTGATTGCAAAAAGCATAATCTCCTCAAAATGAAATGTTGGATCAGCAGGACCGGAGTCTTTCATGTTGATGGAGTTGGGCATTGATAACAGAAAGAGACAGAAGGAAGAAAAAAATCCCAGTGCATTCACCGTGCTCGTACAAAATATGATTCATCTCATAGTTACTTATCTCATGCAAATTCTTATCTGGTGCAGCCAAACTTTTTTTTTTTGCATTTTTGTTGCTGCTTAGCTAACAGACGACTTCCAGAGGGCCAGAAAAAAAGAAAAAAAAGAAAAAACAAAAATGCATTGGCTCAATTTTAGCCTGGAAGAGGAAAAGGTGACATTTGTCATGGCTGGTGATGAAGGAGTTGGTTGTCAAATGCCAAGATGTCCCTGGACGAACGCTTCAGTGTTACAGATGTATAGATCAGTGGTACCATGAGGACTTCTTGCCTATTCTGCCTGTCTGTGGCTGACTTACTGACCAGGCAGGAGATGCATTCTGGCAACAGATCCATGAGCAGAAATGGGCAAATGGAAGACGGACATGAGAAGATGAGCCCAATCTCCATTTGGTCCCGGGGGCCCTATTGTATTATTCATTGAGGGAGATCGTAATGGAACATAATCCAGCTTTCTCACCCATTTTACTGCAGACAATTTGCTCTGCAATATAAAAAGACTGTCTTATGCGGCAGTCCTCTAAAGTTAATTCGATTGAAGCTGGTGCATAGACAGCAGTGTGTGAAATCCAACTCCATCTAATTCAGGACAGTATTTACACAGCATTTTCATCAAAGGGAGAAAGGAGAAAAAGCTGATTGCTTTTCATGGCAGGTGACTGTTTTTCTAGCTGGAAGGATGGTGGAGAGACTAAGATCACAGTCAAATATCTCCTATGGCTTAATTAAAACCCAGCAAAGGGTGAGATTAACTGTGAAAACCTTGAAGGTTAGCAAACACTGGTGAAATGTTCCCCCAGAGTGACCGCCCACAGCATATGATAAATCATCTTTCATGGACCCGGAGAACCACAGCAGACACTGATTAGTGTGTGCAATCAGTCACAGCCTGTTCACTATGCTGCCATCTGACAACAGATACAGAAGTATCTGCTGCTGTACCATAAGACTATAGAGCAGATTCATTCCTCAGACTGTAAGACCCCTCAACTCATCAGCAACACTCCATCATAAATAGTTTTTTTTTTTCTTACTTTATTATTTCATAATATTGCATAATGACAATTTAATTAATGCATATTCAATCTCGAATATTGATAGAAGCTGTCAGGCTAAGCTTAGGCCAGTGTTCATCTGCATTCTTAAGGTTGGGGTCTACAGTGTTTATATTTCTTTTCAATTAACACTTCATATTAGTGATGTGAATCTTTGGGTGTCTCACGATTCGATTCCGATTCCGATTCTTAGGGTCACGATTCGATTCAACCGATTCTCGATTCAACCGATTCTCGATTCAACCGATTCTCGATTCAACTGATTCTCGATTCAAAAATTGATACAATGCATAGTGTGTTAAGGCAAATTATGGCATCAAAACAATACAGTTTGTATAAGATAATGTGATTTTGAAATAAACTGATTCCAATGATGTAATCACACAATGGCAAACTTAAGACAAAAGGTAATATCTATGGTCACATTATGCTATTTAAGAAATGAGAACGTCCTCCATGAAATGCGCAACAGCACAATTTTAATAGCGCAATCTGCTGCAGAATAAAAAAAGCAAGCCCTTAAAGAGTGTGTTTTGACTAGATGAATATGGGTTTTGAAAAAGTTGCTGTCTCTCTGCTTGGAAGGAAGGTGCTGGCTACACTGTGTGTGGATGCCGGAAATTGCCTGAGATGGGCGGAGGTGTGGATGACCGGCACAGCTGAGGAGTTTTAAAACCAGGAAACAGCTGATTACAGCAGTCAGTCCATCACTTCATCCGCGGACATTAAGATGAGCAACTGGACAGCTGCTGAGATCCAGGAGATGCAGCGTCTCCTCGGTCTCTGAAGCTGTCTTCGCTGTTAGCTTGTTGTTTTAGCAGCTAGCGAGGAATGGTCGCTACTTTCAAATTAAAAGCCCCCCGCTAAGAACCCAGTTCTAAACTCCAATGGGGTGCAATGGCAAGCTCTTTCTTTCCCCAAGCTTGCTGCAACGCTGTGTACGGAAGCCCGTGGGGGCGCACGGAGAGACGGGGGAACGTTAATAAAAAATCGATTTTTGAAGTTTATGAATCGATTCAGAATTGTGGATGATTAGAATCCTGATTCTTATGTGAATCGATTTTTTCCCCCACCCCTACTTCATATTGCCGTTGCAGTTTAACTTTGCATTGCAAATAGATGTGCAAAGCAGTAACATCAAGCCGCTTGCTGTCCAAAACGTGTCAGCCTCAGCAATAAAATGGTAAACAGAAGATGGCGAAGACTATGCTGACGCGGAAGACTGTGTGTTTTCAGTCCGGCTGTGTAACCCCATTTCTGTACTTGATCTGTGGCAAAACAAACAACTCTTGTAGGTATTGAGACAGGGAAAACGAGAATGACAAAACTGAATTGCAAATGATATTTTATACTTTTAGTGGCTCCTCAGGGGAAAACATTGGAACATTTCTATGGTTTATTTTGAAATGTCACATTGCTTGAATGAACAGAACATAAACGGCAAGAAAAAAATGACCAATTATATTTGATATCAAGTTGACTCCCTACTCTCCAGAAATTGTGATGATTTCATGAAGTTCACCAAACTCTCATTATTCTTGTGGTAGATTTTTCTTCATTTGCTCTGCTTGATACAGACCTCCGCCTCTATAAGGGAGGAAGTGTGCAGACCTCAGTCCACCACATACTGCGTAGAGCACTATCGTCTACCATGAATGCTCATTAAAAAAGTGCCAATGTGGAACAACTCATCAGCAGCCCTGATACTGAATAATTACACAAACACACCCAGCCTTTTTCTCTCCCTCAGAGCATCAGCTACAGAGCCACACAGTGTAATCTGGGGTCAAACCACTGTGATACTTCCAAGAATAAAAGTAATGGGCTCTCTTCGAGGCAGAAGGAAAGCAGACAGGCAGCTTGGCTTTGGTGTGCTGATAAAATTTGCTCTAATGAGAAGGCCGTGAGGATAAACTGCTGGACACAGCCGTGTGTTTGTGTGTGGACGTACTGTAGAGGACTGTGTTTTTATACCTATGATCTTTTCACTTTTGGCTTCTGATTGTTTAGCAAAGCTCCTATATCCTGGTTAAACAAGCTATAGGGGAAACCATAAGGAGAGGGGAGAGGAGAAGCAAAACAAGCAATAGATGTATGTTGAGTAAAAGGAGGGATGTTACTGTCAGAGCTACCTGGAAAACCAACAGGGAGGCTGTTTCTCAGATCTTGCTGCAGAGATTCCGTACATGGATTTCAAAAGTCATTTGTGTGTGATCCTTCAATGACAATACTGTTTTACAACAGGAAATATAACTACAGGCAATTTATTGTTAGGGTTTGACTAATCAGCTATTTATTTAATAGGTTTGGGATTTAATGTCAGAAAACAGTCCAAACAAATTGTGTGTTTTCTCTAATTATCAATGAAAAAAGGGTCCAAACACACCAAAAATTCATAATAGAGACTACCGGCAAAGAAGGCAGACTGTTGCACTGCCTCATGTTGCTCATGTTGACTCAAACTGTTGACTGCTGTATTGCGCTAGCTATGTCTGGTTTTCTTGCTGTTCTGATAAGGTGCTTTATGAGCTGAATCTCAGGCCGGGTTTTTGAGGGGCAGCTGCCACTGGGCTGCCCTGCCACTGGTCCGCCACCTGGCTTGTACTCTCCACCTAACTAGCCTGGAGACACTGCATCTGTGACAGCAGAAGAGAGTTACTGGGGATATCATAGCTCACAATCCGCGGTATCAGCTCAGCTGCTGGCTGTTTGTTTTACAAACCAAATGGTAGAAAAACACAAACGCAACCCACTAAAACCAGGCATGATTTGTTTTTTTAGTTATGTTGCCGAAGAAAATTTACTTAGGTACATTTCTTAACATAAAATACGTAAGTGACATACCTAAACCATTGAGCCCTTCATGTTCAGTGGCCAGTGGGGTAATTAAAGCATAATAGTGTGAAGCTCAACTGACCAAGCTACTTTATTTGAGGAGCTGGAAGTAAGAACATGTTGCAAATTCTTCTAAACTTTGAGGCTGAAACCAGCAGCCCTTACTCACTTTATCAGAGGTACCAATCCAGCAGTAAGTCCCTTGACTAGAATAGCTGTCTAAACAAACACATCACATGAACATGACTAATAGTTGATGACTAAACCATTCTTCTGTCGGAGAAGGTCTTATTAAACAGTCATGCCCATGGGCTGCTGAGACATACAAGAAAACAGGGAATACCAAAGTCAGTGAATGGCTCCATCGAAGAACAGCTCTTCATTATTGTATTGAACTGCTGAATGGAAAGCAATAAGACATAACAAAGTTTAGCTTAAGCCAGGCAATTTGCTTTGTTCAGGAGAGAATACATGCTGAAATTTAGCCTTTTATAGCCAGAAACCAGGGAGACACAACTTCTTGAATCCTAAGACGGTTTATGTGTATTCTTTTTAGCTCCCTAGAGAATGGATTGAGATGAAATTAAAGGACAAAGAGGTGGATGTGTCTTTGTTGTAGCTTCCATGGTGATATCCAAGGGGCTATGGTTGTAGTGAGTAGTTCAAAGCTGCATTCATAATGTTAACAATGGAATGCTGCCCAGTGTCAGTATTTGACCACATGGCAAACAGACTTAACAGAATCACTCACCTTTGACTTGGTGGTCTAGCAGCAGGTCTTATATCACCATACACACACAATGAAAAATATCTATTTAGATTATGGTAAATGTCTTCAGACGTTACAAAAAGAGTTCATGATATGTATCTGCATTTTCTGGGTGCTCCATTTAATCCAATTAATCACTTTACTCAAATTGAGGATATTGTTCAAGGATTTTTCTTTAGGCTAAATCCTTAAGTACGACAACAGACATTCAAAATTTAACGCGAAAACATCACTAGATGTTTCACAGTCCAGGCAACATTTTCAACAAAAAAAAAGTAGACATAGTAGTGAAGAGTTGGCTTAGAGGGCTACATATCTAAGGTCAACTTACACAAAGGAGCTGTATTACAAAGGCACAAAAGAACAGAGTAGAAGGTTGTTTGCTGAAGTCCAGACTTAGCAAAACAACTTAGAAAAAAAGATAAAATCATGTGTGGCCAGAGACAAGAAAGATAAAGGATAAGGAGTTATATTCATCTCCTGTATGTTTATAGATACCAAACATGCACTTTGATTAATTGTTATGTTAAATTGTTAAATAGACAGACTTATGTAAGGCTAACAGTACAGGTAAGTAACAAATTTTACATTTTTAAAGGATAATCTCAGTGTCAGGGTCAGGGTCAGGGATACAGTGACACCACTGACATTCAAGTACATTCTTTTGCTTTTGAATGTCAACATACAGAGATAGAACAGGAGGGAGAGACCATGGACAAGCAGACAGAACAGGAAATAGGGAGATGTGAACAAGCAGCTGCCGTGTTCATCACAGCTCACAATAAATAGCAGGAGAAAGTACAAAAGGGCTCGGCAGAGGTGAATGCAGAGAGAAGGGTGTCATGATTGACAAATAGCCACATACTTGTCATTGTCCTTAAACTCTGAGCCAATGCGAAAATGCTAAAAAGAAGCTTGGAATTATTTTCTTCTTGTTAAAATCCCAGTGAAGTTGACTGTTTTAAGTGTACTGAAGTCATTTCAGACAATAATCCGGAATCTTACATGTACATCATACATCGTCCATGTCTTTATCAAGTGTCTTATAACCATGTTTGAAGGATTATTGCATAATTGTTATGTCATTGTATATATTCTATGCATTTAAAAATATCCGTTAACATATTGATGTCAACATTTTTTCTATACACTTTCTCGACGCTGAAGGCATATTTTCTGCAAAAATAACAAGACTTGCTTTGTGTCGCCTCATCTGAATGAACCTCCACGAGTGCACTGTGCCTTCTGCGCTGGACACCAAAATACAATACAGGAAGTTCAATGTCAGGAAAATACCAAACCTTTGGAGTGCTTTTCGTGCTAGTTGTTGTGCCTCCGCAAAAATAGGGCCCAAAAGATCATGTGTTTTGTAATGCTTTATGCTGCAATCAGACCACACAATGTTGTTGTTGGAGCTGTCAATGATTAAAAGGAAATGTATGTAAATAATTACGAGCTATGTGATTCATTAATTCTAACTGATCACATGTACCATTCCAATATTTGTCTTAAGCATTTTAAATATTTCAATAAGATAAGTGAATCAATGATTAAACAGTCATTCTGAACTTTAAAAGGAGGTGAAATTTCAAGCTTGTAGTTCTCTGATGGTTAAAAACATCCTTGCTTTTAATGTTGCAGAAAACGGTGCTCCTGTCAACAGTTCCATGTGGGCGATTTTATGAAGCCCCACTCTGGTTTGTTTTGATATTTTTATGATATTCTTTCCTGGCAATGTTTTATCATTTTTGACAATAGTTTTTTTGCTTAAAATGACTATGGGGAAATGTACGTTTTTTTGATGATTCTTGTGGCCACTTTTGACAAAAGCTGTATGACACCAGTGCCTGCTGTTGTAAAGATGACAAAGAGGGATGGATTGTGGAAACATAGTGAATTTATATGTGATTTTATATGTGATATATGTGATTGGACCCGAGCACAGACATTAATATTGACTATATAAAAATAGCAGTGTTTTCGCTGATGGTCTTGTCTGCTGTTACAGGCCATTTATAATCATCAGAGCAATGAAGAGACTGCTGCATAAACACTAAAAAGTCCCCTGTAGTCACTTTAAGCTTATAAAAAATACTCTGACCCTAAAATGGAACGGACTGCGGTAAAATCTGGGAGTTAATGTCATCCATCATCCACCAATCCTTGAATATGAACACCTGCACGTTCAGCTGGCTGGAGGCAGGGGAAAACAGCAGGGTCTTTCCATTTTTTTTTATGGCTTATGAAGAGTTGAGGAGGAGTTGAGGGGTCTCACAGTTTGAAAAATGAAGCTGCTCTGTAGTCTGGTGGAACAGCAGCAGACACTTCTACAGATACTGTACAGATGGTGGCTGGGAGGGTGTTGTCTTTTAGTATGTTAAGGCTCAATGCAGGCATCTCACTTCACTGATGTCACTGATGCTCTGAAGATAGTACACATCTACATGGCAACTTGACACACATGTAAAGCTAAACTGTACGATAACCATAAAAATGTATTTGTGGTTTCAGGGGGGGGAATTGACCTAACTATGTCTTGGTGAAAAACGCAGTGCACTGACTTCCTGGAGTCTTCTTGTACAAGGTACAGAAGTCAAAGAATCAGAAGTCTTATCCGGGAACTGATACTGCCAGTAAACTATGAAATCATGCTGCTAATGCATAAAGGAAGTGAGAACTGAAAGGCTGAAGGGTATTGTTCCTTCTCCAAGTCACCAACAGACACTTGCCGTTGAGTTGCTGTGCATTTCAATCTGCCTTAATGCTGAGAAACCAGAACTGGAGGATGAGGTTAACCACAAGCCCTGACAAGTAACCTGCAATGTAAAACTGAGACAAAGTTGAAACTGTGTCCTTCCTTTTAATTTAGATGACCTTATTTTGTGAATGCAACTGGAAAATCACCTATTGGACTGACTATTTTGAAGAAAAAATATGTTGTTTTGTGTTCCTAATTTCCAGGAATGCAAGAGGCAACTGCAGACCCGCTTTGGGACCTTTTACATTAGTGTTAGCTTTTATTTAAATAACTGTAAACCCCAGTCTCTCAAGGGTTATTAACTGCATGCTCTTATTTTGCACAGCAACAAGCAGACCCAGTGTGGGTTTCAACACAGCCGATCACTACTGAACACAATTCTACCGAGGAAAAATAATACATTCTATTCCAGAGAAAATACTTCTGAAGAGATCCAAGGATTACTTTTGATCTCAAAAAGCTTCAAATTCTCTGAAGAAAATATTCATTTTAGATGTGATGAGACCAACAGTAAATTTACAGAGTAATTAGCTTGAGCCAAACAGACGTTTCCCTAAACTCTGTAATGAATTTTGATGTCCAAAGACAACAGAATCTAATTGTTCATATATTTTAATCTGGATTAAGTTGTACACTGACTGACAGATACACTGATATTGCAATCCATGTAATCACACTGGTAGCTGGAAAATTAAGGTATGTTGAAGAGAGGCATTCATGTTATTACATTTTGCCATCAATCAGGGCAAAGGGCAAGATTTGCTCATGTTAGCTGCCTTTTGCCAAAACAAAAAAAACGCATATTTGAATTGCTACTTCAGCATTCTGTTTTTACTTTTTGAATTTAATTTGAGTAAAATTGCTTCTCCAGCTCAGGCGTCTGATGCCTATTAGACAAACAAACAATTCTCCAGACAGGATAAGCAAGGCAGCTGTCATGCACATGAAAACGCATAGTTGGAGGCAAGTATATCTGTCTGAAACTCATGCATGTCTGGAATTTTGGGACTGGAACTGCTGCGGTCGACGATGTGAAAGAGCTGTAAGGAGCAACACCTGCAGCCAAGCAATCGGCCCGATCTGAACAGGCACGCTTTGAACACTGCTGGACAAGAGCTTCAGTAGGAATGCAGTCGCACCTTCTCTAGCTCTTCTCGGTTTATCTTTCAGTTGAGTATTTTGTTCCTTCTTCAGTGAAGAAGTCATGTTGTACTTTTCGGTGCAGCCGAGGTTTCAGAACACTTTAAGTCACGATGACGGCTGACAGGATTTTATGGTGTGTTTTGGAGCTGCAGATTACAGTTGTGGGGAGAGGACAGTTTGTCTTTTCCTGCTGTGTCCTTTGTTTGGGCCTTAGGGATTGTGAGAAAGGAAGAAGTAAAGCAATGGTTTCGAAAATAGGCTTAGAAGCAGCCATATTTTCAAAATTTTTTTCTCTTAATAAAAAACTAATTTCAAAGCCCATTACTTCATCTTATCAGACTTTATGTATTATAAGTCACCCTGCAGTGCCTTGGTCAGAACTCCGGTGACACTGACACAGCTATTAGTGTCAAATAGCTTGTCTGAATGATATAGTTAAATGAGCACTGCTGAAATAAAGACAAAATGAATACAAATTGTTGATAAAGACTGCAGGATCAAAAGCTAGTAAAGTAGTAGTACATGTGTATGAAAGCATACCATCATAAAGCTCAGGGTGTAGTGCCCAGCTCAATTAATGTAAAATCGACACAGGGCATCAAAATTCTCCTTATTTATTTTACATTGATCCAGCACAAAAACATCTACTTGTTTTTGTAGGTCCCCAGTGGACGTCTTTAGCAGGTTTTGGCTTTAAGCTTTTAGGGTCTCTGCAATCTATCATCTGCTCCAACTTTTTCAACTTTTTCTTCACTAAGATGGAAATAATGGTCCAAAGAAATGTGACATTGCATGTTTTATAATGTTACATTTTCTTAGCAGAGGATGGCCTTCCCCCCACCAAATATGTGCATCTAAGCCTTCCCCAAACCCAGAGAAACGCTGTAAGTCTGTGAACTTTCATACTGCTTTCCCCTCTCTCTGTCCTTTTATCATTACAGAAATGTCTGTGCTAGCTGTGAACCCTCCGGACAAAAACTTAACACAGATACTATTCAGCTGAAAGCAGTCAGCAAACAGTAAAATAAGGCTGGTAATGACTGCGGGTCTGAACTTGTGAGTTGAGTGCAGTAGAGCAGAAACGTAACTTTCCTTTACCAGGACAACAGCATGTCATCATGGCTTGACTTTGCTAAAGCAGACTAAAACACCCTGATAGATCCAAAGGGACTATTGATCCCTAAACCTATAAAAAAGCAGTCTACCCTGACAAGGAATCTGGGGACATAACACTCCTAAATCACCTGACAAAACCACTGCCAAAGGCCCTCCCTATACTAATTGGATGGATCATTGCTCTCTTCTGTCACCACAATGGAGAGTAGGTTGTGTGGCTCGGGCATCATTTGGCAATGCCATAGCCTGCTCAGTCATCTTCCTGGATCCACATTCTTACACAGATATTTTAGATAATTTCCTTCTGTCAGATATTCCGACAATGAAATCTGTAACCTCAATGTTTTTGTTGGTCTGTTCTGTACATGCGTCATCTACAGGAGACTGCTCACCATATCCAGGGTGGAACCAGAGGTCAACAGTTTGTAACTGAAGTAACAGAAGCAATAGTTATTTTAACCCGAATCACAATGTTTTCTTGAACTTTTCTGCAACATACATGTTGTTTTGGGAACACTGATATAAGTCATCTTCAGCAATTGACCTAATCAGTCATTTAGGTAGGAGGATGTGTTGGATGATGTGTGAATATTTCTTCATTAACATTAAAATCAAAGCTTTTCATTTTCATTCTGTTATTGTCCGTTGTTCATAACTCATTCGTGTAGTTTCTTCAAAAAAGGGCAGTTGCAGTCCTTGTAGGGGACACTATGACAAAGCTGTCTGCATATGGAAGTCATTTTTTTCTTGGTTCCCCACAGTGAGCCCAGGTGATGCAGATGACTGCAGTGCTGTTGCCGCCAACTCATTCATATAACAGTTGAATTATGTTGTGCTCAGATGGCATCCTTTATTTATAATTCTGTTCTGACTAAAGCTTTTGTGTTTTTATTATCTGCTTCAAAGCAGCATTTTGTTCTTTTCTATGTTATGAATTGCTTTAATCATTGCTTTCCATCTGTCAGCAGTCTGAAGCAGTTCTGAAGACCAGACTCTTGTGTCAATTAGAGTCAAAGCTGTATTGTAATAATGTGCCAAAAAGATTTGTGTTCTGAAAGTCAGGGCTCTACAAAACAAAATTGCTCATGAGGGATTACAGATATACTATTCTTGGGATTCATGCTGCCTTGTCTTATACATGTGCATCTGTCTTGTAATGCTGTTTATTCAACCTTTTCTTCTCTTTAATGCTCAACTTATTTCACTCTGGGAGGCTGTTAGGACTCCATTCTACTATTCCGATAATCATCCTAGTTCTCATCATTTAGATGTTTAACATGTTCCAGGCAGAGCTTTGATAAATAGTCTTGATAGTTTTTGTAGCTCTTTTGTAATGAAGTCCATGATATCTGCAGGGTATCAGATCTACAGGATTTGTACTGCATGTTTTCTGCTCTGACGGTAGTCTTTTAATTGCGCACTTGTGTTAAAAACAAATTCTGTTTTGGTTTCCACTCTATTTTTTTCCCTTCAGTGATTTATGAGGTGCACCTCCCAATTTTTCAAATAGGTCATTTATTTCAGTAATACCTTTACCGACCCTCTTCTGTTCTTCTTGAATTTGTAGAAGACATCCTCAATGTTGAGAAGAACTATAACTTATGGTGCCTGTTCATGTCAACAAATCCTCCAACTGGAATGACAAATGGGTTGTTTTCCTACTGCCAATCAAAATGATGTATATTAATGTTTTCAGGATGACAGTGTGTGTCAGAGACTTCCAAAACCTAATATGAATGACACTGCCATCACAAACAAGATTACACTGATCTGCCACCTCTAAGGTTGAGGTGTAGTTAGGAAGGAAACTTAAAGGGAAATATCCTTGTTTTGGTTAAAAGATGCCAACATTGATTACTATTAGCAGATAGAATGGAAACAGCAGCACCATTCACAACAATGTTCAAATGAGATACAGTAACAGTAAATTTACCCAAGGGTAAAGATCATTTTGTCGATAATCACTGTAACATCCAGCAAAATGCCAGGTGATTAGTCAGGGAGTGAGGAAGGGAGTTGACGAACGCAACCAAACTTACATGAATAAAACTTTAAGCTTCACCTCGTCCACGAACATTTCAGCCTCAGTTGTGTCGGATAGATTTTCATCGGCAACTGGTGATTATTTAACAATGGAGACAACAACTTCTATGATCCCACAGTACCTTGAGACACATAAAACTACATCTTCTTTTTCAACATACTTTTATTTTAATAGTTTTGAACGAAACCTAGCATTTAACACACATTTTCATTCTTCCAATCTTCTGCACCCTCTTTTTTGGCATCATTGTTATACTTATGCTATGGAATTACCAACACATTGTGACA
Organism: Diplodus sargus; assembly: GCA_903131615.1. Lineage (NCBI taxonomy): Eukaryota > Metazoa > Chordata > Actinopteri > Spariformes > Sparidae > Diplodus > Diplodus sargus. Next base: position 551,246 of record CAEMYA010000461.1, read on the forward strand.
GGTAGCCATGGATATTTTATCAGCTAATCTAATTACAGCTATGCAATAAGAGCTGATGAAGGTCAGCCTGCTGTAGAAGAAAATCTCAAATTTTCTTCTAGTTCTGTCACTCTATAACATTGTACTTTATATAAAGTAAAATAAAAACTTGTCATACATGTGCTAAAAATGAATGCAGGACGTAATCACGAGCAACAGCCACATGACAGATTCCACCTCTGGTGTAGACATGGAGTTAAAGGACAATATAACGGAGCACTTCCTCTTTGTGGAAATGCACACTGTGAGGTCAATAACAACGTAAGGCTACTTTAGCTTTTACTTTGAAAGATTACAGTAATTATGTGCACCGGCACAAGACTCCTCTTGTCATTAAAATGTTTGCACGGGTCAGTTTAAGTGTGTAACCACAAAAAGAAAGCCTTTTTTGTGGGGCTCATTCTATTTCCATTAAACCTAATCTTGAACTATGGGGAAATTCACCAGTAATGTGCTCCTTTGCAGTATAGAGCCAGGCTTTTACACTATTTAATATTTCACTCTGATTGCAGCTTCAATGTCTTTTAGCTCTGTTGTAGAAACAGAGTATTTATTGGCCAGCTGAAACAACACAACAAGCCCAAGAGCCCAGCCAGCTGTTAGTTATGTCTACAAATGAACTACTGCCAAGAGTTGGCAGTAGACCTCAGTAAGTAACAGGGAGGGGAGGGTGACCCATTGCCCTACTGACAAACAGACATGAAAGAAATAGAACGAAAATTTCGATGCACATATTCTCCTCTTGCTCACACACTTTCTCAGGAGATAAGGAGTACCATCTGTCATCAATTATCTCTCTTTGTCCGTTTCCTTCCTTTCCCCTCCTCTTATTTATCATTACTCACATATACCCAGACCAAACTAGTTTGAAAAATAACTCCTCCTGCTGACTGTGTACACTGAACTCTTTCAGTCCACTTTACTGGCTACCTGCCCTCTGCCCCAGGGAGCATTCGCAACACAAGCAGCATTAAGATGGGCTGATAAACATCTGACACAATGGGGAGGGAGGTGAACAGTTGCCCTCTCTGTTCTCCTCTCCTGTTTGCAGCAACCAAAGAACAGAAAAAAATCAGAGCTGTTCCCATAAGAGGCTCTTCTGCTTATATAATCATATCATAATGGATTATAGCAACACACAACCTACCTACTGCGACCTAAATTAAATTCTGGAGAACCATTAATTGTGTTTTGCTATAGGGGACTGAAAGGACAGCATGCAAATATCCTTATCAAAAGGAAAATGACTCAATGCCCACAAGGCCAAACCAGAAAGGCAAAAAAGGGTAATTGAACAATTGTGCTTGTCTGAATCGAACATATTGTGCCGAGCCTCAAAGACAGAACTACAGGAGGGCTGAGAGAGGACATTCATCATGTCAGTGGGCAGGGCTAAGCGCTGTTGGGCGAGAGAACAGTGGTGATAAGGCAACAAAGAAAGGAGCCAGGTTTCAGGTGTTGTTTCCCAGAGCTACACTGCTAGCCCTTTTATTGTGCACTGTACAGAGAACATAAATACTTTAATCGTAATTACAGTGTTAAGCTGAGTTAATGGCCTCTGGAAAAAAAAACTAAAAAAAATCAATAGCAGAGCTGCAGTTAATGTAATTATGAGGCCCTCCCTGGTCCTGAGAGACATCTGGAAAAACAGAGCTAGCATCTGGGGCCAGATGAGGGGCTGTGATTACACTCTATAGCAGACAACCTAACTCAATCAATGAAGAACATGACCGGTCAGAGACAAGAGCCAAGTGACAGAGAGGAAAGCTGTACCAACAGATAATATTTATCAAAGCTACACAATTTTGTGTTTTTATATTCAAAATGGATCAATTGACTATATGAGATGTGAAAGGTGATGCCAATAGCAACAAAGACACAGAGGACTATGATACCACCTTCAGTTCCACTAAGCTCAACAGAGTTTTCTGCCTTTTCAACTCATTGTTTTAGTTTTAACTTCACTGTTATCAACTTGGTTTGGATGACAGAGCTTGATAAACCTACTGTCCACTACCAGCCCAGCAAACAGACAGTGCGCGGCAACCTGGTGAAGAAAGTTTAAGATTTGCCAGCTGAAGGCTAAGACATTTTGGATGCCAATGTTGATCTGTGTATGCTACAAATGTAAATTAGCAATTAGCTATCTTGTTAAACATTACTTTTATCAGAATGTCAGATGCCTCGAAATATGCGACTGCAGCTTTAACCATTGACTATTTTATTGCCCTCGGTCTCAGAGCTGATGGATATGGTGACTGATGTTATTCATAGTTTTGCTCTAAATAAAGTAGAAGTAGTTCCCATAGCTACAATGTAACTGACATACACTACCCTGAAGGTGGATACATCAGGGCTATCATTGCTATGGAGAGAAAACTGGGATAACACATCTAGAAAACGCATCTATTAAAGTCAGGGATGACCTGACAAGTATACTTGACAGATAACCTCCACCTGACAACAAGCCGTGGTCACATTCCTTAACTCGGCAACCTGGAGCCACCGTGTTTGTCACACTGGCTCTAATTGGCCCCAACGCCTGTTCATGGCCCGTCACCCAACTGTGAAGTGTGCTGTCAGTTCCCTGAGCTCCTGTCACAGGATCAAGGTTAATGATAAGGCTGAATCAGGGTAAAGCAGAGATGATTGCTCATACTGTCTGTTGGTGCCAGTAAAATGAAAGATTTAATGAGCACTTTGTGTGAATGCGAATGCTGACGTTCACTTCGCCTCTGATGGCCTGAGATCCCCTGAGATTGAGTCGTAGAATGCAGTATGACATACTGCAGCCTCCTTACTTAAACCAAACTTCCCTCTATCAATCAGCTGACGGATATGTAAATGAAGAAACGTTACACCTTATATCTTTTCTAAAACAAATTGAGTCTCTCAGAATTGTTGAGTTGCTCTTATTTGTCACAACCTGCTTTTAAACCAGGCTTGATGGGCCTAGTTTTTTCACATTCTCTAGTAACACCTTCTTCCCACATAAAAGAGGCTTGGATTAAGGATACTGGGGAGGAGGCTTTGGATGAGTTTAGGGGGGAGAGTTGGATGGGATCAAAGCATGTTCTATCAATGCTAGACTTCAACTCATTCAATTTATAGTTAAATAAATACATCTGCTGCACGAACTAAGATCAAACTGAATAGAGGCTTTCCTTCTGTCTCTGTTACCTGTAATCAATGTATGTTGAATGGAAGGACCCAAGGTCATCTGATCTTGCCTCAAGCTTAAGAGCTTCTCTGATGACATATTCTATTTATACAGCAACGTCTACAGTAGACGGCCAATCCTTGATGGTCTCTGTGACAATGGATCGCTCTATTATTTTATTTTACAAAAAAATGCCAAAACTCAAGTGTTTGTTATGAGTATTTCTTGGGTGGCCTTGTGAGGAGTGGAGCTTAATGTATGTGAATAAGTATGACACACAGTGGTCACGTTGAAAGATAATTAAATGCCATAGCACACACTTTATGAACTTGATGAACTTCAGAGTGGGTTCCCAACACATGACACACATGGACCACACACACCACCGCACCAATCTGCAGCATTTCAGTGCACCGCTGGATCCAGGGTGAATCCAGCCGCCCCTGGGATGCCTCCGCTTAAAGTACTCGGGCATTGGCGGTAGTACTACTTACAACCGAAGCATTGATGCACGCTACATAAAATCAATGCCTTTCGCAATCAATTACATTGATAACATTGACACGTCGCACCAACCCTAAACACAACAAACAAAACAAACTAAGGCTCAATCCAAATTCCAATTTTCAACCAATTTTCAAATGCCCCCTTGCCTCTCAGAACAGAATTACAAGGGGTAGTGTTTCTATTATCCACCTATGGAATGGGACAACCATTCAAAATTCTCATAAATCATCAGTTGTCGCCCATGTCTTATAAAAACAGACCTCACATTTCCAACATGCCATCTTCAACTGTGGTGATTTCTCTTGCGTTACCATGGCAATCCTGATATTATCACAACACCATTTACCATTCATCTTTGGAGATAGAAGAGCATGGATGCTCACAATTTGTTCACGACTTCCCACTATCAAGTCCATTAAGTCATCAAAAAACCTCAATTTCGATTGCTATGTAGTTCTCCCCCTCTATCCCAACAAGAATCAGGCCTACATTAGGTGTGTAAGTGCAAAATGGATGGGTAAGACCCAATGGTTGGGGCAAGGGATATATTTAGATTGGGTCTTAGTCTACCTAGTCTATACTAGCAATCTGTAGATGGGGATGCTTATTTCTGCAGACATGGCACTGGTGTGTGTTACTTATCACAGAGCCCTTTTGAGTTTTTTAAAATGCTGAGCTGCCTAGCAAAAAAGTGAAACATGGCTCAACTTTTGCCACAACCAAATTCAACATCATCCAAATAAAAATACAAACACTCCTAATGTTTACCTTGTGACTGTCATTTATTCATTGTTGAATTGTTGGTCCCATTATCGAGATAATTGGGAATCTGAATAATCATGAATATCCTGACACGAGTGAGTTGGAAAAAGCTGTCTCGCTTAGTAACGTACTCCTGTTGTATTCCTATTCCTGATTTGTATTTGAATTGCCACAAGGGGGAGCCTGCATCTTTCCAATCAAAATGCAGAGCCTGTCACCATGGCCGAAAGCTCTGCTTGCCAATTGTGTCCCCATAAAAACACTGTAAATTTGATGGGTGTAGTTACTATGGATTCCAAACTGAAGAACAACAGGGAGATTAGTTGCCCACCTTTTTTCATGCAGGGGGATGATGTAATGATTGTTTTTCATGAAAAAGAACATACAATAAAATAAAAAAAAATAAAAAAATTATAAGAAAAAAAAAAATGGTGTGCCCTATCTGTGATTCAATACAAATATTTTTTTCCTGACAATGTGTAATGCAAAGTGATTACAGTATGTTTGAATGCAGTTTTAAAAGTTATAAGCATACTTTGGTGATAATTAGGATAACATTTTTGCCAGGATAATCATGACATGAAATGTGTTCTCACCGGTGTAGCCCCTGCATTGTTATAACAGAGGGTCGAAGTCATGAAACCCACCCAGCTCGACTAATTAGCTTCCTTTCTTGTATTATTCTGAACTCTGCCCAGTGTGCATTCTGTAGCATTAAGCAGCATCATTAGAATTAACACAGGGGACAATTTATCAGAACATTGCATAGAACTAAACATGCAGTAATCATATATTAATACTAGAAAAGGCCAACCCATTTGAGGAGTTCAAAAGAAAGACAGCTGGCGGCCAGTTAAAGTATTTACATGGCTTTCATATCTAAATAAAAAAAGCATGAACCGAAATTGGATCTGAGAAAAGCAAGCAGGGACATTGTGAAAGCAGACATTTTAAATAAAAGAGACATCAATTAATTGCAGATCAGCTTTTCGAGCCCCAGTTCAAATTAACAACAAGGTCATTTTCATGGCAACAATCAGCCTAAAATGCTGGATGTGTATTAGCATGTTAAGTATCCACCCAGTGGATACATACAATCGGTCATAAAAACACTCTGAAGGCTTAAATCGTAATTTGTCAAACTGAAACAGCTGGATACTTTATTGAAATTTAAACCTTAAACAGGATTTTAGACATTTTAATGGTTTCAAGAACCTTCTGACTGTGTACACTTGCATTGTGTTCTATGATTTTGGGTGTCTGAGGATGTGGAAAAAGGTGTGTGGAGTGTGATTTGCACTGGCCATCAGTCATTCTGGACTTTAGGCGTGAAGTGAAATGAGAGATGGCAACAAAGCCCTGCAGGACTGAGCCTTGGTCGTGGTCTGTCTCAGACATTCAGTTTCAGAAGGTCACACTTTGACAGATGAGGCTACGCTGTCTTTAGGGATACAAACACAATGGTGAACAGGACTGTACTGAGCACACATCAGATGTCAAATTGTGTGTGTGTTTGTGCAGACACACAAACCATGCAGAAATGTGAAGTAAATATACACGTATAGTGTTTCAAGGCTGCACAGCTGCTCTAGCAGGATTTCCTCAGCACATGCCAAACAGGAAACACTACAGAGTCTGCTGGGTATACAGGCTCACATCACCCAAACACCACCACCTGTTCTCTGTCTCACTCTGTTGTTACATCCACTTCTCCTCTTCCACATCTTTACCCTCCTCTGACCTTAACTTTCACTGAAGGTTTATTCTGTTTCCTGTGAGCTTCTCTAACTCTCTGCAGTGTCTCTGTCTTTCCCACACTCCAGAGCCTTTGAAGGACAATTCATTTCCTGGTTCTGACTCATACGCCAACCCCCCCTTCTCATCCCCTCTCTCCTTTCCCCCTCACTCCCTTCATCCCTTCATCCTGCCAGCTGAAGTGGCACCAAATCAGAGTGGTTTTCTTGGGATTTTCCTTCGCAAAAAGGAGGCGGGCGCAGCTGGCCTGGAGCTGACAGTCATCGTCTGAGCTGACGTCCCGAGCTGGATTAGAGCAGATTAACAGAACAAAGCTCATTATTGATTTTAATCACTATCAAAGTGGAGACACTGTGGGGCTGCAGCCAAGTTCAAACAAACTATCTCCTGGGGAAAATCAATGGAGGAACTGGGATACTAAAAGCTGTTGCCAGGAGAGTGCTTAAAAAGTGCCGTTCCCTCTAAACTTGTCTTTGTGAAGTCAGACTCTCAGAGGACTCGAGTCCTAATTAACACCTTGTCAGGTCTTCCGCCTGCAGTACGGCAATACATTTAGCTCAACTAGACACATCCGCAAGGGTCCGCCTCATCATTATGCGCAATGGATGGCATGTATTGCCCATTTCATTACATATCATCCCAGGGTGGCAGTGTAATCAAGGCTTTCATTAACATAAGAGAGCTTACACTTCATCTAGTAACCCTCAACAGAAAATTTGCAATTACAATTAAATGTGCTCTTTAAGTACAATGCCAACATCCTGAGCTGCGTGTGTGAGATAGGCTGAGGCAGGGAGATAAAGCTGCTCAGCAGCAGCAGCCACTGCAGACTAATTGAATGATATGGTCAATTGTTTTGATGCTATTAATATTTAATATATGAAGATTACCCTGCTGGCATTTATTTAATAATGTACATGTTTGCTTAATGCTTTTTTTCTCCTGCTTGTAATAGCTCTAACACACACTGTTACCTGTTAAATTAGCTGGAGATTTTCATACTGTCTAATGTGAGGAAGCTTTTCTTGATTTAAAAAAAAAAAAAGAAGTGAAACAGTCCTATTTCTGAACAGACGATTTCTTCTTTTTATTATATATTTTTTTCCTAGAAGCCATTTTAATTTTCTCTGTTTAAGAATTAGCTTTGCTGTTAAGAGATTATGTCCTACTGCATGAGGAAATTGCTTCCTTTAGAGCTCGGCTTTTCATGAAATAATTATTAATGGGAGAAACTATTTGAGGGTTTGATCCAGAACATGTAATTGCAACAATGGACTTCTGAAAACATCACATGTCCAGATGCTTACAGCTGTAGTCAGCCATAAAGCTCGTCTTGCAAAGCTGAGTCTGCGGAAGCCCTCGACAAACACATTATATACACCCTGGGGGGTTGTGGGCTAGGGGGATAATGACTAGTTTTATTGAGTTTGGCAAACAGCTGTTACCTAATAAAGGTACATCATAAGCCTGTGTCTATACTGTCAAAGGAAAATGAATTATATTGTAAAGAAAAGCCAGTCTGTATCGTTTTCATATCTAAAAATTTGACTGGGTAGGGCCACCTTTACTGTACATCAGGAAACTAGTGTTCCAGAACAAATTTTCAAGCTAGATAGAATTCAGGTATTAAATGAGAGCCATCACTGGCACATAGTCAGACATTTTTAATAACATCACATCAATATTTAAAGACATTTTAATTAGGACCCATGCACACTTAAGCCCTGGTGAAACATTTTTCATCCACATGACTTCCTAATATATTCTTATTTTAGTCTCACCAAAAACTAAATTAGTCTAATATTGTATGTCACTAATATCATTGTTATATCTCAATATTATTTTGCAGCACTCACTAGGTGTGCAGGTTTCACAGTATTATTCACTTGATGGAGCACCTGCACCCAAAAAGTACCACCAACCGCTATCGAATTTGACTTGAGCAGTTATGATTAGGGCTGACAACAATATACTGACTTCAAATTGTGTTGCCATATTTTAAGGCTATCTCTCGATATTTTGAAATGTCCACCATAGAACTTCATAAATGTGAGGACTGGGTAACAATATCAAATATCACAACATTTCTGACTAAATCCCTCGATATCAATACTGTCAGAAAATTGTTGGGATGACTATTGGTACTCAAACGAAATATGAACACAATGAGATTTTTGATCAGTAATTATCAGTGATGTGGAAATAAGTTGGTAAAGTATTAGAACAAGAAGAACAGTCTGATAAGTTCAGAAAATGCCATCCCTTTACTGTAATGAGCCTTTAAAGCCAGGAAATAATAACATTTAGGACATATCACCATATAATGATATCCAATATCTACGATATACATTCATTATATACATAAAATATCATAGTGATTTACTGCCCAGCACAAGCTATGATATCCTGCTGTCTATAACCACATTGTCATGTGAACAACATTTAGTTCACATCAAAAAACAGCTCCATTCACTGATGAGATGCAAAAACAAGAAAACAAAAACCCAAATCTCATCACAAGGTCTGCTCTGGAGCTTTCAGCCATGATCTTCCACCAGCAGATGGAGTTTGCCCACAAAGGTCCGGATGTGTCGTAACCTTCAATTTTTTTTCTCAAGATTCAACAATTATTTGTTTTGGGGTTTTCAAAGATCTATTCAACACCACACTGACCACATGTTGTGGTTGCATGTTGATTCCAAATAGTTATAATTAAAGCTAATGTAGTCCGTTTTCAAGTGTACACTCCAAAGCTGCTAATTTGCCAAGAAATAAGAGACACAGTTAATCTTTGCGTGATTGTGTTTGTGTATTAGTCATTACATCGGTGTGAACCAGTGTAAAGATGGCCAAACATGTGACTCACAGACGAGCTACCAGCACATCCTATGTCATCTGTCTGTTCTGGCTACTTCAGCCAGCACAGGCATGTCCAGCATTACGTCAGCTGGCATTCCAAGGCCCACCACTCACACACACACACACACACACACACACACACAGACACACACA